>CM019223.1:5036731-5054692 GCA_009741485.1 Malurus cyaneus samueli
ACTCCAACGGCTCTATCTCATCTCGTCTCTTTAGGGGCCAGGGGCGTTGATACCCATACAGATAGTCTTACACCAGATCTTTTGATCATTACAAAGGTCTCAAACATGCTTAATCACTGGCGGAAAACAATAGTGCAAAGCACCTGAGAACTTAAACTCATCTGAAAAAACTATCAAATCCAACAAAGGACAGATCACCGGTCAAACTCGCACCCAACTACGTGTTCAAAAGCTGCACAGAACACACGTTCCGTCACCAACAAATAACTATTTTAGATGCTATGCGCCTTCGGCTGCACCGTGACGATAAACCCAAGATCTGCATCGGTTGTACTTTCATGGCAAACTCCCTAAATGAAACCTCCGCTTCGGCAGAGGGAGTGGTATGTGGTGCACACTCTCAGTAGGACTGCGATTGTGGCTCAGGCAATCCGTATAATGTAAGGCACATACATCACTCGTGAGGCACGTCGTGCCTAAATGTGGACAGACTTGTACAATCTTCATATTGTAATATATACTTCTTAATTCCAGCCACAACACAAGTCTTCAGTATGCCACTTAACCACAAGAACCTGTGCATCTGAAACAGCTCCACAATAACCTTCGAGCTCAGCAGGCAACCATTAAGAATGTAGGAAACCCAGCAAGCAACGACCAAGTCAGTGATTGGAATTGCTTTCCAGTTATGCCCGGAATCATCAAAAGATCCCAAGGACAACCAATCACGGACCACTTCCTAGGAAACCGGCTACTTCCCAAAGATATATCTGGATTTCGAGACACCTGTTGAATTTAGGTGCCACCGTTCTATAAGCAAGCAGAAGGAAAGCAGTAAGAAACAGTGAAATCCATAAAACCACTAAACTACTCCCCAAAATCAAAAACGGAAGACTGAATCCCTCACCACCCTCTCACTCAGAAGCCGATACCCCAAGAACGACTTACCAGAGTCACACGCAAGATTCACCAAGGATACCACCCTTACAAATAGAATGTCTTCTAATCGATCATTTGAAGACACCTTGGCTGGATTTAGCCAAACCTGCCGCCCATGCAAATAAACAAAATAATGCATCAGTACCGCACGACAATGAGATCGCCCCCTGGTCACACGCAAACAGAACAAGCCACTAGAGTCGAGCAGGTACGAAGGTGTTCCTGGTGCTGCGAGTACGCCCAAACCGCTACACAGCACATGGACCCAAGACACGCGGTCGGAGCGAAGGAGCCCCTGAGACGGCACATGACAGCAGTATCCGGTGAGAGAACTGAGAGAATAAAAGAAAAAGTCTCTCACATAACACGCCGTTATTTCATTCGCTGAAAACTCCGAACTTGCAGGTATGTCACAATCGCCCACACGTGGCTAAAAGCTCTAAAACTGGCCTGCATAGGAAAAACACTGCCTCCAAGACTGAAAACACCATCCCCTCTGCTGGTAAACCCCGCAAATTGCCATTCGATGTTTTAAGTAGACCATCTTAGACAAGCAAAGTATAAGCAGAAAGAGTAAGCTATCATCCCAACTTAGGGAAATAGTAATCTGAGTGGAACAGAGACAAAGTGAGAGTAATCAGTACCCTGGCCGTTACTGATCTCACGCCTGACCTCAATCCACTGCGGAGTAAATGGGCAAGATTTGGATCACGGCATCCATACCAGACAAGCCCAATCCATATTCCAAACACAAGGCAGACTTCCATGAACGTCCATGCTGCTAGACTGCAGTCTGGCAGCTTGAGGCAGCTGAGAGCGTATGTTGATGTGTGCCGCAAAAGCACCGAACACGAAGCCGCCCCGCCAACTCTGACGAGGGGGACAAGCAACTGAAAGCCTGAATAAACCCAACGGCAGCAAGACACGAACAGTGAGCCAGCTCAAATAACACTGCGCAAAACACCACAACCTCAGCCACTTCGGAGAAGCAACCAAAGACATAAAAAAAAGGAAAACAGGTGCAAGGTCAGAAGCTCCTGTAAGAGAGCGCGCTCAGATAAGTCTGGAGCGACATGAGGAGAGTGCCTAAATGATTAAGCCTTTAGGTAGCTTGTTCATAGGCATGATTGTTCGTAGCAGTGTAAGACTCCACCAACTGTTAATGGCATGGTTTAATAGCTCCGCTCTTTGTACTACCCCTTCTCTCTTGAGCATTAATAGAGAACATATAGCAGCCTGGCATCTCCCTCTAGATACAATGTCAGACAGCTGTGAGCAGGGTCGTGTCACCCGGTACTAAGCTAAGTTCCTACAAAGATGACAATTTCGTCAATTACCCACCTAAAACTAGAAGAACCAGAGAGAGCCCCGATGACAAATTCCAAGCCGGCACAAAACCAGTCATAACCTGAAGAGCTGTAACTTATTGGTACAAAGTGGTTAGAACAATGATAAACGCAAAGAAAAGTAGAAATCCATCCGCTAGGTCCCGCCCACTAGCCAAAACGAGAACTCGGAAACTGCACATTGAAAGACCCTCTTTGTTACATAAACATGGCAGCCATGGCGTAAAGGTCCCCCATGGACCTTGACTCTATCCTCAAAGTCAATAGAAAAGTCCCGTCAAAGCACTACAAGACCACTCCTATCCTGAGGCTAATTCAAGATAGCCTCCCCATCAAATACAGCTAGTTCTAATGCAGAATATTCTTCCTTCAGGGTCCAACAAATGAAATGGTACTTAGACTATAGAAAGACATGTCCCGCAGAGAAAGTCCTTGCAGGCGAATGCGCAGAGATTGCTGGGACCAAGAAAACGGAGTGTAACCTAACACTCACAGAGAAAGTGTTTTCGAATGCTGGTTTTTTTTGGAATTAGGCACTAACCGATAAAACAGGTAGCCTACCCACAAAGAGGGCAGATTTGACCAAGAACACAAACAAGTCATGAACCAGATGTCGAGGGAAAATAGCGAATCCATACCACCTCAACCATCTAAAATGGTAAACAAGCAGATGAAGTTACCCAGAGACAAGCGACCAACGAATCTGTATGCCTGCAAAGAAGAAAAAGTCTTACCACCACATGTAAAGAAGGAGATAAATGTAATGAACAGAACTGAACTGAAGAAACTTTGATACCACCACTTACCCAACCTAAAAATGAAGAAAGGATACAGATGCCCTAGCCATCCTTAAAGAAGGTGAAAGGAACCACATCACCCGATGGATAGCTAGTCTAATGCATCCCTGCACACTGCGTATCCAGTCAATAAAGGCCGTCCTGCCGGTGGAGAAGGAAATCATCTCCCTTCAAAGGCTCTTCTTCATCCCTAATACTAGCCAGCCGTACCAGCATACGTCGCCGCAGTGCTCAGGGCCAAAACAAAAGAATCTTGGATAGCAAAGAATAGTATATCACGAGCCCGCGAACCTTGGGCTTCCGAAGTCGCAGCACGCACCCTCAGAGTTTCTCGTCGAACACCTTCACCAAGACTACAGAGCACGCCAGACCAGGAAGAAAATAATCCCAACCATAGTGGGAAACGCCACGAGAGAATGCGACAAGCCGTGAATCGTGGGAGAACAAATCTTAACCCTGGAATCCAGAACCCCGAGCAGTACCTCCCAGGATATGCAGGCAAACGATTGTCAGCTTCTATCTGCAAACCACACCACTGATCAACTGGCCCTGAGCAAACCCACAGTCCAAGCTGGAGCCACCCAGTTAATCACATTCGGATTCACTAGATAATTGACAACCCGAGTTGCCACGTAAAGCCGAAGTCCACACCTCCGCCCTTTTCCTGATCTCATGCATATTGCACACAAGTCATCCTGCATGCGGCCATTGAGCTACGATAATTCTCGCAACCTAAGCGGGGCACATACTTCAGGGAGCATAAATTTAGAGCACAGTAGGCCAGAAATTGTGCAGAAGCAGAAGTGCCCTAAAAGAAACAAATAATTAATATGTCTATTAGACACATAGGAGAAACCCAGCAAAATGCACAATAATGAAGATAGTCTGTACTACATTCACAAAGAAATGGATCAGCATGCGTATTGTAGTTGAACTCACATAGCACCTTGGCATTTCACTGTTGGAAAGGAATAATAATTTAGAAAAGGTCGTTCACTTGGGAAGAAGAAACATCACAGACGTGCCATATATTTAACCACATCTCTTCCTGCCACTTCCTGTGTTCGCGGCCAGACACAAAAGCGACAGATCCCCACACCTCGAATTGCCTTTCTTACACCAAGACCTGGACACCTATCCAAAAACACTAAACACCTTAATACTTTTGCCCATCCACACTCCGAGCCTGGGACACTTGAGGGCCGCAAGCCCAAAGACTTGGCACTTGTGCCAAGTTTTCGCAATTATTTCCTACCTTCTTCTCCTACCTAATAATATTATATAACCTTAAAATGCAGCAAGGTCCAAGGCTTCCAACTGATATATAAATGCTCTCACCTCTTTCCCACTCCCTGAGTAGATGGCAGTGTTGATCTCCCAGCGTGTCATCTAATGATCCACCAAGAGCTCGTTTCCTACACGGCAGGTGCTCTGTGCGACATTGGGGTATTTGTGATGATATTGTCTGGAGAAAGGACGGATGACTATGCCAAGAGCTCCCCCATTCCTTCCTGTGGAGAGCATCCTGAGGCAAGCAGTGACATCTCTTCACCTGGGGGGAAGTTGTTCTATCCGTGTAATTCGCCCTTTCGCACTGCCTTAAATCCGTGGGGAGAGAGGGTCCGAACCATTGCCCCCATGATATCGGGAGCGAGGTAAGAAGTAAGAGTGATTGGAACGCTGTCTGTTGGAGGGGTGAAGTCAGATGGGGAGACAGCCACAAGGAGGCTGTGAAAATTGGTCTAGAGTAGTGGGTGATGCTTGGTACTATGACAGAGTTGTTAATCAATGGACCAGAAATGCAAAAGAGGGACACTCCAACTTACACAGCAGAGGCGGATCTATTTTGTCCTCATCCCTGTTCCCTTCCACAAAATATACCCTGTCCATTGTGGGAACTGCACGATAAGGCTTGCCTGAATAAGGCCAGGAAACCTTTTCATTGACGTTCCAAATCTTTCTTTGCGCCTGGGTATATAAGGACTCACTATCACCGCTCCAGCCGGGAGTTTCTCCCCAAAGCACCAAGTGCAGAGGCGACCCGAAGGATCTTCCCAAGTATCTTTTCTGCATAACGCTCCTCCCAGGTACCCCGTGGGTTTGCCCCCTCATCTTCCACGTCCGCTTCACCGCAAGCCTGCCAATCCCATAAACTGAGCTTTTCCCTTGTTTTTTCGTGCAACCTCCTCGAAATGGTTCTTGGGGGTTGGGATAAGAGACCATCCTAAAGACCGATCCGCTGGTTCCAACCCCTCCTGCCATGGGCAGGGGCACATTCCTTCCAGCAGCAGCTAGTCTGAGTCGCAAGCCTTCATCCAACCTGTTCCTCGGAAAACCCCAGCAATGGGACAGGCACAGTTTCTCCCTGCCGGACATTACCTCTCCTGGGCGTGTCGCCAGTAAGCGTCACCACCTCTGGAGATATTTTCCCGAGCCCCATCCCCCCTGATCGTGTCGCAGCGACCACGCGTCTGGCAAGGGTCGGCACAGTGATCACAGGAGAGCCGAGAAGGCGACCGAGGAAATATGCCTGCCCCTAAGCCCCGTACCGTGGTGCCTCATAAGGTGGTGAGGTGGGCAGCCGGTCCTCCTTGCTCATGAAATAAAAGCTCCCCTTTCACTATCCCTCTCCCTCTTGCAGCCTACCACTAGGAAAAGACAACTCTTGGCCCAGTCTCCCGCCCGCAGGCCTCAGGTCCCCATTTTCATTTGCACCCCCCCCTGCTCTCCTCCCCTGTGTTTTCCCAGTAGGAGGTCCGTCCGGCCCAGTAAAAGGCCGATTTTGGGGGTAGATCGGGAAGAGACCACCCTCATTAGACCATGACCATCCGTAGGACATGGCTGGGAAACGTGCTATTGGTGGGTCATTCAACTCTATACCTTGGTAGCGATAAAGGCAGGGGCATTGATAGACATATTACCTTGGCTTGTAAGGGTCCTGACGGCCTCGGTCTCAACCACGGAGAAGCAGGCTCCTTATTATGGAGAGCACATGATAATCGGTGACCGCGCTTCTAATTCACATTCAACCCAGAGGTCGCGGCGATAACGCCGAGAAATATGCCCTGGATGTGCACCGTCTGCGGCGGTGTGCAGGAAAGGCGCGGTGGTCGGGGGAGCTGCGCCACCTGGCCCAAATAGTTATGTTACCATATGCGGCGAATGCATTCTTCAGCGCTTGGTCTTCTCAGCATCCGGCTGCTGATTTCTTGGACGTTCTTGACGTGGAGGTGTTTCTCATGGCCTCGAGGGTACTCGAGATAGACCCGACTGGAACTGTTACAGCACCTGCCGGCTGTCGGCCAAACTATTGTGGCAAGATGATACGCCGCGATCGCAGAATAAGTTTCGCAAGAAGCCGTCTACAGATCTTCTTCTGCCCTGGACACCGGCCTAGGCCTAATAGTGGGCTTTAACCCTACACAGGAGGACGTGCAGCAGCCCAGGCCACCAAAGGAGTGGGACGCCAAGGCCGGGGATGCGACTGGTTACAAGCATCCCCACTCGTAAGGGAGCTAAAACCATCCAGACATGCCAAGAAAAGTGGGAGGATCCTGCAGAGGCTGATCCAGCTCCAGCCCCGTGTGTGCTGACAGCCCCCAAGGCAGCCCACAGCCCCAAAGCAGTGTGCATTTTGGGGAAAACCTTCCAGGGGCCATCCCAAACACCTTCCCACTGACCCCTGGGCCAACAGAAGCTTCCATAGAGGGTGGAAGCTCGGCATGGCGACAGGGTCTTCCCTTGTGCCAGGACCTGCTGGAGAAGGAGAGGAACTGCAGAGAAATTTTTCTGCACTGCTGTGCAAGGATTTCTGATCCACCTGGATACTGTTTTTAGAGCAACCACACCAAGAAAACCCACAGGGGAAAGCTTTGGGCCTTGGAGACTCCATTTTAATATTCCACAGGGTGGGGAAGCTCATTTTGGAGACAGAGAGAGCCCAGACATATTGAATTGGAAAGATTCAAAACAAAGACTTCAAACAGAAATGTTCCGGACCTCCCACTTTGGCCTCCTGCGGGCCACATGTAGAAGGGCTCGAATGAAGAAATGATCTCAGCTTAAGGTTGGGCCTCCAGACCAAACCATCTCCATGATGATCCTACATCATCCAGTAATCTCAGCCCAGGTGATTGGTGCCAGTTCCCCTGCTCTGACACAGCACCAGCCCAGACAGAGCTCAGGGACCATTTGGAGAGCAATGTCAGGCACAGGATGGGTGGGATTGTTGGGATTGTCCTGTGCAGGGCAGGAGCTGAGCTCGAATGATCTCCTGTTTGGGCCCCTTCCAAGCTCAGGATACATTACCTACGGCTTCTATGTGTTCATGATAGAATGAGCCATGTCAATGCCAAGTGATGTGGTCTTGCGCACCCTATTTGGTTGACCCTGATTTCCCTTTACCAGACGTTTTTCCACTCTACTATCCAGCGCGTTGCTACATTCGCTGGAATTGATTCCCTCAAAACCCTCTGGAAGGCAAGCACCAACCAAAGAGAGTGAATTCTCCCTTGCCCCAGTGCCAGCCAGAAGGCGAATATCAGAGGGTGGGCTAAATGCTCGCTGCCCACTGGCGGAGAGGAGAGAGGGGCTGACGCGGGCAAAGGCAGAAGCCAAGCCAAAGGCCCTCAGCAAGAGGCAGAACCCAAAATCAGCAGTGCAGAAGGGGAAGAAAGCAACAAACAGCAGGGGCAGGGCACAGAGCTGGAGGAGGAAAACAGCTGGAGAAGAAAAGGATTGCCTGTGGAGATATCAGAACAAGTGGCTTTGGGATGGATCTGATCTGGATTCTCTGATATTGTACTTTATACGACTGAACTGCAGGATTCCTGCAGCAGGACACTCGTTCCTCTTCCTCATCTTTGCAATCCTCTCCATCCCGTTTTTCCTGCTGGAGGATGTGTCCTGCTCTATTATCATGTCTCCCGTGTACATGAGCTTCCTTTTCCAGCTGTCGCTGTTCTCCTACAAGATGGGACTGTTCTGGCTGACGTTCATCAGCCCAGAGAGGTGCAGGCACACCCTCTTCCCCCTCTGCTGCACTTGTCAGCTTCCTGAGGATGTGGTCAGGGTGGTAATGAGAGCTCTGAAGTGTCAGGGCCTTCTTCTATGCTGCCATCACTTTAAATCCCACAGTTGGTTCCCTGTGCCTGTCACAGGAGCACGAGTGCTGCCAGGTGGCTCTCATCTCCATGTGCGCCCTCAGCCTCTTCCTCTCTGCTGCACCCATGGTCATTTCCAGCACAATCCTCATTGTTCATGTCAAGTGTGGCCCCCAGCAGCAGCAACCTGAGAAGGCTGACATCATTATCTTCCTCACTGTGCTCTTTGCTCTCCCTGTGAGCATCTGCAATTTCCTGCAGCAGTTTGGCTAAACCGCTCTGTCCTCCCAGTTGGTTTTCAGGCTCACCTGCATCCACAGCACCATCAAACCCTTCATCTATGCCTTGGTGGGAAGCTGGAGGAGGCCCTGCAGCATGGAGAGCTGCTGTAGGCACTGCTCCATGAAGACCCAGAAGACCACCCGCTGGAGAATATTTGAGGAGCAAGAAGAAAACACTGCCCACAGCAATGATGGCACCATGGACACAGTGCTCTGAGCCTGTTGATCCTTTCCTCTGCACTGCTGAGGGACCCTGGGACAGTGGCTGAGGGTTTCCTTGACTCACCTGATCAATAAATACCCCCAGGATCACCCTCCTGCACTGCAATCCTGCAGAAGGGAGCAGGGGCATTGCCTCGGGCGCTGTGGGAGGGATGCTCTGCAGGGAGCACACTGGAGCATGGCTTTCCTTCTCCCCCGGTTTTCACACGCTTCTGAAAGCAGCGGCAAAGCCCGGGCTCAAGATCCCTGTTCCCTCAAGGCTCCCATTGCCCATAGGAATGACCGCTGCAAGTCGCCCTCGGCTGCCATTTCGCAGAGGCAGCGGAAAAAACTGCAATCTGCTTTGGCTCAGCAGAGGAGTTTCACGGTGTTTTGAGGACAGGGTGTCAAAGGTTGAGCCCTGGGGACACACCCAGCACGGGGCAGCGGTGATTTCCCAAATCTCTGCGGGGCTGGTGCCTCCAGATGGCAGGAGAGGGGTTGGGATGGCCCGGAGCATCCTTCCCCTTCTGTCCCGCAGAGCCCGCCCTGCATTCCCGGCTGATGGGAAGAGACCAAGCTGGCACCAGGTAGGGCTGCAGAGCTGGGCAGGAACAGCAACATTCCCTTCTGCTTATGGGGGAATTTGTCACATTCTGTAATCCCAGAATTAAATCATTCTGAGTAAAGTGCAGGGTCGATGGTGAACTCCACTGAAGCCTTGTGCCTGTGACCAAAAAGAGCTTGAAATATGGAAATTCACATCACCTACATATATCTTCTATTGCGCTGGGCATGTTCAGTCTGGCTGCAAACTCGCTGGGTTCAATCTGTGCCATCGCAGCGTGGGGAGTTTTGGGTGTGAAACCAGCAAGAGAATTTTGCTGAGAATTCCACATTTTACAGCAAACTCTGGTCTCCTGAAATCTGCAGCATCCCTGATTAATTTCTGCAGCTCTCCAGCCCATCCTTTCCAGCTGGTCAGTGATGGAGCTGAGGAGAAGCACGGTGTTTCCAGACTCTTCCCCTCCCTGTTTTTGTTGCAGGTGCACTCCCTGTATCGGCGCACCGGAGCCAGCTTCCAAAGGGCCCAGGAAGAGTTTTCCCAAGGCATCCTGACCAACAGAAGCTTCCAGAACGCGGCGGCCGGGGCGGCCTCCTCAGCTGCACAGAGTGCTTTCCGGGGGAATTAGCCCTTCCCAGGAAACCCAGCCCTGCCAGGGCTGCCTCCCTCTCGCTTCCTCATCACCCCAACCTTCTGGGTTTTTTTGGTTTTTTTTTTCCTAAAAATGCACTTTTTGGGGGTACCATGTGAGCTCTGTGATGCCGACTCCTGACGAGGAGAGGTTTTTTTTTAGCTTCAGCTGAGCTACGGTTTTGATGATTAGCTTTCCCTGTCTTGTTTTAGGGTGTGGGGAGATGGGGGAAGACGTTCTCTGAGGCAAATATTCCTCTCTCCAGGACCTTCCGGGTGTTTGTCTCTTCCTCCCCTCACTCCATCTGTAGCAGGAAGACGAGGGGAAGTGGGTTTTTTGATTTTACTCTCTCTCTTCTCTTGGCCTTTGCTACGAAGAATTTGATTATCTGCTGTTTCGGGAGGGTTTTGTAATGTGCATGTAGTTTGTGGCGTTAATTTTAAGAACAGAAACTGTACTTTTGGGTTTATTACACTCACACGATGCTGTATTTTGACCTCGCAACTGCTCGGCTGCCTGAGAGCCGGGATAACATGGCGTGAAGGAAAATCTGGGAGCAGCAGGGAGTGTGTGGGGGGATGCATTTCTCCTGGTTCCCCCTCAGGGCACATCCCTGCCTTCCACGAGGATCCTGCAGATGACAGGAGACGGGGAGAAGGGATCAGCGGGGGCTGATCAGTGACTTGAAATCAGGGGAGGGAGGGGGAAAAGGGATTTTGGTTTTTTGGGATTTTGTCCCAGCTCCAGGTTGGGGCAGCTGAAGACGCCGGGTCACGCAGTGCCTGTGACGTCCTTCTCCAACTAACCTTGGATGAGTCTTTCTCCAGGGAAGGCTCCTCCCTGCCTTCCTCCTCGCGAATTTAATTTTTTTTTAGCTGGGCAGGAACTGGTTTGATGTGTGTTCAGCTGCATCCCAGGATGGGACCTCCCTGGGGACACGGGTGAGGGGCAGGGTGGATGTGGAAGCAGATTCACACCTCTCCCTCTTTCTGCCTCGCGTTTTGGGCGTCGGGGAGGAGATTTAATGCAGATTTGGCTTTGTGGTGTCCCTTTCCCAGTGTGGGGGTTGTGTTCGACTCCCATCCAGCACTGGTGAGGGGCGGCATGTGAGCTGGTGGGCAAGCACTAAGATGTTCTTCCCTCTCTTTTGGCAAGGAATGCTGTCGTGGCTGGTGGATTTGCGGGAAAGTCAGCGTGCTTGTAGGCACCCGGCGGGTTATTCCACTCTAATTCCCGCCACTGGCTGCCACGGGAAGGGTATTTTTATCCTGGCACTGGGCTCTGGCAGGATTTCCCCCCTGCTTTTTGGGCTGGGTGTTTCTTCCTGCTCCCAAATGCCGGGGGAGCCTGCCCAGCCCGGGTGCACGGATCCAGCCGGGAGCTGAGGGTGCACGGGGATGCTCCGCTGTGCCTTCCTCACTCGGCGTCTACCTCAGCATCCAGCGCTGCTCGTCCAGCCTCCAGCACCCCCTGCACTGACCCAGCCCGGCCTCACCTCCCTCTCACTGCTGCTGGAGCGCTGGGAATGAGGATTTTCCCTCCTACACCTGGAGCGGGGCAGGTACCGACAGCATCATCGCTGTTGTGAGCATGAGCGGTGCTCAGTGAGGACTGATGGAGCGGGAATCAATCACCTTCAGGGAGACACCCTCGGCACCCCACCAGCTCTGCTCCGCTCCTCAGGGCTCTGACAACTCCACGATCCGAATCATGTTCCTGGGAATTGCTTGTGTGGGGTGCTGAGGTCCTGGAAAACAAGAGATTTTGTCTCAAAATCTACTGTATCTCAAGGGAATGTAATTTATTGTCTTTAATAAACTCTAGTTTTGGTTTCTCCACCACCTGCACGCTCAGGTTTGTGATTTGAGCCCCATGAGGGGTCCCCAGGCAAGCCCAGCACCCAGAGGCAGCCTGGGCTCCTGGAGTCATCGAGGAGGGCTGGGGACCCGGGGTGTCCCCTCCCCTGCTCCAGCAGTGCCCTCCTCCCTTCCTGTGCTCCCGGGGGACACGAGGCAGCCAAAGCAAGGTTTGACCTTGTTTTCACTTCCCATCCTTTTATTTTTTGCCTGTGTGGAAAACACAGAGCAGAACAACACGAGCCGTTACGTAAAATCCTGTTTTCTCCAATAGCTTTTTGTGGCGGGTGAGGAAGGGCCGAGATGGGCCACAAGGGAAGGCAGAGGGGCTGGAGCAAGCCATGGGGCATTTTTGGGGTGTCCCATGGTTATTCTGACCTCTTCCCAAGACACCCTTCCCTCCAGATCCTGCCCCTGCGCCGGCTGCTCCATGCTCAAACCACACTTCCCGGGTAGACGCGACCAGGCGTTTTTATATCTTTTCATTATTATTATTATTATTATTGGGAGCAGAGATTATATCCCCAGGCTTTAAAGCTCTTTCCAAGCCCGCTTCCTCCCCCGGCCCGTGGCGGGCGCGGAGCCGCCGGGGACGGCTGCACCGGCTGGCAGCGGCAGCCGGCGCGGATAATCGCATCTGCCTTCACGCTCGGCCGCCAGCGCGGCCCATTCCCCAGCCTTCGGATGAAGGACGAGCCTCGGGATGCTCCCCTGAGGGTGACAGAGCTCGGGGTGGCCCGGTTTTGTGTCAGGAGGGATGTGGGGGTCTCCCACACCAGGTTTGGAGCGCTGGCCGAATGTCACGAGGGAAGGTGGCACGAAGCGAGCCAGCACGGGGAGGAGCTGCTCCGCTCCAGCCTCGTCTGTGAGTTCCCCCAGCTCTCCCAAAGGGCTCTTCCAACCCTCCTGGAGCCGGATTGTCACCCAGAGAGGTGTGGCAGCGGCAGATGGGCTGTCACCCTCCTGGTGCCAGCCTGTGGGTTGACACGAGGTCAAAGGCGCGGTGGAGTGGGGAGAGCGGGTCAGTGTGCGGAGCCAACCTTGGGCTTTCCCAGGGCCCTTTAATCTGGATAAATCCCGATTGTTGGACCAGCGGTGGGTGGATGGATGGGCCACCTTCCATTTTTTTTTTTTTTTAAAAAAAAAAAAGGTTTAATTGCCTGCAAAGAGGAGAAGGGAGATTCCCAGCCTTCATGGTGCTCATTTGTCTCAGCGCTTTAACAATTGCTCGTTTAATGCTTTATCTTTTGGGAAGCCACTCGTTCATCCCGCACTGGGAAGAGAGGAAATCCTGCAGCTGGTGCAGGAACAGCATTTTTTTTCAATAAAATTACGTTATTTGATCAATACAATTTACTTAATTTTATCAGCAAAATTCCCTGCTGCCAGCATCTTCCAAGCTTTCTTGGACAAACCCATCCCAATCCTGGCTCCATAGGTGAGGAAATTATATAGGGCCCCCCAAAAGAGGAAAAAAACCTCATTTTCTGCTTTAAGCCACACTTATTCTTCACTTGAAGATTTTTAGTCTGCATGTTGGTGCCCGGAGCAGTCGTACGGCGTGGAGGAAACCGGGATACAGCAGCGGGAAGAGCTGGAAACGGGAATGAATCCCTTTTTGGGCAGGGAAAGGGTGGGATGGGGGCTGCCTGCTCCTGCTCCCCCATCCCAGCCTCTCCTCCCGGCCACAGGCACCGATCCAGGCACGGGAACGGGGAGGATGCGGGCTGGGAGCATCCTCGGAGGAGGGAACGCTTTGCTGAGGCTTAACATGTCGCGGGGAGCCGGGCGGGGGGAGAGCGTGCTGCCCGCCTTTTCACATGCCTGGGGGTATGGAGGCTCCGAAAATAAACCGCCGAGCTTCACGCGGCCTTTGCGTGGCGGCACGTGGGAATGGGAGAGCGCCGGGAGCAGCGCGGGGGCGGGAGGCGGCCAGGGGAAGGGGGAACGGGAAAGGTGTGGGAGGGGGCCTGGGGGCTGTGGGGATGATCCTGGCTGGGTGTGTGGGGAATGATCCTGGCTGGTGGGGGATGATCCTGGCTGGTTTGGGGAGATCCGGCTGGTTGTGGGAGAAATCATGGCTGGTTGTGGGGGATGATCCTGGCTGGTTATGGGTAGGATATCCTGGCTTGTTTTCGGGGGATCCTGGCGTTTTGGGGGGATCCTGGCTGGTTGGGGATGATCCTGGCTGGTTTTTTTTGGGATGATCATGGTTTTTTTTTTTTGGGGGGTGGAATCCTGGCTGTTGTGGATGATCCTGGCTGGTTTTGGGAGAATCAGGCTGGTTGTGGGGGATGATCCCGGCTGGTTTTGGAGGATGATTCTGGCTGGTTGTGGGAAAATCCTGGCTGTTTGTGGGGATGATCCTGGCTGGTTGTGGGGGATGATCCTGGCTGATTGTGGGGATGATCCTGGCCTGATTGTGGGGGATGATCATGGCGGTGGTTGTGGGGGATAATCCTGGATGGTTATGGGGGGATTCTGGATGTTGTGGGGGATCCTGGCTGGTTTTGGGGGCTGAACCACAGGGCTGCTATTCTGGCCCCACAGCTCCCCATTCCTGTCAGGATCCTGCTCTCCTGTGGGGTGTTGCCAATCGTGCCTTGCCGTCGGATTTAAACACCAAGGGCTCGCTCTGGCCATGCCCGCTCCCTGCTATCCCTTTCCTGTGAGGGATTAGCTCAGCTTGGCTGATCCTCATCAGGTATGATCCCCTTCCAGAGCTAAAGCTGCTGCTGCCAATCCCCTGTCGTTTCTCTGCCGTGTGGGCTGGACTGGGGATCTGATGGCAGCACATGTCCCCGGAGCTGCTGGGGCTTCTCTGATCCCATGTGTGTTCCTACAGGCAGAGAAACTCCTGGGCTGCCTCTGTCTGTCTGTCTGTCCTTTCAGGGATGGACATCAGGAGTTTCCCAGAACCCCCTGGCCCTGGCACAAGGATTATCAGGGGGTAGAAAGGACCTTGACCTGGCAGACATGTCCTGGTCCGACATCCTTAATAATAATAATATTAACGAGATCAGCTTCCCTGCACTCCTCCCATGCTTTCCTGGGTGACCTACCTCTCCCTTCCAAACCAACGCGCTGATCAGCTCCCAGGGATTTGGAGCGATAAATTCCAAGCCATGCCAAGTTTTTTCCAGGAGGCCTCACGGCAGGAGTCCCCTGCCTGCCGGATGCCGTCAGGTCTGGGAGTCACACCCGTGCTACCGCACAGGGCTCATCCCTGCAGAGACGTGTCCTTGCTTGGAGCCGCGCCGCGGGCATCCCGCGGTGCCCGTGAGACTGAGTGTTCCCAAGGTTTTATGTTAAAATAGCCAAATCTGTGAAAATGAGAATTTTGTTTGGTTTTAAACCGACGATGAGCTGCTCAGCATCCCTTTGGTCCCAGACCAAACAGAAGCGGTGCTTTCTGCGGATGCTGTTCTCCTTGGATCGGGAAGGGCATCCCGAAACCTGGGCCAGGAAAACAGAGCTGGGGAGGAAAGAAATGCATAGACATCTCCTGGTATTTATTCCACCGGTTTATACAGTACCATGGCACGGGGACAGCACAGGAGGTGAGGGACACTCGACCGAGCACAGCGCACGAACTACGGCACGACAGAGCAGGAGGGCGGGGAGATGTTCCATATCACTCTGTTCTTCTCCTGCAGGGAACAAGGACACGAGCGCGTCCCACCCCAGGAGAGGGGAAGGGCTGGTGCGGGCACCAGGGAGGGCTTTTATTCCTCTCTGGTGTCAATTGAGGATTCAGCCCTGCGGTTCTCAGCACCCCTCCCGCAGGGATGAACGGGATCATGTAGCGGGTCCTTCCCGGCTGGCTCCTTCCCGGGACCCTCAAGGGCACGGGGGTGGCGTTCCTTGCGGGGATGGGATGTCACTGCTCGGGTGATGGTAGGGACGCGGGGAGGGGGGCGTTCCACCCTGCCTCGTCCTTCGAGGCAAATCGGAGCCTCCGGTGGTTTCTGGAAGGCCGAATGGAAATGTGGGGGCAGAGCGCGGCGTGCGGCACCGCGCAGCGTCCTTGCCACGCTGGCGTGGTCAATGACACTCCGAGGTCACTCTGCTTCTTTCCCTGCCGCCTGCCCCGGCTCTGGTTGGGGCGCGGGAGGAGGCGGTGGGGTAGCGGGGGCACAGCTGGCTCTCGGCTCTAAGTCAGCCCGAGAAACGGAACGGAAACCACACATCAGGGACATCGGGGACACCAGGGACTCGAGGGGTCACACGGCTCAGGAGGGCCCGAGTGACACACGGCAAAGGGTGACGGCGTCGCTGGGGTCCCGCCGCAGCAGCGGTCCCCGCCGGAGCCTGCGCTGCGTCCCCTCCCGCTCCCCGCCGTCGCGCCGCGGCGAGGGGGCTCAGCCCGTCACATCACGGAGCACTTCTCCGCCGATTGCTTCAGGTCCTCTTAGCGTGGCCGAAGCTTTGTCCTTCAAGGACAAGTCCAGGTTCTGGATGTTGCTGAGCTGGCCGATCACCGAGTTCTTCTCCTCCTCCTCTCGTTGCCTGCTCGATCATCTTGGCCAGCTCCTTGGGCAGCTCCACGTCGCCTCCACCAGCTGGATCTGGTTGTCATCCGTTTCGTTCTGGAACGGGTCGGGACAGAGTCAGGAGCGGGGGCGGGGGGATGGCACAGCGGGAAGGGTCTGCAAGCCCCACAGGAGGGGTTTCGGGCCGCCTCCCCCTTAAGGACCGCGTGGGAAGGGCCCTGCGGGTCGGGGTGGGACGCTGACCGCGGCTGAGCAGAGCCCGGGCGCTCGCAGCGGGAGCTGAGATGAAAACCACGCTCAGCACCAGTGCGAACTGGGTTTCAGCTCGCGTGCGGGGGGTGAGGAGCCTCATTAAGCTACGTGTGTGCTTAAGGACCGCTCCCAGCGGCGTTTGGGACCGGCTCCGCGCCGGGAGCCGCGGGACGCCCAGGATGAGGGAGGCAAGCCCGGCTGCAGGCGGGATCAGTAATGAGCAGAAGAAACTTGTCAAAAGATGAGAAGGGACATCTCGAGGCGACAAGGCAGTTGAAGGGATTGTGGGGCCAGATGCGAACAAATCCCAGTTTCCCCTGGAGAATAATAAAAAAAATCTCCATCTCTGCTTTTCTGGCTTTTGGCAGGGGGTAAAAGAAATCCTGCGGCTGTTTATTTCCTGGCGATAAAAGGGGGTGGGAAGCAGGGGAGGGCGAATCCAGCCTGGCTGAACAACGCCAAACAATCAGAACAATCTCACTTGGCTTAGCTGACCCTTCGCAACTAATATTACCCGGCTCCAATTTGGATATTCACCGCTGAGAGACTCCTCCTGAATAAAGGGTGGGTTTGGAGGGAGACAAGCTTGTGACAATTCCAAGAACGTCTGAATTATCCCTTGATTAAATTGTTTTTTTAGTGAATCGCTCATCGTGCGGAAATTTTTAAACCGGAGTTTCGGTGGCAGACGTTTGCCAAATAATCCGGGGAGAGGAGCTGGCTAATCCAGGCAGAAAGGTGTGACCCCGGCTACTCCGCTCCGGGGAGTCTGAGGTGAAGGTGGTTTTCCCTCACCAAGCCGGATTTAGGGGGCAAAAGCGAGGAGGAGGGGGATCGAGCAAGGCTGGGAGTCCCGCTGTCTCGGGCTGGTGCTGTGCGGTGCTCGGGGGTGGAAGGAGAGCGGCCAAAATTTGGGGAGAAGGATGGTTTCGAGGGGAACTCGTTCGCATTTGGGTTTTTGTGGCTCAAAGTCCGGCCAGCCAGAGGGGTCCTGTCCCTCTCCCTCCCTCCAGAGCTCCGTCCGAAGCTCGGCTCTCCCCGCGCCCCCGTTCCCAGCACAGCCGTACCTTGGGGAGCCTGTACTTGTCTCGGAAGTGAGACCTGACCGTGGCTCTCTCCGCTTGCGCTGGGCAAACTGTGCATCTCTCTCCATCCTGCGAAGCACACGGGGCACTCACCAACAGCCCGTGCCCCCACCCCGTGTTTGCCTTCCCCCCAACCTCAGTGCCCCCCATTTTTCTGAAAGCCTCGTTTTCCCACAATTTCCTCCCCCAGAGGCAGCCTGAAAGAGAAAACAATCCCATCTCCCGGGCGAGGAAGCGGATTAAGGGATTAGGGGGCTCATTAAATCCCTCACGGTCTGCTGTCCCAAGGCTGGCTCCCCCCGGCTGCCATGCACGGGAGGGGGACGCAGCGGGAGCACCCCTTCCCGCAGGGGTCCGGCCGTCCCGGTGCCCGGTGCTCGGTGGCACTCACTTCTCCTCCACCAGCTTGCGTG
>CM019223.1:5054717-5071478 GCA_009741485.1 Malurus cyaneus samueli
AAAAAAAAAAAAAAAAAAAAAAAAAAAAAAGAGGGAGGGGGTGAGAAAAATTTTTTTGGTGGGGGGGGGGGGGGGGGGGAAGGGAAAGGGGCCCCCCGGAGAAAAATTGGGCCCCACAAAAAAGGGAAAAGGCAAAGAGGGGGCCTTGGAAAAAGCAAGCCATGGGCATTTTTGGGGTGTCCCATGGTTATTCTGACCTCTTCCCAAGACACCCTTCCCTCCAGATCCTGCCCCTGCGCCGGCTGCTCCATGCTCAAACCACACTTCCCGGTAGACGCGACCAGGCGTTTTTATATCTTTTCATTATTATTATTATTATTATTGGGAGCAGAGATTATATCCCCAGGCTTTAAAGCTCTTTCAAGCCCGCTTCCTCCCCCGGCCCGTGGCGGGCGCGGAGCCGCCGGGGACGGCTGCACCGGCTGGCAGCGGCAGCCGGCGCGGATAATCGCATCTGCCTTCACGCTCGGCCGCCAGCGCGGCCCATTCCCCAGCCTTCGGATGAAGGACGAGCCTCGGGATGCTCCCCTGAGGGTGACAGAGCTCGGGGTGGCCCGGTTTTGTGTCAGGAGGGATGTGGGGGTCTCCCACACCAGGTTTGGAGCGCTGGCCGAATGTCACGGGGAAGGGGGCACGAAGCGAGCCAGCACGGGGAGACTCGCGCTCAGCCTCGTCTTGTGGTTCCCCCGGCTCTCCAAAGGGCTCTTCCAACCTCCTGGAGCCGGATTGTCACCCAGAGAGGTGTGGCAGCGGCAGATGGGCTGTCACCCTCGTGGTGCCAGCCTGTGGGTTGACATGAGGTCAAAGGCGCGGTGGAGTGGGGAGAGCGGGTCAGTGTGCGGAGCCAACCTTGGGCTTTCCCAGGGCCCTTTAATCTGGATAAATCCCGATTGTTGGACAGCGGTGGGTGGATGGATGGGCCATCCTTCCATTTTTTTTTTTTTTTAAAAAAAAAAAAAGGTTTAATTGCCTGCAAAGAGGAGAAGGGAGATTCCCAGCCTTTCATGGTGCCTCATTTGTCTCAGCGCTTTAACAATTGCTCGTTTAATGCTTTATCCTTTTGGGAAGCCACTCGTTCATCCCGCACTGGGAAGGAGGGAAATCCTGCAGCTGGTGCAGGAAGGCAGCGATTTTTTTTCAATAAAAATTACGTTATTTGATCAATACAATTTACTTAATTTTATCAGCAAAATTCCCTGCTGCCAGCATCTTCCAAGCTTTCTTGGACAAACCCATCCCAATCCTGGCTCCATAGGTGAGGAAATTATATAGGGCCCCCCAAAAGAGGAAAAAAACCTCATTTTCTGCTTTAAGCCACACTTATTCTTCACTTGAAGATTTTTAGTCTGCATGTTGGTGCCCGGAGCAGTCGTACGGCGTGGAGGAACCGGGATACAGCAGCGGGAAGAGCTGGAAACGGGAAATGAATCCCTTTTGGCAGGGAACAGGGTGGGATGGGGTGCTGCCTGCTCCCTGCTCCACCCCTCCCGCCAGCCCCCGAGCCAGCCCCAGGAACGGGAGGATGCGGGCTGGGAGATCCTCGGAGGAGGGAACGCTTTGCTGAGGCTTACACTGTCGCGGGGAGCCGGGCGGGGGGGAGCGTGCTGCCCGCCTTTCACATGCCTGGGGGTCATGGAGGCTCCGAAAATAAACCCGCCGAGCTTCACGCGGCCTTTGCGTGGCGGCACGTGGGAATGGGAGAGCGCCGGGAGCAGCGCGGGGGTCGGGGAGGGCGGCCAGGGAAGGGGGAACGGGGAAAGGTGTGGGAGGGTCCTGGGGGCTGTGGGGTGATCCTGGCGGGTGTGTGGGGGAATGATCCTGGCTGGTTGTGGGGGATGATCCTGGCTGGTTATGGGGATGATCCTGGCTGGTTTTGGGAGAAATCATGGCTGGTTGTGGGGGGATGATCCTGGCTGGTTATGGGTAGGATTATCCTGGTTGTTTTCGGGGGATCCTGGCTGTTTTTGGGGGGATCCTGCTGGTGGGGATGATCTGGCTGGTTTTTTTGGGATGATCATGGTTTTTTTTTGGGGGGGGGAATCCGGCTGGTTGTGGGATGATCCTGGCTGGTTTTGGGAGAAAATCATGGCTGGTTGTGGGGGGATGATCCCGGCTGGTTTTGGAGATGATTCTGGCTGGTTGTGGGAAAATCCTGCTGTTTGTGGGGATGATCCTGGCTGGTTTGTGGGGGATGATCCTGGCTGGTTTGGGGGATGATCCTGGCTGATTGTGGGGATGATCTGGCTGAATGTGGGGGATGATCATGGCGCGTTGTGGATGGATTCTGGCTGGTTATGGGGGGATGATCCTGGCTGTTGTGGGATGATCTTGGCTGGTTGTGGGGGGATAATCCTGGATGGTTATGGGGGATTCTGGATGGTTGTGGGGATCCTGGCTGGTTTTGGGGGGCTGAACCACAGGGCTGCATATCTGGCCCCACAGCTCCCCATTCCTGTCAGGATCCTGCTCTCCTGTGGGGTGTTTGCCAATCGTGCCTTGCCGTCGGATTTAAACACCAAGGGCTCGCTCTGGCCATGCCCGCTCCCTGCTATCCCTTTCCTGTGAGGGATTAGCTCAGCTTGGGCTGATCCTCATCAGGTATGATCCCCTTCCAGAGCTAAAGCTGCTGCTGCCAATCTCCCCTGTCGTTTCTCTGCCGTGTGGGGCTGGACTGGGGATCTGATGGCAGCACATGTCCCCGGAGCTGCTGACGGGTCTCTTGCTCCCATGTGTGTTCCTACAGGCAGAGAAACTCCTGGGCTGCCTCTGTCTGTCTGTCTGTCCTTTCAGGGATGGACATCAGGAGTTTCCCAGAACCCCCTGGCCCTGGCACAAGGATTATCAGGGGGTAGAAAGGAATCTCTTGACCTGGCAGACATGTCCTGGTCCGACATCCTTAATAATAATAATATTAACGAGATCAGCTTCCCTGCACTCTCTCCCATGCTTTCCTGGGTGACCTACCTCTCCCTTCCAAACCAAACGGCAGCTGATCAGCTCCCACGGGATTTGGAGCGATAAATTCCCAGCCCATGCCAAGTTTTTCCAGGAGGCCTCACGGCAGGAGTCCCCTGCCTGCCGGGATGCCGTCAGGTCTGGGAGTCATACCCGTGCTACCGCACAGGGCTCATCCCTGCAGAGACGTGTCCTTGCTTGGAGCCGCGCCGCGGGCATCCCGCTGTGCCCGTGAGACTGAGTGTTCCCAAGGTTTTATGTTAAAATAGCCAAATTCTGTGAAAAATGAGAATTTTGTTTGGTTTTAAACCCGACGATGAGCTGCTCGCAGCATCCCTTTGGTCCCAGACCAAACAGAAGCGGTGCTTTCTGCGGGATGCTGTTCTCCTTGGATCGGGAAAGGGCATCCCGAAACCTGGGCCAGGAAAACAGAGCTGGGGAGGAAAAGAAATGCATAGACATCTCCTGGTATTTATTCCACCGGTTATAACAGTACCATGGCACGGGGACAGCACAGGAGGTGAGGGACACTCGACCGAGCACAGCGCACGAACTACGGCACGACAGAGCAGGAGGGCGGGGAGATGTTCCCATATCACTCTGTTCTTCTCCTGCAGGGAACAAGGACACGAGCGCGTCCCACCCCAGGAGAGGGGAAGGGCTGGTGCGGGCACCAGGGAGGGCTTTTATTCCTCTCTGGTGTCAATTGAGGATTCAGCCCTGCGGTTCTCAGCACCCCTCCCCGCAGGGATGAACGGGATCATGTAGCGGGTCCTTCCAGGCTGGCTCCTTCCCGGGGACCCTCAAGGGCACGGGGGTGGCGTTCCTTGCGGGGATGGGATGTCACTGCTCGGGTGATGGTTACGGGACGCGGGGAGGGGGGCGTTCCACACCCTGCCTCGTCCTTGCGAGGCAAATCGGAGCCTCCGGGTGGTTTCTGGGAGGCCGAATGGAAATGTGGGGGCAGAGCCGCGGCGTGCGGCCACCGCGCAGCGTCCTTGCCACGCTGGCGTGGGTCAATGACACTCCGAGGTCACTCTGCTTCTTTCCCTGCCGCCTGCCCGGCTCTGGTTTGGGGCGCGGGAGGAGGCGGTGGGGTACGGGGGGCACATGCTGGCTCTCGGCTCTAAGCTCAGCCCGGAGAACGGAACGGAAACCACACATCAGGGACATCTGGGACACCAGGGACTCGAGGGGTCACACGGCTCAGGAGGGCCCGAGTGACACACGGCAAAGGGTGACGGCGTCGCTGGGGTCCCCGCCGCAGGCAGCGGTCCCCGCCGGAGCCTGCGCTGCGTCCCCTCCCGCTCCCCCGCCGTCGCGCCGGCGGCGAGGGGGGCTCAGCCCTGTCACATCACGGAGCACTTCTCCGCCGATTGCTTCAGGTCCTCTAGCGTGGCCGAAGCTTTGTCCTTCAAGGAATCAAGGTCCAGGTTCTGGATGTTGCTGAGCTGGCCGATCACCGAGTTCTTCTCCTCCTCCTCCTCGTTGTCCTGCTCGATCATCTTGGCCAGCTCCTTGGGCAGCTCCACGTCGCCTCCCACCAGCTGGATCTGGTTGTCATCCGTTTCGTTCTGGAACGGGTCGGGACAGAGTCAGGAGCGGGGGCGGGGGGATGGCACAGCGGGAAGGGTCTGCAAGCCCCACAGGAGGGGTTTCGGGCCGCCTCCCCCCTTAAGGACCGCGTGGGAAGGGCCCTGCGGGTCGGGGTGGGACGCTGATCGCGGCTGAGCAGAGCCCGGGCGCTCGCAGCGGGAGCTGAGATGAAAACCCACGCTCAGCACCAGTGCGAACTGGGTTTCAGCTCGCGTGGCGGGGGGTGAGGAGCCTCATTAAGCTACGTGTGTGCTTAAGGACCGCTCCCAGCGGCGTTTGGGACCGGCTCCGCGCCGGGAGCCGCGGGGACGCCCAGGATGAGGGAGGCAGCCCGGCTGCCAGGCGGGATCAGTAATGAGCAGAAGAAACTTGTCAAAAGATGAGAAGGGACATCTCGAGCGCGACAAGGCAGTTGAAGGGATTGTGGGGCCAGATGCGAACAAATCCCAGTTTCCCCTGGAGAATAATAATAAAAAAAAATCTCCATCTCTGCCTTTTCTGGCTTTTGGCAGGGGGTAAAAGAAATCCTGCGGCTGTTTATTTCCTGGCGATAAAAGGGGGGTGGGAAGCAGGGGGAGGGCGAATCCAGGCTGGCTGAACAACGCCAAACAATCAGAACAATCTCACTTGGCTTAGCTGACCCTTCGCAACTAATATTAGCCCGGCTCCAATTTGGAGTATTCACCGCTGAGAGACTCCTCCTGAATAAAGGGTGGGTTTGGAGGGAGACAAGCTTGTGACAATTCCAAGAACGTCTGAATTATCCCTTGATTAAATTGTTTTTTAGTGAATCGTTCATCGTGCGGAAATTTTAAACCGGAGTTTCGGTGGCAGACGTTTGCCAAATAATCCGGGGAGAGGAGCTGGCTAATCCAGGCAGAAAGGTGTGACCCCGGCTCCACTCCCAGCTCCGGGGAGTCTGAGGTGAAGGTGGTTTTCCCTCACCAAGCCGGATTTAGGGGGCAAAAGCGAGGAGGAGGGGGATCGAGCAAGGCTGGGAGTCCCGCTGTCTCGGGCTGGTGCTGTGCGGTGCTCGGGGGTGGAAGGAGAGCGGCCAAAATTTGGGGAGAAGGATGGTTTCGAGGGGAACTCGTTCGCATTTGGGTTTTGTGGCTCAAAGTCCGGCCAGCCAGAGGGGTCCCTGTCCCTCTCCCTCCCTCCAGAGCTCCGTCCGAAGCTCGGCTCCCCCCGCGCTCCCGTTCCCAGCACAGCCGTACCTTGGGGAGCCTGTACTTGTCTCGGAAGTGAGACCTGACCGTGGCTCTCTCCGCCTTGCGCTGGGCAAACTGTGCATCTCTCTCCATCCTGCGAAGCACACGGGGCACTCACCAACAGCCCGTGCCCCCCACCCCCGTGTTTGCGCTTCCCCCCAACCTCAGTGCCCCCCATTTTTTCTGAAAAGCCTCGTTTTCCCACAATTTCCTCCCCCCAGAGCAGCCTGAAAGGAGAAAACAATCCCATCTCCCGGGCGAGGAAGCGGATTAAGGGATTAGGGGGCTCATTAAACTCCCTCACGGTCCTGCTGTCCCCAAGGCTGGCTCCCCCCGGCTGCCATGCACGGGATGGGGGACGCAGCGGGAGCACCCCTTCCCGCAGGGGTCCGGCCCGTCCCGGTGCCCGGTGCTCGGTGGCACTCACTTCTCCTCCACCAGCTGCCGCTGATATTCCTCATACTCCTCGCGGGTCATGCCCTGCGCCTCGGCCGGAGACTTCTCGCCCTCGCTCTTCTCCTCGCCGCCCAGGCCGCCCGTGAGGTTCTTCAGCTGCCCGCCCACCATGCTCTTCACCATGAACGCCATGGCCGCGCCTTCGGGGGGCCCGGGGGCCGGGGGGCAGCGCGGATCTGCAGCGGGGACAGGCGGGGTCACCGAGGGGCTCCGGGAAGCGAGGAGCGGGGAAGGTGGGGATGTGGAACGGGAAGACAGCCCGCGGAACGGCACTGCGAGCGAGCTGGGAGTGCCGGGGAGCCGAGAAACGGTCGGTGCTGGGGTGCCGGGGGCAGGCAGCTACCGGGAAGCCGGGATGCTGTGGATGGGGGAGAGCCGGAGTGCTGGTTGCGGAGCAGCTGGGGTCAGCGGAAAGGAGCCCCGGGGCAGCCGGAGTGCCCGGGGAGCTGGGATACCCCCCGGTGAAAGAGCCGCGACCGCCGGGCTCCTGGGGAGCGCTGGGTCATGGAGGACTTGGGAACGGGGGACATGAGCTCCCGTAGGGGAGCCCCGCTCAGCGGAGTCGTGTTCCCGAGGAGCTGGGGCACTGGGCTGTGGAGGATGCGGGATCAGCGGAGCCGAGCTCACAGGGAGTCGGAGTACCGAATTCCAGGGTCAGCGGAGCTGAATTTCCCGGGAATAGCGGGTGATGGAGGAGCCGGCGTCAGCAGAGCTGAGACCCCGGGGAGCTGTGAAACGGGGTTATGGAGGAGATGGGGTCAGCG
This sequence comes from Malurus cyaneus samueli, assembly GCA_009741485.1. Classification (NCBI taxonomy): domain Eukaryota; kingdom Metazoa; phylum Chordata; class Aves; order Passeriformes; family Maluridae; genus Malurus; species Malurus cyaneus. Next base: position 5,061,700 of record CM019223.1, read on the forward strand.
GAGATGAATCACCGGGATGAAGGTACTGAGCTCCCGGGATGCCGGGGCACCGGGTGGTGGAGGAGGCAAGGACGGAGGAGATGGGTACCCGGGGAGCTGGGGCACGGGGTTATGGGGGAGATGGGGTCAGCGGATGACGGAGTACCGATTCCCGAGGAGCCGGGACCAGCGGTCAGCGCAGCGGAGTTCCCGGGGCGGCGGAGTACGGAGCTCCCGGGATGCCGGAGTACCGAGAGACGGAGGAACCGGGGTCAGCGGAGCGGAGTTCCCGGGCAGCCGGGATGCTGTGGAGGCGAGTTCCCAGGGCAGCGGAGTCCCGAGCTCCAGGGATGCCGGCGGCAGCGGAGCAGAATTGCCGGGGTGCCGGAGCAGCTGCCGGGGTGTGCGGGGCTCAGCGGGGCCGCGCCGCCCGGCCGCCCATGGCGGAGCGGTCCCGGCCGGGAGCGGAGCGGAGCGGCGCTGCAGCACCGGGGCTCGCACACTCCGGTGTGTGTGTCCTGCACGGCGGCGGCGGCACCGCTCCCCCCGGCCCGCCGCCTCCCCGGCCCCGCCGCCCCTCCCCCGGCCCGCGCCTCCGCCGGGCGGAGCCGCCGCCGTCCCGACCCGCCCCGGGACATCGCCGGGGCCCCACCCGCGGGAAGAAGGAGCCCCCAGAGCCCCCCGGGAGCAGCGGGGGTGGATGGAGCCATGGCGGGGGCTGCGGGGAGCCCCCCGGATACCCTTCCCTCCGTGATTCGTTGCTGTTTCATCTCCACAGAGGCAGTCACCACTAGGCTTTTTTCCCACTCCGTGCCCCCTCCTTCGGGTCTGGCAGGAGGAAAAGCCGAGCTCGACACTCGGAACAAGCCGTATGTACCGGGCACCGGTCACAACTGTTGTTTGCTTATCCATCCATCCTTTTGGCGTGCCCAAAAGTTCCCTCCCCGTTCTCCTATTAATGATTTCCGTGGAAGTATTCCCATCCCTGGAATTGTCCAAGGCCAGCTTGGAGCAACCTGGTTTAGCGAAGGGTGTCCCTGCCCGTGGAACTTGGATGGGCTTTGAGGTCCCTACTGACCCCAGCCACTCGGGGATTCTGCGATTCCGTGATTTTACGGTATTAATCATCACTAAAGCTGCTCGCAGCCCCCAAAACCCAGGCGCAAAAGCATTTATCGATCACCTAAATCGGGAGGATGGAGCAGACATCGATTTTGTTGCATCATTCCCGCGATCTCTCCGACCCCACTCCCGCTCCTGCTCTTCCCTTTGACTGCAGCCGTATTCCAGGCCTTGGGGAGTGAGCAATTAATGGCATCAGCGACGCACCTCCCTTCCAGATGGCCAGCCTGGCTTTAGCAGACATTTCTCCCTTTTTTTCTTCTCCGCTCATGAAAAACGAGCGCTGATCCAAACCCCGATCCCGGCTTGCGGGAAATCATTTCATTTCCGAAATATAAAGACAATCTCTGCAGATTAAAATGATGGAACAGCTGTGAAGCGACAGAACAAAGTGACGGAGGGAGGGGGATTCGGCCCATCTCCTCCCATGCCCCTCCCCCCCCCCAAGGTAAAATTATGTCTTAAGAGGGAAACAGATTTTAAAATAATGCATTTTTTTCTTGGATAATAATCCGGTCAGCCGCTTGACAGTGACCGCTGCTCTTAGGGATTGAAACTTTCGGAGGTAACACAGGGGATTTGTGCTGGTGGAGGCTCTCCTGGCGGAGCAGAGCCCCGTGATTGATGCCAGCAGTTCCCCCGAATGCATCCAAATGCTCAGACTGACGCCGGGATGAGGGAGATCCCTCCCAGGCGCCGTTTGGCACAACTCCAGCGTCACCCACAGCATCCCCCACCGCGCAGGTGCCACTGCGCCTGCTGCTCACCCCGAGCTGGCAGCTCAGGAGCCTCAACAGCTTTTTGAAGTGATGATTTTTGCTTTTCACACCGAACCGCAGGCCCTCCCTAAGCATTTTCCCATGGAAAACCCATGGAAAATTAATTTTAACCCACAATGAGCTGCCACAGCCTGCTGAGAAACAGGCTGGGAGCCCCGGGCGCTCCGCAGATGTCCCGCTGCCAGCGGAGTGGTCACGTTCCGGCTGTCAGCCTGGCTGAAAAGAGGGGCAGGGAGAAGCAAAAACACCCCTGGGTGCTGGTCTGAGCCTCGCGTGGGCTCGGAGCAGCTTTGGGATGCGGCTGGTCCCGGGAGCTTGGCTCACTCCGGATTTCGCCGTGAGCATCCATTAACAATAAGAGACTGGAAGTCAGGACCGATTTTTTCCGGCTGGGTTAGATGGGTCAGCTCCCACGGAGCCTCCCTGTCTGAGGAGCTAAGAGCAAACAGCTCCTGACGAGCAGCAACACTCGGCCAAGGCAAGGAGGTGAAAACCCGCCCGGCGCTCCCGGCAGCGCCTCGGATCCCGTCCCACATGGCAGCGATGGTCGCTCTCCGGCCCGGCCTCGGCCGCCTCTCGCAGCCCGGGTTTTGTAGGGGTGGAGGAAAAGGCAAAGGAAAGCACCTCCGGGGTGGTTTTACAGCTCTCCCGCCCACTTGGCTTTTCCTGGAGAGGCCGGAGAGCTGGGGGGACAATCAGAGGGTGCAGCGAGCTGGTAAATGACGCTTCAAGGTGCTTGATTTCCCCGTTTGCTTTTCCTCCTTATCCCTGAAATATATTCAAGTAAGGAATGAGTCATCCCTCCTGCCAGGACTCTAACCTGCCGTAATGAGATGGAAATCCTTGCATGACCTATTATATTAGCTTATGCTATATCACACATCTCCACGGATTAGACGGCAGCGAGATGAGACGTCCCCCCGCCGCAGCCTCAGACAAGACGGTGGAAGTTAAGAGGATCCTCTCTCAGCGTTGACACCTGATTTAAATTGGATGCAAGCGGTTCCCTCTGCCATGCTGCGAGGGGATCATTCCAGCTCTTCTTTGCAGGTAACTGGCTCCAAAGGCGCAGTTACCACAACCGGGGTTTCGCACGACGCTCCAGAGATGCCTGAACGGCCCAGGAGGGGCCGGATCCTGGAGCGATCCCGCGGATTGGGGAGGGGAAGGCTCGGTGACCTTGAGCGGCAGTGCCGCGGCAGTAGGGCCATCAGAGGGCAGGAACCTGATCCTTGTCAGCCAGAAATCCAGGGAACGCGAGTGTTTAAACCCTTGAGGAGTAGGCGAAGGAATCCTGGAAAGCCGCGTGTGCGCGCTCCGGAGCCGCGACGGGCAGGAAATGAGAAGGCGTTTCCAAAGAAAGCAGGCAGCCCGCTGCCGCCGGGGGAAGTCAAGCCGCCACTTGGCAGCTGATTGTCACTTGTGGTGATGGGGACAGGCACCGGCACCGCAGGGACCGCCGCGCTCAGCCCTGACCCCGGGCGTAGCGGTGGAATCACCTTCGCTCTGCCCACCTGCCCACGGGGGTGCTCCCATGGGATGGGGACAGGGCCACCCTGCTGCGCTTGGGGATTTGGTGACATCAATCCCACTGCTGTCATGGTCCACCAGCTCCCAGGAGTCTGAGGGAAAATATCCTGAAGGTCTCGAGAAAAACATCCCTTCGGAGGGCAGCGGGATCCCTTCTGGGAGACCCTTTACTGGGATCCAAGTGTCACTAACAGAGGGAAGAAAGAAAGTTTGGATAAGGACGTTGTAAAATACCAAAATGAAATTACTTCCGGATTGAACAGAACTCCATAAAGCCGGAATTTGCCTTGGCGGGCTAAGACGGACTGCAAGACAGTTTGGGGTGGAAATAAAACCCAAGGTGCCTTTCCCTGACCTAAGGAGGCGACCTAGAAAGCATTTAAATTCCCAGAATCTGTCAAAACCCCCAAAAGGATGAAAAAATCCCAGTGCACACCCTCCTCACCCAAGGGTGCCCAGGCCAAGCAACCTCTGGGTCTCCAGGAAGGGAAGCCAGGAACGGGAATGCTGCTGGGATGTCCCCCCAATTCCCTACTCGGAATCCCCTGCTCTCATCTTGGTGTCACTGGGCATGGGGCTGCCCCGACTTGTCATTACTGGGTTTTGGGAACTTTGGAGTGAGAATGGTTCTGTCATATGGGACATACATCCCTAGGGATGAGGGGTTTTGGAATGGGAATGGTTCTGTCATATGAGACACACATCCCTAGGGATGAGGGGTTTTGGGGTGGGAATGGTTCTGTCATAGGGGACATACATCCTGACGGATGGGAGTTTGGGGTGGGAATGGTCATATAGGACATCCAGTCCCTGTCCTGAGGTGCTGGCACTTTTGGGGAATGGTCCTGTCATACAGGACATAAATCCCGAGAGATGAGGGGTTTTGGGGTGGGAATGGTTCTGTCATATGGGACATACATCTTGAGAGATAAGGGTTTGGGGTGGGAATGGTCATATAGGATATACAGCCCCTGTCCCAGGGGATGGGGGGTTTTGGGGTGGGAATGGTCCTGTCATATGGGACACACAGCCCCTGTCCCCAGGCACTGGTGCTTTTGGGGTGCTTCGGCAAAAGAGGAGGACAAGCAGGTCACAGCAGGGTGGCCGCAATCCCTGCCGGGAGAAGGGGTGCTGTGCGAGGTGAGGAAGAAGAGGGAGGTGCTGGGTGTCTGCACCCGAGCGGTGACACAAATGCAGCCGGACAGACATACAGAGCATGTAAACAGGCACATGGGGCGAGCATGTGCTGCTCCGTGCCGGTGGAGAGAGCGAGCCCCGCAAAGGCACACGCCAGCCCGAGCGCACACACGGCCGCGCACACGCACGGCGTTCCCACGGGGGATCTTCCCGGCCTTGCCTTCGTTTCCTGGAGTTCTCGGGAGAAAAAAAAACCAAAAACCACCAAAAACCAAAAAACAAAAAAATAAAACCGAAAAAACCCGGAAAAAGAGAGAGAGAGGAGCCGGAGAGGTGAACGCCACGGAACGGTGATGGGAATGGCTTTGTACATCACGCTAAAAATAGTCCTCGTGATAAAGTCGATCGCGGAGGGGGAGGAGGTGCCGGCAGCGCGCAGATGCTGCCGAGGGATGCCAGGGGTTGGGAAGCCCGCGCTCCAAGGATGGATGGAGCAGAGGGGCCGTAATTAGAGCTGGTAATTAGCCCCAAGCAGTGCTGAGGGGCTCATTACACCCCCTCCTTTTGGGGTGGAGGCTTGGCGATCCCGGGAAATGGGAAACGAGGGGCGCTGCAGCTGGAACTGGGCTCCTCTGAAGGGAGAGTGAGATTTTGGGGTGTTTAGGGAGAGCAAGGCTGGCTGCAGCTCTGCGGGGGGCAGGGAGAGGGCAGGCGGGGTGTGGGGACACGGGGAGGAGCCAAAGCTGGCGGAAGGAGCCCTAATGGGGGGAGAGAGGACTCTGCTGGGGGAACAGGAGCCGGGGCCGGCGAGGGAGGGACACTTCTGCTCTGGATAGTCCGTGCGGGCTGCAGGCGATGGGCAGGGACAGAAAAGCACAGCATGTGTGACTGTGGAATGGTCCCGTCACCCGGGGCAGGCTCCACACGCCAAATCCACTGTTCCCAGCCCTGTCCCGATCCCTCTGCGGTCCCCGAGCTCCATCCAGCCAGAGCAGGAATCCGGCTCAGCGGTGCGGGGAGGGACAGGAGAGCTGCCCGAACCGAAAGCTGGGTTCTCAGGAGTTTTTAAATCGCACACCGTGCGGGGAAGGCGCAGGGAGAGCTGGCCGGTGCCGTCGCACGGACAGCCCGGTGCTGGCTGCGGGCAGAGCTCCCCGCACGCCGCCGCTGCTGCCGCCGATGATTCACGCCGGCAATTTGAGGCAGGATGGGAGCTGACACAACTGGGCCCGGCGCCCGTCTCGGTGCCCGCGGGAGGAGCAGGAGGAACGGGACGTGATGTGAGGCAGCAGCCCGGAGCCCCGGGGTGTCACTCGGCCTGTCCCCTCTGCCACTGATGGACACAGCCCCGAAATCCCCGGGGAGAAATCACCCAGCGGGATCCGGGATGAGCAGCTCCGGGCAGCAGCTCAGAGTGGAGGAGATCCACAGGAACAACCCACTCTGTGCGGGGAAACTGAGGCACCGCGGCTGGGCAGGGTTAAACTCCCTGATCTGCAAGGAATAACGGGATTTCTTCCAGCAGTTCTCTCTCAGCATCCTCCAGCTGCATCCCGGAGGATGCTGAGGCACCAAACACCACCCCTGAGAGCAGGCACAGTCTCAAAAATGGGAAGTGCGGTGCCGTTTGGAGAAAAACCAAAGGTCTAAATGATTTTTTGGTTCATTTCCCTCTTTTTTTTTGGACAGCTGGCAGTGGCCCGTCGCCAGCAGTAACCCAGGGCAAGGGGACAGGAGGGGACAGGGTGGGGGACAGGAGCAGACCCCTCCCCGCCGCCTCCCGTCACGTGAATCTCGCGGGTATTTCTCGCCATTCCCAAAGCCGTTTCTTGCAGGCTTTGCCTGTAAATGACTTTAATCTTCATAAGCCCAAAAAGTAAAGCTGCTTATGCGGCTGGGGCCTGTCGGAGCGCTGGGAGAAACGGGGGGGACGTGGACAACGGGAGGGGGGTCAGTCCGGGGGACATCAAACGCCACCAAGCCACGTCACATCCCTCGGGTGTCCTGCACCCTCGGGACACCCCGAGATGTCAGGGGAACGGGGTGTGAGCCCATCTCCCTCCTTCCTGCTCCGTACCCCACCCCACACGGCCCTGAGCTGTTCCTGTGTTCCAGCACTCCCTAATTTTGCCTTTAACCCCTCTCCACGAGGAGTCTCGGTCTCAATCCCGGTCCCTGCGGGGATTGCACGGGGACAACTCCTTTGGGGTCGGGGGTCCTGTTGCACAACTTCAGCCTGAAGCTGAGGTAAACAGGGAAGGGAATGAAGTTTGTGAGGTTCAGGAATCAGCCCCAAACTGCATTCCCTGCATTCACACCAGAAAGTAAAGCCTGGACTAAAGTGGGGCTTTGGCATCGCTGTCACAACCTCGTCAGCTCTCCTGGGCACGATGGAGCCAAGCGCTGCCAAGCTGCCCCATCCCCACCGATTTGGGGACTCTGGGCAGAGCTGGGGAATCCATCCATCCCCACTTTTTCCCCTTTTAGGGGATCTCGGGACCCGCAGGAAGCAGAGCTGGCAACAGATCGGGGCCGAGGCGGGATGTGCCGCGTCCGTATGGAATGGTTTTTTTTTTATTACAGTTTTTAATCTCACAGTCGGTAGCATTACATGAGAATAAAGCACTGGACAGGACTGGAAAAAAAGGCCTCTGGAGACAGCATGCAAACATTGCAACGAGTTTAAAGCAAAACAACCCAAAAAAAAAAGCGTCTGGCGGGGACGCGGCCGCGCTCTCCCGACTGAGCGGCAAGTCCAGCGTCTCCCCGTCAACCATCACTTCTGTCGCTGGGGGTTTCCTTTTCGTGTGTCCATTTCATTGGTTTATTTATTATTATTCTCCTTTTAACAACCTTCTTCTTTTCTCTCTATTTTTTTTTTGTTTTTTTTTTTCTTCTTCTTAATTACTAAAAATAAATTCGTACTTTAGTAAAAACGCCAATGCTCAGCTGGCCCCGTGAAAATAAAAAAAAAACAACAACAACAAAAAAAAAAAATAAAAAAAAAAAAAAAAAAAAACTAACAAAAAAACACCCAAAAAAAAAAAAAAAGAACAAAAAAAAAAACAAAAAAAAAAACCCCAAACCTAGAAATAAAAATAAAAACTGACAGATTTGGAAGTTTGGAAGCAACCGGGGGAACTGGGGGGGTGGACACCCCCGGGGCTCCCTCCTGGTGCCGGGGCGGGGCAGGGGGGCTGCCCACACCCTGGGCTGCCCCCCCCAGCGTGGGTCCCCTCCGGCTGTGGGGTGGCAGAGCCCCCCCTCACAGGTAGAGCTCCTTCTCTTTGATATGCACTAGCTGTTCACGGAGCTGGTGGAAGGACGGCCGGTGGCCGGGGTCCAGGGTCCAGCACTTCTTCATCACCTCGTAGACGACGGCCGGACAACCGTCCGGAGCATCCATCTTGTAGCCCTTCTCCACGCGGGGCACCACGTCCTTCAGGGGCTTCAGGGGGGAATTGGGCATGTGAGGGAAGGGAAGGGAAAGGGGTTCAGCTCCCTCCAGATCCAGCCCCAAGGGCATGGGGTAACCCTCACTTACAATTCTCGGATAAGGCACTCGCCCGAAGGAGTAGATTTCCCAGAGGAGGATCCCGAAGCTCCACACGTCTGACTTGGTGGAGAATTTCTGCAGGGAGAGAGGGAGGGAGAGAGGGAGGGAGGGGACAGAAGCCCTGTGAGTGGACTCAGGCAGGGATGGGGGGCAGCAGATCAGGGAAAGGGCATTTTTGGGCGGCCGCTTTTGGGGTCACGCAGCAAGAAGTGGTGGAAAATTTGGGGCAGCCTGGAATGTTCCCCATCCCGCAGCCTCCACCATATCCCCACAGCCCAGGCCTCTGCTCTGCTCTGCTCTGCTCACCCACCTTTTCTCTAAGTGCTTCTGGTGCCGTCCACTTGACCGGCAGCTTCCCCGTGTCCTGGGTGGACGAGGCTTCCTTGGTGAGGCCGAAATCGCTGACCTTGGCGATGTTGTCCTCCGAAACCAGCACGTTCCTCGCCGCCAGGTCCCGGTGCACAAAGTTGTTGGCTTCCAGGTACTCCATGGCTTCACAGACATCTCTGCCAGGGGTGGGGGCACAGAGGGGTTGGTGGGGTGGCCCCGAAGCGGGGTGGGGATGGGGCAGGGTGGTGGGAACGGCCCGGTACTTACAGGGAGAACTTGAGCAGGCAGTCTGCCCCGAGCACTGACCGCCCGCGGGACCGCAGGTAGTCTACCAGGCTGCCCTAGAATGCAGGGGTAGATAGAGAGATGGGGACATCAGGGGCAGCATCCCACTGCTGGCCCCTCCCTCGTGGGGCAGGAGCAGGGCATGAGATCCCCTCCCTTATGGGGTAGGACCAAGCGATGTTCCACCCTTATGGCAGGACCGGGCATGAAATCCCCTCCCTTATGGGGCAGGACTAAGGGATGTCCCGCCCTTATGGGGCAGGACCCAGGAATGATGTCCCTTTAATGTGGCACAGAACCCAGGGATGATGGTCCTTTAGGGTGGGACAGGACCCGGGGATGATGGCCCTTTAATGTGGGACAGAATCCATGGATGATGGCCCTTTAGGGTGGGACAGGGCCCGGGGATGATGGCCCTTTAGGGTGGGACAGGGCCCGGGGATGATGGCCCGGGGATGATGGCCTTTAGGGTGGGACAAGACCCGGGGATGATGGCCCTTTAGGGTGGGACAGGGCCCGGGGATGATGCCTCTCCTTGCAGGGCAGGATCTGGGGACACCAACCCTCCCCAGCAGCCAGCAATGGGACACGCCACCTCCAACCAGAACGGTGGCCCCAGGGAGGTGCCACCCAAGCTGGGATAAGCCAGCCGGTCTCCCAGGACCCTTGGGGGGACAAAGGGGACACAGGAGGGCAGATGGCTGAGGGGGTGGTCTCACCTTGGCCATGTACTCGGTTACGATTAAAGGCCACTCTTCTCCTCCACAATCACCCCCAGGAGCTGCACCAGGTTGCTGTGTCGGAGCTGCCTGCGCGGCACACGAGGGCTCAGGGCAGGGGGTTTGGGACAAGGGGGGTCCCCACGGCCCCCATAAGGTATGGGGGACAGAGGTGCCCCCTCTCTCGCGCCTGACAGCGACACTCACGTCATGACGGACGCCTCCGCCAGGAAGGCCTGCGCTGTGGCGTCGTTTTTAATGCACTTCACGGCGACTTTGTTGCCCCGGTAATCGCCCAGCATCACGTCTGCGGGCCAGGAGAGACGGGCACAGGAGCACTGG
>CM019223.1:5085071-5102077 GCA_009741485.1 Malurus cyaneus samueli
CCGCGCCCCGCGCGCGCTGGCCCCGCCGCGCTCCGGCGGCGCGCGGCTCCGGCTCCCCCGCCCCTTCCGCCCCGCGCCCCCCCGCCGCCAGCCGAGCCCGAGGCCCCGGCGGCGCCGCATGGAGCAACCGGCGGCGGGCTGAGCCCGGCCCGAGGGAGGTGGTGACGGCGGCCGAGGCGGGGGGAGCGAGCGGGGCGCGGAACAATGGGCGGGGGGGGTGCGGGGTCCGGCCCGCCTGACCCGCGGTGACCCCGCACGGCCTCCCCGCCCCGCCGCGCTCCGGGACCCGAGCCCGCTGTCCGTCCCGCGGGGAAGAGGGAGAGTCCCCCGCAGCATCCCCTGCCCGCGCGGGGGTCCACCGCGCCGAGCCCCGCCGGGTACCGGCTCTCCTGCCGCTGCATCCCCATCCCATACAAAGGCCCGCGGAGCGGGGGATCGCGAGACGAGGGACGCGGCTCCTCGGAGGGTGGCGGACATTGTTGTTTGAATGTTTTAAATTTGGCTGCTTTTTTTTTTTTTTTTTTTTGGCAATAAGGCGCGGCGGGTTATTATAGCCGCGGTTGTTGCTCGTTGGTTTAGCAGACGAAAGGGCTGTGCCGTCGGCGGAAAAAAGAAAAAAGTCCCAAAAAAAATCAAAAATGCGGAGCAAAAAGCCCCCGAAAAAAAAAAAAAAAAAAAAAGGCAAATCGCAATTGTGCCCAGGGATCGGGACAATAAAATTTCTCAAATAACAAAGTAATAATACATAACATGACATCACATAAACATATCAGCGAGCATAGCATCATATAATGTCATATAATGACATTACATGATATGATAATATAGAATAAAATTAATGGAATTAATAGAATTAAGAGACGATTTTTAGGGTACCTTCCAACCCAACCTATTCCCTGATTTCAAGGTTCTATAATGCCATATCAACAGCAAGAAAATAATAACAATACTGGGCACTTCCTGCTCCCAGGAGCGGGTTGTAAAGCCCAGCTCGTTTTTGGGAAGAATGTCCCCGCTCCGAGGGCGCGTGGGAGCGATCCGTAGGCGCTGCAGTCGGGCACCCCGTTCGCAGCCCCGGTTTTCCCTCCGGGTCTGGAACGTTCCGGTGGCCTCGGAGAGGTGGGGAAGGGGCTCTTCCTCTCCCAGCCTCCAGCAGAGCCGTGCTGGGAGGAACTGAAAGCAGAAACGCGCCCGCGGTCACAAAGCCACGCACGCACGGCCCAGCGCACCCACCCGGCCCTGCCCGCAGCCCAGTCCCAATTTTCTCAGTCCGTGAGCTCTAGGAATCGGGAAATTCTCTGCCATGGGGTTTTTTGTCGCCCATGAAACCCCCAAAACCGTCAGGGATGGCCGGAAGAACGATGCAGCGATTTGGCTGAGGCTGAAGCACGCAGGAGACCCCACGGAGGGAAATCGTCCCGGCACAGCTGCTGCAATGTCCCGACTGGATTTTTTTTTTTCCCAGGAAAGGTGTGGTTTGAGAGCGGGTGATGTCCCGGCTGGAAGGGAAGGATGGATTTGCTCACGGCCTGCGAGGCACCTGCCTTACACCAGGAGAGGGGGCCCTTCAGCCGCCTGGGATCGGCCGGAAAAGGGAAAATAAGGGAAAAAGGAAAAAAATGCAACAGAGGAGGAGCTGGGGGGTGAAATCCCGAAGGAGTGGGCATGGAAAATCACCTGCTCTGTCGCTCTGCCTCTCGTCTCCATCCCCCAGGCTGGCTGGGTGAGTCCCTGCGGGGCTGGGAGCCTCCGAGGGATTCCGGCAGCGGCTGGTTCTGTGCTCCCAGGGCTCCGGGGGTGGCGAGGGGCTCGGGATGGTCCCAAAGGGGGTTCAATCTCCTACAGATCCACCTCCCCAAATGTGCCCCCACCCCAAAAATCTCCCGGCGCTGCTCCCCGCCACGGCAGCTGGCGGGGCCGGTGTCGCAGGTGCCACCGGAGGGCGGTCATGTCCCAGATCCCGGCGGGAGGGGACAGCAATGTCCCGGTGAACCGGGATCCCGCTCGCTCCATCCCAGTTCTGCTTCTCGGGGGGCGCCTTCCCCAATGTCAGCCCCAAAACCCCCTCGGGTGTGGGGAACAGCCTCAATTCAGGGCTTGTCCTGGTTCGCAGGGTGTTTTTAGTTGAAAGGGAGCAGCTTGGGGACATCGGCTCCGGGCTGGGACCGGGCTGGACCCTCCCTCTGCCTGTGTCCCCTGCCCCGGCAACACCAGCCCGGCTCTGCCCGCCCTGCTGGGGCTCAGGAGCCGATTTTAGGGGGGTGAGAGTTGGGCAGACAACTGGGATTAGTTAATGGGGTCCCGGGGGGGACATAAGAGCCTCTCTCTCCTGCAGTAGCCACTGCTACGCTGCCACCAGGAGACCCAGGGCCAGCCCTGGGGACATTCAGGGGTCAGCCAGCCCTGAATGCTCTCCAGCCCTCATCCTGCTGCCAAGGCAGAGTTGGAGGAGCATCCACAATCCCAGAGGATTTTGGTCCATGGGATTTTGGTCTCATCTCTCACCCCACAGAAAATCCTGCCGGGATGGGTGTAGGGCGGCCTTTGAGGGAATTCCTGGGAGCCCGGAGCTTTTCCTGAGCAGGGAGGAGTTCCCTTCTCGGCCTGGGGACAAACTCCATCCTTCCCCTCGGATTCACCTTGTACTTCTAACGGCGTGGGACGATCCATCAGCCCAAACTCCGCCTCATTCCCACCGGGATGAGGATGGTGGGAGCAGCAACAGGGGTTCACGCCCATTTGGGATCCCCGCTGCAGCAGAGCCAGGTGCCAGGTTTTGGGAGCCTCGCTCCTTTGGCTCAAACTCTGCTCCACTCAGAGGTTCAGCCTGGAAAGGTTGGAGAACCAGCATCTTCCTCACCCACCATGAAGGACATTTCACCAGCTCATGGAGGCTAAGCAGAGATTGGTTTTTTTTTCCCCCAAAAAGGCAGAAAACGAAGTGAAGTTGAAGGCGTGGGAAAGCCCAGCTCTGTCCCAGTGGAGATGCAGAGAGAAAGATGGTTCTGGGAGTGGTTTATTTCTGTCAGAAAAACCGCAAAAGCGAGGCACAGCAGCTTTCCATGGGGAAATTATTCCTGATAACAGACCTCAAACAGCCATAGGAAAGAAATCAGAAATGCAGGATTCACTTTTAATCAAGAGGAATTAGAGCAACTCCGCTCTTCCGTCCATGAGGAAGAGCCACACGCTCTGTCTCGCTTTTGGGCTGGGGATTGATTCTCCGAGTGAGGAGGAGCTGGAGAGCGGAATATCTCAGCTGGAGGGAGCAGGTGCGTGTCTGCCCGGACCTTTTCCTGCGGGATTGAGGCGGCCGGAGCTGCGGGAGGGGAGCTGGAACCCGGCGCTGCTCTCATGACTCATTTTAAAACCGGCCATAAAAGCAATTGGCCACGGAGCGATCAAAGCTTATCGCCACCCCGGCTCCCCGTAACGAAATCGCGGCGCTCGCAGGCTGCCCGGGGGGTAATTAGAGGGCTTAATTGAGGAAGGTCATTAGGGGCAGGCAAAGATAGGGATGGAGCCTCTTACCTGCTGAGAGCCGCTGAGGCTGTCACGGACTCGGTGATGATGGAAAGGGGAGGGTTCAGTGGGATTTCAGGGAAAGATTCTTCCTCCAAAGGTTGGCGGGGCACTGCCCAGGCTGCCCAGGGAATGGTCAGGGTTTGGACAGCGCTGCCAGGGATTCACAGGGTGGGATTTTTGAGGGGTCTGTGCAGGGCCAGGAGCTGGATTGGATGATCCCTGTGGATTCTTTCCAGCTTGGGAGATTCTGTTCTATGATTTTATGGAAAGCTGGGGCTCCATATGGGGTCTGGGCTGTTGGATGGGGTGTTCGAGGACAGGACAGCACGCAGGGATATCACACCAAGGTCTCAGGAGTCCCTCCTGCCGCTGTAAAACGCCTGGAAAAGTCTTCCACAGCTCCCTGGGATGGTTCAGTCGGCATCCAGAAAGGGAGAGGAGCTGAATGAAGATGAGGAGTTAAAAAATGGATGTAAAGAGTAAAGTGCGTGCTCTACCCTTAACCCCACAAAAAGAAGGGAAAGATCACTCCTTTCCTCCTCCCTCCAGCCCCTTCCCTTTCCTTCTCCATCCCGACACAGGGGTGACTTTATTAACCCTCAATTAATGGGTCCTGGGGACACCTTCCACCAGCAAGAGGCCGTTCCACCCCACTAATGTTAATATTAAGCCGCTTATCTGCCCCGGGGCTATAAAACTCTCATTTCCAAAGGGGGGGAAACATTTCCCGCTGTTCTTTAAACCCGCTCCTGCTTATTGCAGCCTTATCAGCGCACCCAGCCAGCCCTCGGGGCAAGGAAGTCACGCAATGGTGCAGCCAACGGGGCCCGCGGTCCCGCAGCGGGGCCAGCATCGTGTGTCCCCTGTGGCCGAGTCACCGGGCCAAGTCCACCCTGCGGGGACAGCGTGGCACCCACGAGTGCCTGGCAGTCCTGCTGCTGCCTGGGTGTGCAGGTTAGGCACCGAGAGTCACCTCCAGTGGGTGGCCCCACCTTTCCCTGCAGTGAGTGAATGCTGGCTTTGGGGTGTCCCTGCGGGGAGCGTGTTTGTGACTCTGTGGCGTTGACCCCTGTCCCTGCTGTAATTGGTGGAGCTGTCATGGTGGAGCTCATGGCTTGCCCTAAAACATCCCTCCACTCTTTTTGAAAAACCCCTGATGCCCACAGCGGGTTTGGACCCTCCACTCTGGGGGTCTCGGTCAATATTGGGATTGTGACGTTAAGCGGTGAGGAGAAAGCTGGAGCTCATGGCTTGCCCTAAAACAACCCTCCACTCTTTTTCAAAGAGCCCACAGCAGGTTTGGACCCTCCACTCCGGGACTTTGGGTCAATATTAGGATTATGATGTTAAGCGGTGAGGAGAAAGCTGGAGTGACCCCAACAGCTGCTTGTGCTGATTTGAAGAACTCAGGTGGCTCTGAATTCTTCAAACTGGTGACCAAGCAGGACCTGGACACCCAGAGTCCCTCCTTTCCCCTCAGGCTGATTTAGCAGGTCTGGACACGCCAGAATTGCCCTGAAGCCTTGGGCAATTGGCTTCCCTGTTCTCATCCCCACCACGCTCACATTTCTGCCTCTTCTTGGAAGCGTTTGTGACACGTGTGGTGAGTGATCAGCGTTCGGCCATCCTGGCAGCTTGGGCTCTGGGGCTGTGGGAGCAGAATCCTCCCCTGAGAAAGGGTCCAGGAGCACCAGGGGTTGCACTTGTCCCCATGTCACCGCTGCCAGGCTGGCTGGGGTGGCTTTGCGTGCGAGCTGGAGAAGAGGAGGCATCGGGCTCTGCTGGCAGGGGCTGACTGGCAGCCAAGGTAAACTCTTGGCTTTGAGCTGGAGCAATTCCTGTTCTCATTCTCTTCCTGCCGTGAAAACACCTTTGTTCCAGCCTGGAACGGCAGCGGTGTTGGCTTTCCCAGCAGCAGGGGCTGAAGGTGCCCTTCTTCCTCATGTCCTTCCTCATGTCCTTCCTTGTGTCCTTCCTCCTGTCCTTCCTCGTTCCTTCATGTTGTTCAGGGCCAGCATTGGCCTTCTGTACTGAAGGAGGAGGCTGAAGGCTCAAATTGCATCAGGGGGGATTTGGGATATTGGGAAAATTTCTTCACCATCAAGGTGGTCAGCGGTGGAGTCATTATCCCTGGGGGTGTTTTAAAAATGCTTGGGGGCATGAGTTAGCAGAGACCTTGGAAGAGCTGGGATTGGTAAAATTAAGCCTTTCCCAACCCAAACAATTCTGTAATTTTGTAATTCTCTATTTCTGTAATTCTGTCATTCTGTATTTCTGCATTTCTGCATTTCTGTAATTCTGTAATAATTCTGCAATTCTGTCACTCTGTCATTCTGTATTTCTGTAATTCTGTAATAGTTCTGTCATTCTGTCATTCTGTATTTCTGTAATTCTGCAATTCTCTAATTCTGTAGTTCTGTAATAATTCTGTAATAATTCTGTAATAATTCTGTAATAATTCTGTAATAATTCTGTAATTCTGTCATCCCATCATTCTGTAATTCTGTAATTCCATAATTCTCTAATTCTGTAATTCTGTAATTCTTGAACCCCAGCTGGGGGCTGTGGGATTATGGCCTGGCTGTCCTTCACCTACCCGAGGGCGATCCCAAAAGGATGGAGTCTGAGACCAGATGTGGTGGGACAGCCAACATTTAATGGAATATCCAACACCAGAAACACCGGGAAACAGAAAAGGCAACGACTGCTACAAAACGAAGCAGAAAAAACAGAGATTTCAGTTTATTCCATGAACTTCCCATGAAGTTTTTTGGGGAAAATCTTGTGTTGAAGGACACCCTGGAGGTGTCTGCTGGCTCCGCTCAGCTCCCGCCCTTGATGGCAAAGCGCTGCCTGGCCTGGAAGTGCTCACACCTCTTGTGCCTCAGGGTGAGAGAATAGAGCGGGGTCAGATCGGCCTTGTGGCCCTCGCAAAGGCTGAATTCCAGCTGCTGGAGCAGCGTGGCCAGGAACAGGAACACCTGCCAGCGGGCGATGGTCTCCCCGATGCACCTCCGCTTGCCCAGGCCGAAGAGCAGCACCTTCTCCCCGTCCTCCTTGTTCAGCCTGCTCCCGTCAGCGCTGAGGAACCGCTCGGGATTGAAGGATTCTGGGTCCTTCCAAAGCTTCCTGGAAGGGAAAACATCGGGTGTTGAGATGGTTTCTGCTGGTCTTGCGTGAAGGGGGACACTGGAAGGTGGGAACTGTCAGGAGAAACATCCCTGGGGTCCTGTTTGTCACTGCAGAAGGGTCCTGTTTGTCACTGCTCTAAGGGTCCTGTTTGTCACCAAAGGAGGGTCCTGTTTGTCACCAAAAGAGGGTCCTGTTTGTCACCAAAGGAGGGTCCTGTTTGTCACTGCTCTAAGGGTCCTGTTTGTCACCAAAGGAGGGTCCTGTTGTCACCAAAGGAGGGTTTGTGCCTCACAAGGTACTCACTCGTCGTGGTTCACCTGCCACTGGTTGATGAACACGCAGGTGTCCTTGGGGATGTAGCAGCCGTTCAGCACCGTGTCCTTGGTGGTGCTGGTGAGAGAAAAGACGGAGATCTGAATGATCCCAAAGGTTCTGGTGCCGCCTCAGAGCGCTGCCAAGGGGAGGATGTGACTCTAAGGGGTGGCTCTGTGTCCTCCTCGAGCCATGACGAGGTGCCACAAGGCCCCCTCTCCCTGGAGCAGCTCAGTACCTGTGTGGGATGGTGAAGGGCACGAAGGAGGAGTGCCTGAACATCTCCAGGATGAAGGCTTCCGTGTAGGGCAGCGAGCCCCGGTCCGACAGCCGCGGCCGCCGCTCCCGCCCGATGCGCTGGTCTGGGGGAGATGGGCAGAGGGAACGGGGTCAGCATTAACACTGACCACAGAGTTCTGATCCCAGGGGAAGGGGGGACTCATGCACTCACCAAGCTCCTCCTGGATCTTCCTCTGGATGTCAGGATATGTCACGAGATACATGAGGCTCCAGGACAAGGCCAAGGTCACGGTGTCAAAGCCTGGGCAATGAGGACGGAGTGTGGGTGAGCTCAGAGAGCTCGGGTTGACCATCACACCGGGCAGTCTGGGCTGACCGAGGAGGCAGGGGACACCCTAGACACGCAACAAGGCTTAGGGCTTTATTCTATCACAGAAAAATTGCTAAAATATCCTGCTCCCTCATGCTGTCTCACTGCTGGATTGTGTCAGCTTTGTACAACTTCTCTGGAATTGGGGGAATTTCCACGGAAAGGTGAATCAGTCCACAGACATCTCCCTCAGCTGGGAAGAGCCACCCTGGTTTGAGAAGCTCTGCTGTAATTAATGTCTTTTTCTCATCCCTGAAGCCTCTCCCCAGATCTGATGTCCCAGACCGGTGTCTAGGGTAGCTCTGCAAGCTCCAGCAGGCAGGAGGGTGAGTGCTTGGAACCAAACCTGGTGTTGGACCAGGAAAGGTTGGACAGGAGGAGATGGAGGAAATCTGAAACATCTGCCACAGCTGAGGAGAGGTGACAAAGGATACCTGCTCCAAAGATGTCGTTCACGAGGTTGACGATCTTTTCCTTGGGGATCTGCATGGCCGTTTTCGTTTCCACTTTTTTGTCCAGGCACTGCTCGATGAGGGAGTCGGTGATGTCCCGGATGTTGTTCTGAGAGCAAGAGGAGACAAAGCCATGGCAGCAGGGCTGGGTGGGCAGAGGAGTGGGTGACCCTGAGCTGGTGGAGCTCAGGGTTGTGTGAGCTCTGTGGAGGGGAACCTCATTCCCATCATCCCGAGGTCCTGATGGGAACAGGATGAGAGCTCTCCAAGGCACAGAGCAGATGTCTGACCATCAGACTGACCCTATCACAGAATGGAGAGGAAGATGAGAGGCTCATGGAGCTGAGTTTGGGAGGTTCAGGCTGCATCTCAGGAAAGGTTCCTCCCCCCAAAGGTGCTGGGCACTACCCAGCCTCCCCAGGCCCCGAGGCTGCCAGAGCTCCAGGAGCGTTTGGACAGCGCTGCCAGGGATTCACAGGGTGGGGGTGTTGGGGTATCTGTGTGGGGCCAGGAACTGCAATCCATGATCCCAGGGCCCCTTCCAGCTTCGGAAATCCCATGAATGTAGGATATTCTATGATTCCATGGGCAGGAGGACTGGGCAGAGACAATGGCCATTGCTGCTCGGCTGTAAAAACAAAAACACCTCATTTACGGTAAGGGGAGGAGAGCAGGGCCACCACACCTCTGCTACAGCGAGGGTGCTGCGAGCTCTCACCTCGTCGTAGGTCTCATAGTGCTCCTTGACAATCTTCTGCAGGAAGCTGAGGAAGTACCTGTTGAAGTCGATGAACAGTTTCATGCTGCGGCTGGGGAGGTACTGGAGCAGGGGGATGAAGTCGGCCGGGTTGCCAATAGCAGCCACATCATCGAACTGCTGCGCTGAATTCACCAGGCTGAGCAGCTCCTGGTCATCGTGCTCGTAGCGCCGGCCGAAGCACATGGCACAGATGACGTTGGTCACCGACACCACCAGGTACTGGTAGGGCTCGAACCTCTTCTCGTCCTCCATCAGCTGCAGGAATTTGGTGACCAGGTACTCGGCCTCCTTGGACACGTGCTCCTCCAGCAGGCAGGTGGAGGATGAGGTGGGGCTGGGAGCGACAGAGAAGCTCTTCAGAGCGTTCTGGGCCATCTTCTTGCGTGCCTTCCACACATCCCCGGAGTCGGGGCTGAAAGCCATACTCTGTCCGTCTGCGACGAAGCGGAAGCTGGGCAGGTCGGGGCGCCCCATGAAGTCCTCTGCTTGCCTGACCAGCGCTTGCCTGATGGTGTCCAGCCCGCTGAGCACCAGCACGGGCCGCGACCCGATGCGCACCTCCATCACGTCCCCGTAGCGCCGGCTCAGCCGCGCCAGCGCCAGGTGCGTGTCCTTGCGCAGCTCCAGCACGTTCCCCAGCACGGGGAAGCCGCGGGGGCCCGGCGGTCTCCGCAGCCCCTCGGGCACGGCCGGCCGCTGCTGCAGCCGCTGGAGCAGCAGGAACACCAGGCAGAAGGCGGCGGCCGCCAGCAGCGCCTCGCTGGCCGACACCGCGCCGTGGCTGCCCAGCAGTGACATCGCCGCCTTCAGCATCGCCGCCGGCACGGACAGACCCTAAAGGGGAAGGTCCGCCGAGAGCGTGGGGCGAGTCGGTCGATCCTCTGGCCCGAGGGGTAGGCGAGGGCGAAGTGGGGGTGTCCCTGACACCGGGACAGAGGAGCGAGAGCCCTGAAGCAGCTCGGGGGTGGAGCTGCCCCTGCAGCACCGGGGGTTCCAGGGGCCGTGGGTGGAGAGCTGTGAACACTCCAAATACTCCCACCCATCCCTTGAGGGGCACCTCAGCCTCTCTGAGCCTTCGGTGACACCCTTCTCCCCACAGAAGAGCCAAGGGACACCCCTGGCCCCTGCCCAGGGAAGACAGTGTAAAACAAGGCACAGAAAAGCGCAGCTCAGCAAATGCCAGGGAAGCAGCAGGAGAGAAACAGCTGCTCCTCAGGGAATGCGGTTTGGGAACTGCCAAACCCATGAGGAGGACACTGCCACGAGGATGGACCACACGTACTGAGGGACATGGGGAGCAGGGATGGCACCGGGCTGCTCTGTGAGAACACACAGCTCTCTGGGGGAGCAGGAACACCCAAATGTGACTTTCCCTGTCCCAAATCCATGTTCCAGCCCACCCACACACACAGGCTGTCTCCTACCTTCAGATCCTTGGGACGGTTTTACTGCCCAGGGCTCCCAGCAGAGATTGGCAGAGAGGGCCTGGCACCAGGAGCAGAAGGGATCCCTCCTCTACCTCCTGAACCTTTTTGTCCTGTCACCTGCACCTCGTTCTACTCGGCCTGGTCTTTCTCCTGCCTCGTGGAAGACCAGGACTCTCTCAGCTCTCCTCTCTCTGCACCGCTGGGTATTTATTCCCAGGGGGCCGCACTTGGGAATAGCTACCCATTAACAAACGGGGCCGAGCCTGGCCGAGGCCAGCCCCGGCAGCCAGGGAAGGGCCTTTCTCCCCTCCAGCGGGCTCTGCAGGGTGAATGGTCACTTCTCCTCCTGCCCAGGACCCCAGATCCCCCTGGCACTGGGAGAAAGAAGGGTGTCCCTTAGCCCTGCCTTGGGGACGATTAGAACAGGCTCTCAGCATCGTCCTATGGAATGTGGGTGCCGTAATTTCCAAAAAAACACACCTTTTCTGGCTGGCCAGACTGTTCCAGTAGCTGGGAGGGCTGTCGCCTCCATGGCCACTCTGGAGGCGCTGGGAGCTGCAGGCTGCGAGGGGAGGGGATGTGTTTGTGGGCACGGCATCCACAACCCGCCCGATCCCTGGGGAATCATCGGCCAGGTGCCGGCAGGATCATCCGGGCCAGGGGCAGAGCCAGGCTCAGGTTAACGATTGCCCAGGTTTGCGTGAGAAGGCGGCTGGCTCGCTTCCCCCGGCTCCTCCGGGGCAAACAGGCAGCGAGGAGGAGGAGGAGGAGTGGCGGGGCAGAGGGGAGGAGGTGAGCCCGGCAGATAGGAGAGGTGAAGGGGCAGCCCGGGGCAAGGCTGGGGCAGTTCATCCCCGCGAAAGCAAAGGGTGACACCCGACAGGGAAATGCTCCGGCCAGGGCTCGAGCCGGGGCAAAATTTCAGGCGAGTTTGGGAAGTGCAGCTGGGATGAGCGGGAACGAGCCAGAGCTTTGGGGTTTGGCCCGAAGTTTCATTCAATCTTCGAAAATTCCGGTGGGAATTTGGCCCAGGTAAAAGCTGAGCTAATATTTAATAAAGGCTTTCAACATCTGCTCTAATCGGGCTCGTTAATAGCAATGACGCCGTTCATTAATGTTTGGCAAGAACAGTTACAAAACCCCGGCTGCTAATATTCCTGCTGATAATTCCCAGGAAATCCGCAGCCCTCACAGCCCGGCTGGGAAGACCCTTGGGAACGCTTTTGGGGAGGATTTTGGGGTAGGAGGCTGCCAGGGGCAGGGCTCGTCTGGCAGGCTGGATCCATCCAGCGGCTCCCATCCCTATGGATTCAACCCCGGTTGGGTGGGGAGGGGGCTGAGCGATCCCCCCAGAGGCATTTTGGGGGCCCTCGCGCTGACGGCCCCGAGCACGCCCCACCCCGCACCCGCGCCACGACCCGCCGGGACGCGCCCTCTCCCGTCTCCACCCGCTTCCCGGGCTCCCTCCAGGGATGAGCGGGGAGCGGGGATCCCGCAGCCCACGCGTGGGGGGAGCCCCGGGGAAGGGGGATCGGGCATGGAGGGGTGGGGGGTCGGGGAGTTCTTGGGGAGTTGTGGGTCACGTGACGGGAGGCGGCCGGGCAATCAGAGCGCGGCCGATGCATATAAGCAGGAGCGGCGGAGCGGGCACCTGTTGCAGGATCGGGCCCCTCCCGCCGCTCTGCTCTGCACCGAGGTGAGTACCGGACAGTCCGCGCCGCTACGGACAGGGGCCGGGGGGCACTCCTCACTGCCCCGGGGCACCCCCGGCTGATGAACACCCCCGCCGAGGGCTGTCACTCTTCCCCACCCCGGCAGCATCCTTCCCCCACCTGTCGGGAGGCGGTTTATGGGGGATCCCACGGGGAATTCTCTCCTCACGGCTCTTTCCGCTGCCGAGGGCTGGGAAGGGGTTCCAGCTGGGCTGCACTTATGCGGTGCGAGGTGCCACCAGGATCCTTCCCCACGAGTGCCCTGTGCGGGGCTGCGGCACCCTGCCCAACTCGAGGGGAGCTGGCGTTTCACAAACAACCTCTTCCCACCCCTGCTCGGGATTTTCGGGAGGATTCAGTCTTGTGAGGAGCTGGACTCGATGATCCCTACGGTCCTTTCCAACTCCGTGATTCCGTGATTTCTGACAGAGCTGGGAGTGGGCGGGCGCTCAACCCGCTGAGCCCCCTGCTTCAGCCGGGGTTATCTTTTGTGGCCATCGAGTTTTTGGGATGATTCCTGGCGCTGCTGTGCTCAGTTTACTGGCGAGTGGAGGCTCGAGTGACCAGAGTCAGGATTAGTTCTCCTCTAGCCAAGCACTCTGGAAAAGACTTCGAGACGAAAAGAGAGATCTCGGGGTTAATAGAGTACCTTTGCTTTCCTGGCACGCAGAGAAAAAGTTTGAGGACTTATTCCTTCCACTCCTGGCTGGCAAAAAAAAAATCTGCTTTTCGGTGCAAGGAGTTTCTCAAAGTGCAGAAAAGTTTGGCAGCTGTGGATCAGAAGTGAAGCCCCGCTCTGCTGCCCTCCCGTTCCGTGCTGTCACCGCTCCGAGTGTCTCAGCCTAGAGACCTGCCGCCACTCCTAACGTCCCTTTGGTTTATTCCTGAGGGCTCTGCGTGCCAGTTTAAGGGGCTGCTGAGAGGAAAGGGGTGTCACGAAGTCACTGGGAGGCTGAGGTGCCCCTCAAGGGATGGGTGGGAGTGTTTGGAGTGTTCACAGCTCTCCAGCCCGTGCCCCTGGAACCCCCGGTGCTGCAGGGGCAGCTCCACCCCCCGAGCTGCTTCAGGGCTCTCGCTCCCTGTCCCGGTGTCAGGGACACCCCCAGCCCTTCGCCCCTGGCCGATCCCGGCTCTCCCCACGCTCTCCCTCCTCCTTTAGGGTCTGTCCGTGCCGGCGGCGATGCTGAAGGCGGCGATGTCACTGCTGGACAGCCACGGCGCGGTGTCGGCCAGCGAGGCGCTGCTGGCGGCCGCCGCCTTCTGCCTGGTGTTCCTGCTGCTCCAGCGGCTGCAGCAGCGGCCGGCCGTGCCCGAGGGGCTGCGGAGACCGCCGGGCCCCCGCGGCTTCCCCGTGCTGGGGAACGTGCTGGAGCTGCGCAAGGACACGCACCTGGCGCTGGCGCGGCTGAGCCGGCGCTACGGGGACGTGATGGAGGTGCGCATCGGGTCCCGGCCCGTGCTGGTGCTCAGCGGGCTGGACACCATCAGGCAAGCGCTGGTCAGGCAAGCAGAGGACTTCATGGGGCGCCCCGACCTGCCCAGCTTCCACTACATCGCCAACGGGCAGAGCATGACGTTCAGCCCCGACTCCGGGCACGTGTGGAAAGCCCTGAGAAAGCTGGCACAGAGCGCCCTGAAGAGCTTCTCCATCGCCCCCAGCCCCACCTCATCCTCCACCTGCCTGCTGGAGGAGCACGTGTCCAAGGAGGCCGAGTACCTGGTCACCAAATTCCTGCAGCTGATGGAGGACGAGAAGAGGTTGACCTCAGCCGGATACCTGGTGGTGCGGTGGCCAATGTCATCTTGCCATGTGCTTCGGCCGCTAGCAGGCACGATGACCAGGATCTGCTCAGCCTGGTGGACATCGGCAACGATTTCGGGGAGGTGGCCGGGAGTGGTCACCCGGCCGATTTCATCCCCGTGCTGCGCTACCTGCCCAGCCGCACCATGGAGATCTTCAAGGACCTCAACAGGCGCTTCAACGCCTTCGTGCAGAGAATTGTGCAGGAGCACTACTCCAGCTTCGATAAGGTAAGGGCTTGGATGTTCTGGGTGGGGGTGGAGGTGCCTGTGACTGTCAGAGGGCACACCCTTGTCCCCCCACCTTGCCCAGGAACGCCCCTTGGAGCCCTCAGGGTTCCAGCACTATTTGGGGCAGTTTTCCCCATCCCTGTGTGTCCGTGATGTCCCTGAGGCACCGGCTCTTCCCCAGGAGCACATCAGGGACATCACGGACTCGCTGATCGGCCACTGCCAGGAGAAGAATGTTGGGGACGACAGCCGTGGGCAGCTCTCCAGTGAGAAGATCATCAACATCGTCAACGACCTCTTCGGGGCAGGTGAGGATGCCTCTGAGGGCAGAGCTGGAGCCGCGCTGGGGGCGTGGGTGGTGTGGGGACATCGCTGGGGTGACAGCTTGGCCACCTTTGGGTGCGTGGAGCTGCCATAGGGTGCCTTCCTGAGCTCTTTGGTGGCAGCTGATGGGGGAACACACATCTGGCGTGATGGAATCTGCAACACCTGTCCTCTTCTGGTGACCAAATGCCCTTTCCGTGTCCATCCAGGCTTTGACACCGTGGCCACCGCCCTGTCCTGGAGCCTCATGTACGTTGCCTTGTACCCCGACATCCAGAGCAAGATCCAGGAGGAGCTTGGTGAGTGCATGAGTCCCCCTTCCCCTGGGATCAGAACTCTGTGGTCAGTGTTAATGCTGACCCCGTTCCCTCTGCCCATCTCCCCCAGACCAGCGCATCGGGCGGGAGCGGCGGCCGCGGCTGTCGGACCGGGGCTCGCTGCCCTACACGGAAGCCTCATCCTGGAAGATGCAGGCATCCTCCTATCGTGCCCTCACCCCATCCCTCACAGGTAGGGGCTGGACCTGCTTATTTGTTTAATTTTATTTTTTTTTGAGTATTTTGGAGGGGAAATATCCAGCTTGGGCCTGCTGTGGGTTAAATCCTTTGTTTTGTGGGAGGCATCACACCAAAAACCTTTGCTGGGCAGAATGCCCCTGGGTTTATAAATCCTCCTGCTCTGGGAGAAGCACATCACAACTCGTCTGGAATGAGCTGTGAAATGAAACTGGAATTTTTCTGCCTGAGGAAAGCATAACCGAGACTATTTAATCTCCCAAATACAATCTGGGGTATTTCCTGGCCATCTAGTCCAAAAGCACAAATGGGCTTTGAAGATGAAATCCCGGCAGGACTTGCCAGGCTTTGCCTCACCACAGAACTGTGGGTCGTCTCTAACTTCCCTTTCCACTCGTGTTTCCTTCAGCACGACAAAAGCCACGGTGCTGAACGGTTACTTCATCCCCAAGGGCACCTGTGTCTTCATCAACCAGTGGCAGGTGAACCACGACGAGTGAGTATCCCACCCCCCTGTGCTCCTCCGGGCTGCTGGGGCTTCTCCAGGCATCGAGGTCACGCTGATCTTGTGCTAAAAAACACGGATGGGTCACGAAGGAAAAGGCAGGTCGGACCCAAAATGGTGTGGGTTTGATCCTGAGAGCCATGGAGCCGGCTGGGTCTGACTTGGTCACTGGTTCAGCAGCTCCTCAGCACCAATTTATAATCAGGAATTTCTAATTCCCAATTTAATCAGAATTTCTAATTCCCAATTTATAATGAGGTGTGCTCGATGGGAATTTCCTGGTTCCCTTTTTAAGGGATATAAATGTTGTGATATGTTAAACTCAACCGGAGCAGTGTTGGGATTGCTGATAACAAGCTTTGGGAATGATGGGGGGCTGGGATAACCCCCCTGCCCTTCACGGCTTCCCAGCACAGACATTTCAGACGGGAGGAAATTGGTCAAGGTTTGGCACAGCGGGTGATTCCATGGGGTATTTGGATCAAAGCTCGAGATGTTCGTATCCAAATACCCCAACAGCACAGAAACCTTCCAGTATTCCTTCTGCTCCCGCATGGGCAAGGAATGGGAATGCTGTCCTTAGGGCAGACAGCACTCCATAAATCCAAGGAGAAATTCCCAGCTGAGTCTCTCGTCCGGGGACAGGTTGGGAGAAGAGACGATTTGGGGAGAGCTCAGAGCTCCTTCAGTCTAAAGGGCAGAGGGAACAGGACAGGACACAGGGAATGCTTCGCCACTGCCAGAGAGCAGGACAGACGGGATTTTGGGAAGGAATTCTGGTATGAGGGTGTGAGAGTGGCACAGGGTGCTCAGAGCAGCTGTGCTGTCCCTGGAGCCCTGGCAGTGCCCAGGCCAGGCTGGGCAGAGTGCTGGAAGGGCCCCTGCCCATGGCAAGGGCTGGAGTTTATACCCCCACCCCTTCTGTGCCGCTGTGACAAAACCCCACCTTCAGGAGCGTCTCCCCTCTGCCCCAGGACCCTGTGGAAAGGCCCTCCGCCTTCAAGCCCGAGCGGTTCCTGAACGCGCGGACGGAGCTGAACCGCACGGAG
The DNA here is from genome assembly GCA_009741485.1 of Malurus cyaneus samueli. Classification (NCBI taxonomy): domain Eukaryota; kingdom Metazoa; phylum Chordata; class Aves; order Passeriformes; family Maluridae; genus Malurus; species Malurus cyaneus. The sequence continues at coordinate 5,101,426 of CM019223.1, forward strand.
AGCGACAAGGTGCTGTCCTTCGCTGGGCAAGCGGCGCTGGCAATCGGCGAGACCATCGGTCCGCTGGAGATCTTCCTGTTGCCTCACCACGCTGCTGCAGCAGCTGGCGCTTCTCGCTGCGGCCCGGCGAGCCGGTGGACATCACGCCGCAGTACGGACCTGACCAGTGAAGTACAAGAGGTGCGAGTGCGTTCCGCATCGAGGCAGCGCTTTCCCGCAAAACGCCGCTCCGTAGGCGCGGAGGGGACAGCCCCGGCGGCAGGAGCCTGTCCCGCTTGAGGAGCAGCCCCTCGGCGTGTCCGCCTTGGAGGCGCCTTCTCTCCCGGGAATGGGAGGGAGAGGGATAAAGTCGGCTTTGTCCGGCTCCTGGGCCGGTTCCATCGTTTTTCCCGCATGGACGCTCGGCGGAGTCTCTTCGGACAGATCGCAGCCCGTGGAAGGGAGAGGATGCTCCGGGGATGTTCTCGTCTCACTCCACCCAAATATCAGTTTTTCTCTCCGACAGCCTTGCCCACAAGAAGCTGGAAGTCTCTTTCCAAACCCTCCAGCTCCTCGTGCCGACGGGAACGGGCGCTTCCCGCTGCTTCAGAAGGGCTCTCGAAGCTGTGCCAGTGCTCACCTCGAGGGGACCCGTCCTGGGTGCGCCCACACA
>CM019223.1:5102102-5124954 GCA_009741485.1 Malurus cyaneus samueli
ACGAACCACCCGCTATCCATCATATCCCAAAGCTCTGGAGAAGCTGGAGAGGGTCCCGGAGAGCTTCCCCAGGACACATCTGCCCCTCTTTCACCCCTCGGCGGCTGCCAAGCCCTGCGAGGGCAGGGTGCCTCCCGATGGAACAGCCTTAAGAGCCGCTGCCTCGCGTGCCAGGCAGCCTCACACCCCCAAAACGCCCAGCTCGCCCCCGGCCGCCGCCGCTCGCCCAGCCGCGGAGCCCCGGCAGCAGCCGCGGGACGCCGCCGTCGGCCGCCCCCGGTGGATGCCCCGCTGCCCTCCGCGGGTCACCATCCCCGGTGCCGGGCTGTGCGTGTGAAGGAAGGCGGCGGGAGGGTGACAGCGGCCACAGGCACGCGCACGGGTGGCCGCGCATGAGTGGCATGAGCACGTGCGCGCACACGAGGGGCGCCGAGGGTGCCCGCAGCCCCGAGCGCGTCCCCGCGTGTGCGAGGAGTGTGTGCAGCCTGGCCGTGCAGGGACACAGCCAGCGGGTGCGCGGGGAGAGGGGCCGAGCGCTCGCACACTCGTCGGGGACGCGGGGACACGGGGACAAACACGCAGCGCTCCCACGCGCGTTGTACGAGGTGCCACAGACGCCCCCGGCCGGGGTTTATGGACACCCTGGCGCGTGTCCCCAGCCGCGGGGACATTTGTGACATTTGCGGTCAGCCCCGCAGCGCGGGGCACCGCTCAGTGTTGCCTGGGGCTCTGCGGGGACATTTCGGGTGGCACGACAGGGACCTCCCCGCTTTGCGTTCCCAAATCTCCCGCTCCTCGTGGCCGGAAAGGGCTGGGATGACTCTGTCTGTCGAAGGGGGCCCACGTTGCCCACGCGCGCACACGTAGTGGTTCCCTCGCGATGGGTGACTGCCCCGGGGCACCCCCGGCTGATGAACACCCCCGCCGAGGGCTGTCACTCTTCCCCACCCCGGCAGCATCCTTCCCCCACCTGTCGGGAGGCGGTTTATGGGGGATCCCACGGGGAATTCTCTCCTCACGGCTCTTTCCGCTGCCGAGGGCTGGGAAGGGGTTCCAGCTGGGCTGCACTTATGCGGTGCGAGGTGCCACCAGGATCCTTCCCCACGAGTGCCCTGTGCGGGGCTGCGGCACCCTGCCCAACTCGAGGGGAGCTGGCGTTTCACAAACAACCTCTTCCCACCCCTGCTCGGGATTTTCGGGAGGATTCAGTCTTGTGAGGAGCTGGACTCGATGATCCCTACGGGTCCTTTCCAACTCCGTGATTCCGTGATTTCTGACAGAGCTGGGAGTGGGCAGGCGCTCAACCCGCTGAGCCCCCTGCTTCAGCCGGGGTTATCTTTTGTGGCCATCGAGTTTTTGGGATGATTCCTGGCGCTGCTGTGCTCAGTTTACTGGCGAGTGGAGGCTCGAGTGACCAGAGTCAGGATTAGTTCTCCTCTAGCCAAGCACTCTGGAAAAGACTTCGAGACGAAAAGAGAGATCTCGGGGTTAATAGAGTACCTTTGCTTTCCTGGCACGCAGAGAAAAAGTTTGAGGACTTATTCCTTCCACTCCTGGCTGGCAAAAAAAAAATCTGCTTTTCGGTGCAAGGAGTTTCTCAAAGTGCAGAAAAGTTTGGCAGCTGTGGATCAGTAGTGCAGCCCCGCTCTGCTGCCCTCCCGTTCCGTGCTGTCACCGCTCCGAGTGTCTCAGCCTAGAGACCTGCCGCCACTCCTAACGTCCCTTTGGTTTATTCCTGAGGGCTCTGCGTGCCAGTTTAAGGGGCTGCTGAGAGGAAAGGGGTGTCACGAAGTCACTGGGAGGCTGAGGTGCCCCTCAAGGGATGGGTGGGAGTGTTTGGAGTGTTCACAGCTCTCCAGCCCGTGCCCCTGGAACCCCCGGTGCTGCAGGGGCAGCTCCACCCCCCGAGCTGCTTCAGGGCTCTCGCTCCCTGTCCCGGTGTCAGGGACACCCCCAGCCCTCGCCCCTGCCGATCCGGCTCTCCCCACGCTCTCCCTCCCTCCTTTAGGGTCTGTCCGTGCCGGCGGCGATGCTGAAGGCGGCGATGTCACTGCTGGGCAGCCACGGCGCGGTGTCGGCCAGCGAGGCGCTGCTGGCGGCCGCCGCCTTCTGCCTGGTGTTCCTGCTGCTCCAGCGGCTGCAGCAGCGGCCGGCCGTGCCCGAGGGGCTGCGGAGACCGCCGGGCCCCCGCGGCTTCCCCGTGCTGGGGAACGTGCTGGAGCTGCGCAAGGACACGCACCTGGCGCTGGCGCGGCTGAGCCGGCGCTACGGGGACGTGATGGAGGTGCGCATCGGGTCCCGGCCCGTGCTGGTGCTCAGCGGGCTGGACACCATCAGGCAAGCGCTGGTCAGGCAAGCAGAGGACTTCATGGGGCGCCCCGACCTGCCCAGCTTCCACTACATCGCCAACGGGCAGAGCATGACGTTCAGCCCCGACTCCGGGCACGTGTGGAAAGCCCTGAGAAAGCTGGCACAGAGCGCCCTGAAGAGCTTCTCCATCGCCCCCAGCCCCACCTCATCCTCCACCTGCCTGCTGGAGGAGCACGTGTCCAAGGAGGCCGAGTACCTGGTCACCAAATTCCTGCAGCTGATGGAGGACGAGAAGAGGTTTGACCTCAGCCGGTACCTGGTGGTGTCGGTGGCCAATGTCATCTGTGCCATGTGCTTCGGCCGGCGCTACGAGCACGATGACCAGGAGCTGCTCAGCCTGGTGGACATCGGCAACGATTTCGGGGAGGTGGCCGGGAGTGGTCACCCGGCCGATTTCATCCCCGTGCTGCGCTACCTGCCCAGCCGCACCATGGAGATCTTCAAGGACCTCAACAGGCGCTTCAACGCCTTCGTGCAGAGAATTGTGCAGGAGCACTACTCCAGCTTCGATAAGGTAAGGGCTTGGGTGTTCTGGGTGGGGGTGGAGGTGCCTGTGACTGTCAGAGGGCACACCCTTGTCCCCCCACCTTGCCCAGGAACGCCCCTTGGAGCCCTCAGGGTTCCAGCACTATTTGGGGCAGTTTTCCCCATCCCTGTGTGTCCGTGATGTCCCTGAGGCACCGGCTCTTCCCCAGGAGCACATCAGGGACATCACGGACTCGCTGATCGGCCACTGCCAGGAGAAGAATGTTGGGGACGACAGCCGTGGGCAGCTCTCCAGTGAGAAGATCATCAACATCGTCAACGACCTCTTCGGGGCAGGTGAGGATGCCTCTGAGGGCAGAGCTGGAGCCGCGCTGGGGGCGTGGGTGGTGTGGGGACATCGCTGGGGTGACAGCTTGGCCACCTTTGGGTGCGTGGAGCTGCCATAGGGTGCCTTCCTGAGCTCTTTGGTGGCAGCTGATGGGGGAACACACATCTGGCGTGATGGAATCTGCAACACCTGTCCTCTTCTGGTGACCAAATGCCCTTTCCGTGTCCATCCAGGCTTTGACACCGTGGCCACCGCCCTGTCCTGGAGCCTCATGTACGTTGCCTTGTACCCCGACATCCAGAGCAAGATCCAGGAGGAGCTTGGTGAGTGCATGAGTCCCCCTTCCCCTGGGATCAGAACTCTGTGGTCAGTGTTAATGCTGACCCCGTTCCCTCTGCCCACCTCCCCCAGACCAGCGCATCGGGCGGGAGCGGCGGCCGCGGCTGTCGGACCGGGGCTCGCTGCCCTACACGGAAGCCTTCATCCTGGAGATGTTCAGGCACTCCTCCTTCGTGCCCTTCACCATCCCTCACAGGTACGGGCTGGACCTGCTTATTTGTTTATTTTTATTTTTTTTTGAGTAGTTTTCTGGGAGGGGGAAATATTCCAGCTTGGTGCCCTGCTGGGGTTAAATCCTTTGTTTTGTGGGAGGCATCACACCAAAAACCTTTGCTGGCAGAATGCCCCTGGGTTTATAAATCCTCCTGCTCTGGGAGAAGCCACATCACAACTCGTCTGGAATGAGCTGTGAAATGAAACTGGAATTTTTCTGCCGGAGGAAAGCATAACCGAGACTATTTAATCTCCCAAATACAATCTGGGGTATTTCCTGGCCAGTCCTAAAAGCACAAATAGGGCTTTGAAGATGAAATCCCGGCAGGACTTGCCAGGCTTTGCCTCACCACAGAACTGTGGGTCGTCTCTAACTTCCCTTTCCACTCGGGTTTCCTTCAGCACGACAAAAGCCACGGTGCTGAACGGTTACTTCATCCCCAAGGGCACCTGTGTCTTCATCAACCAGTGGCAGGTGAACCACGACGAGTGAGTATCCCACCCCCCTGTGCTCCTCCGGGCTGCTGGGGCTTCTCCAGGCATCGAGGTCACGCTGATCTTGTGCTAAAAAACACGGATGGGTCACGAAGGAAAAGGCAGGTCGGACCCAAAATGGTGTGGGTTTGATCCTGAGAGCCATGGAGCCGGCTGGGTCTGACTTGGTCACTGGTTCAGCAGCTCCTCAGCACCAATTTATAATCAGGAATTTCTAATTCCCAATTTATAATCAGGAATTTCTAATTCCCAATTTATAATGAGGTGTGCTCGATGGGAATTTCCTGGTTCCCTTTTTAAGGGATATAAATGTTGTGATATGTTAAACTCACCGGGCTAGTGTTGGGATTGCTGATAACAAGCTTTGGGAATGACGGGGGGCTGGGAACCCCATCCTGCCCTCCACGGCTTCCCAGCACAGACATTTCAGACGGGAGGAAATTGGTCAAGGTTTGGCACAGCGGGTGATTCCATGGGGTATTTTGGATCAAAGCTCGAGATGTTCGTATCCAAATACCCCAACAGCACAGAAACCTTCCAGTATTCCTTCTGCTCCCGCATGGGCAAGGAATGGGAATGCTGTCCTTAGGGCAGACAGCACTCCATAAATCCAAGGAGAAATTCCCAGCTGAGTCTCTCTGCTCCGGGGACAGGTTGGGAGAAGAGAACGATTTGGGGAGAGCTCAGAGCTCCTTTCAGTGCCTAAAGGGGCAGAGGGAACAGGACAGGACACAGGGAATGGCTTCCCACTGCCAGAGAGCAGGGACAGACGGGATTTTGGGAAGGAATTCTGGCTATGAGGGTGGTGAGAGTGGCACAGGGTGCTCAGAGCAGCTGTGGCTGTCCCTGGAGCCCTGGCAGTGCCCGAGGCCAGGCTTGGGAGGTGCTGGAAGGTGCCCCTGCCCATGGCAAGGGCTGAGAGTTTATACCCCCACCCCATTCTGTGCCGCTGTGACAAAACCCCACCTTCAGGAGCGTCTCCCCTCTGCCCCAGGACCCTGTGGAAAGAGCCCTCCGCCTTCAAGCCCGAGCGGTTCCTGAACGCGGCGGGGACGGAGCTGAACCGCACGGAGAGCGACAAGGTGCTGTCCTTCGGCCTGGGCAAGCGGCGCTGCATCGGCGAGACCATCGGCCGCTGGGAGATCTTCCTGTTCCTCACCACGCTGCTGCAGCAGCTGCGCTTCTCGCTGCGGCCCGGCGAGCCGGTGGACATCACGCCGCAGTACGGACTGACCATGAAGTACAAGAGGTGCGAGTCGTTCCGCATCGAGCAGCGCTTTCCCGCAAAAGCCGCTCCGTAGGCGCGGAGGGGAGGCAGCCCCGGCGGGCGGAGCCTGTCCCGCTTGAGGAGCAGCCCCTCGGCGTGTCCCGGCGTTGGAGGCTCCTTTCTCTCCCGGGAATGGGAGCGGAGAGGGATAAAGTCGGCTTTGTCCGGCTCCTGGAGCCGGTTCCATCGTTTTTCCCGCATGGACGCTCGGCGGAGGTCTCTCGGACAGATCGCAGCCCGTGGAAGGGAGGAGGATGCTCCGGGGATGTTCTCGGTCTCACTCCACCCAAATATCAGTTTTTCTCTCCGACCAGCCTTGCCCACAAGAAGCTGGAAGTCTCTTTTCCAAACCCTCCAGCTCCTCGTGCCGACGGGAACGGGCGCTTCCCGCTGCCTTCAGAAGGGCTCTCGAAGCTGTGCCAGTGCTCACCTCGAGGGGACCCGTCCTGGGTGCGCCCGCACGCCCCAATTCCTTGAATGTGAATGAATTCCTGAATGTTCGTGTCAATTATTTAAAGAAAACCCAAACAAAAAAGAAAAAAAAAACCCCAGCAAAAACCACCAGCAGTGCTGCTCACAAATTGAGATATTAAGTTTTCCTCCTGGGAAAAAGGGACAGGGAACAGTAGGACACTCCTGCCTTTCAGACTAACTGTGCATTTGCTGCCTTTCTTAATATCAGGGGTTATTATTTTTTTCTTTATCAAGCAATCGATTTCTATATCCAGACTGGTTTGAGGACTGCAGGAGGTGCCTTGTGCTGCATTCAGCTCTTGCCAGTGGGAAGGTGAAGCCTCCTGGCAAATGGAGCAGCAATCCTTGCCTGTTTGTGCCTGCTTGGAATGCAGCTGTGCGCTGCGATGGAAACCACACAATATTTCTAACCCAATAAACACTTTTAAGAATTTTTCATAAGTCTCTTTCTGGTGTGATTCCACTGAGAAATTATTTTTTTTTGGGGGGGGGAACCACCCTACACCTCCCTATTATCCTTAAAAATCTGACTTTTTGTGTTGGATCAGGCTTTTTCCTGTGGGAAATGTGTGGGCTGGCACTGAGGGAAGTTTTGAGTCCCAATGGGAGTTGTTTCTGGTCCTTCTCCTGTCTAAAATCCCAGCTGGGATAGGCAAAAAGGTGATGCCAAGCTCTGGATCACTTCAGGGCTTCACTAAAAACCAGGACTAACCTTGAAAAAATAGAATCAACAGGTCCAAACCAACCTTTCAGGGAGCGGTCTATGGGAGAATATTTCATCGTGCCATTACCTGCTTTGCTCATCCTAATCTCGGAGCACGATTAAATCTGAAGCTTTTCACAATTTCCCTTAAAAAAAAAAAACAAACAAAGAAAGGCGATAAACATCAAATTCCCACGGAAATGACACGGGAAGTTGTGGTCTGAGCATCCGTAAGTGGAAAGGTGACAGAGACGATGGAGGTGTGACAGAAATGATGGAGGGAATGGAGAGGATGAAGGAATGGAAAGGTGACAGAGGTGATGGAGGGGTGATGGAGGGATGGAGTAACGAGTGTGTAACGGGTGTGTGCCCGGTGTGTGACAGGAGTGACCCGGGAACGCTCCGGACCGCCCCAGCGGCTGCGGGCACTGCGCATGCGCACCGAGCGGCTCCCACGCCGTCTCTATGGTCCCGCCGGCGGCCGGAGCGCCGCGCGCGCGGGGCGGGGCCGGAAGTGGCGTCACGCCGAGCGTCGCCGAGGTGGAGGGGGTGCGGTGAGCGGGCGCGGTGACGGCGGGTGAGGGGCGCGGGGAGAGGCGGTCCGGCCCGGCGCTCCGGGGTGGGGGAGCGGACTGGGCTGGCATGGCGCTTTCCCAGGGGCTGGGTCTCTCCCGGGCTCCAGTGAGAAGCGGCCGCGGCACCAGCCCTGCCCGCCTGAACGAGCCGTCGTGGGGAGTGGGGCCGGGGAGCCACGGAGCGGAGGCCTGTGGCGCCTGTGTTTAACTGTGGGGTCTCCGGTGGCTGGGGCTTGTTGTGGGCACCCTGTGTCTATGTAGGGCGGGGAGCCTGTGTTTACTATGGGGGCCTGTGTTTACTAATGGGGGAGCGTGTTTACCTATGGGAACGCCTTTGTTGCTTATGGGGACTTTGTTTACTTATGGGGGGGGACTTTGTTTACTTATGGGGGGCGTGTGTGGAGGTGCCCTGTGTTTACCTATGGAAGAGCTGTGTTTATTGATGAGGGGGTCCTGTGTTACCCATGGGGTGCTCTGGGTGTCCCTGTGGGGCACCTGTGTTTACCTATGGGAGGGCTGTGTGTACCTATGGGGAGATGCTCTGTTACATTTTGGGGGTTCCTGTATGTACTTGTGGGGTGTCCTGTATTTACCTGTGTATTACCTATGGGGGGATCAATATGTTACCCATGGAGTGCCCCGTGTGCACCTTTTGGGGGGTCTCTCTTACCTGTTTGGGTGCTTGTGTATTCTTGTGTGGGTGCCCCTGTATTTACCTGTAGGGTGCTCTTTGTTTACCTGTGGAGGCTCCCCGTGTTTATTGGGGGGGAATTGTGTGTTACCCATAGTGGGCCCTGTATTTACCTATTGGGGGGTCCCTCTTTTTAATTTGGGAGGTCCCTGTGTTTTTCTATGGGGGGAGGGGTTGAATTTACCTGTAATAGGTCCACGTGTTTGCATATTGGGGGTCCCTGTGTTTACCTGTGGGGATCAGGCTGGACACAGCCCACCCCAATCCAGCCCTGGGACAGTTTTAATTTATATTTGTGCTCAAACATAGATTTATTGGGGATTTTTTGGTAAAAGGAGGCTCTTATTTTTAAGAAGGATCTGTGTAAGGTGATGATGTGTGCTCAGCTCTTTTCCCTTATCTCCTGAGGGAGATGGAAAAGAAAACAGGAAATGCAATGAAATTTTAGTTTTCCTGTGGCTGCTCTGGGATGTGTTATCTGTGTTTTGAGAGTGCTTTTTGTCAGCCATCTCCTTGGAATGCAGACATTGTCATCGTGGGTTAATGTAAACTCACAGCCACAGGAAGGAGAGGAGGCTGCTCCTGATGAATTTACGGCTTGGTGACCAAATTTAGTGTTTTCTTTCCTTTGAAGCATCCCCCGTTTTTAGTCCTGTGAAAGTTGGAGGAAGTGTGACTTTTTTCCCTCATCCAAGTTTTTTTTCTTTGCATCTTTTTCCAAGAGGCTCAGCTTGCAGAGAATGCAACTGCCTCTCCCTGAAATGTGATTTATGCATGGATGTTGATCTCCCTGGGTTGTCTGCTGTGTTTCTTTGTGCTGCTCACAGTAAATATCAAACATTCTCCCCCTTTGATTGCAGCATGAAAGGCAAATCTATACATTTAGGAGCTTGTCATGTCTCTCGCTCTCCGTGACGCTCGTGAGCCTGTCACTGGGAAATCTCAGATCAAAGGAGCTGTTCAGCTGCTTCCAGGAGTGTTGAAAACATCTGTCTAAACAAATTGGAGTTTTAACTCCCTGATTCTGACAGAACTCGAGTGCTGGGAAGGAGAACAACTGTTTTTTAATTTATTTATTTAGTGTGGCAGTGCTACTGATCCTGCCTCTGCAGAGCAGGGACACTTTGTCTTGGACTCCAGTGATTGGGATTTTCACCCCTTTAGTATCTCTGTTCCTTTAAAGGTGTTGCTCGGGGTTCTTCTCCTTCAAGGCTTTGCTTTTCATTTGCCCATGCAGTGATCAATCCTCTCATTGCTGAATATTGGCAGGGGCTGTTCTGCCCCAGTGTCCCCCTTCAAAAAGGGAAGTGACGACAAATTCCCAGTTTGAAATCACAGGGAAAATGTCCACTAAACACGAAAGATTTCTCTTGGAGGCTGCGACTCTTGAATTCAGTCAGTCAATCAAAGATCTGGGATACAGTGGGAAAGGCAAGGCCCTATCCAGGGATTTGCACTCTCGCTGGGATCCCTGGTGTCCGTAGGGATGTTGTTTCCTCCCCACAAAGCAGAGAGGAACTGACAGAGCGGGGCCTGGGAGGGAGCCAGGGCCGTGGGCTGGGGGCTGCGGCTGACACTGATTCAGGTTGTCACTTTGTCCCTCTCGTTACAGCCAGGCCTGCGTCTCTCCACAGCGACTCGGTGCCAGAACTATGGCCACGGACTGGCTGGGCAGCATTGTGTCAATCAACTGTGGAGAGAGCTTGGGAGTCTACCAAGGCAGAGTGTCTGCTGTGGATCAGGTCAGCCAGACCATTTCCCTGACACGGCCCTTCCACAACGGGGTCAAATGCCTCGTGCCAGAAGTCACCTTCAGGTTAGTGCCTGCCTTTTCTCCCTCTGCCTTTTCCCAGCCAAGGCCTGGGGGAGTGGTTTGGGTGGGGTTTTTTTCCCCTTAGACACGACCTTTTCGCCCTAAATTTCCTTGCTGCTGCTGAGTGCCTCTGGTGTTTGTGTTAGTTTGTGTGCAGGAGATTAATTCCTGGCTCAGATCCTGGAGTTGGAGTGGGGTGGCTCAGGCTGGGAGGTTATTTGGGGGTCAGGCTGTGTGTATATACAGATATATATTTATATATTATGTGTATACATTCTGCTGTTGGATTTTTGGGTAGCAGAGGGGACTGAATACTTTTTTAAAACTTTGCCCTCAACAGTTTTTTCCCATCAGTTCCTGGTGACACTGCTTAAAAAATAGAAATAAGAGTCACTCCTCACTGGACGTTTTCCTGTTCCCTGGAATATTGTGGTTAAGGCTCTGAGTCACTCATTTTACAGAAAGATCCACAAAGTCAATACCCTTAACTTATTTTTATTCCTTGGATTTTGGAGTGAGACAGTGGGGAAAGACAACCACCACCTCTTTCCAGGAGAGTGTAGAAATCTCTCTGCTTTCATATCCCACTCGGACAAATGCTGAGCTCAAACTAGAAGAGCCTAATTCTTGATGTATTTCTTGCACTCAGTGCAAATGGAGGTCTCTATAATCACTCCTTTGTTTCCTTTTGGCTTGTGCCCAGCGCCAGATTAGTTTTCTTCATCCTTTTTTTTTTTTCTGTGGAAATGGGAAGTACCATCCTTGTCTGAGCATGAGCTCCATGAATCCAAGGGTCGCTTTCTGCAGAAATAGATTAAAAGTAATAGTAGCCTCAAGGCTCAGAGCAATTAATTAGCTAGAAACTGTTAAATAAATGCAGATTTCTGCAAAGGTCTGGGCCAGTTGCTTCCATTTTTTGCTCGACTCATTCCTGTTTCAGCTGGGAATGGAACCTTTCCAGCAAAATCCAGGTGCGGCCTGGGAATACTGAAGTGATTATTTTGAGTATTTGCTGTTTCAGTTGAATATTTTGTGGAAATGCCCTGTGTGTTTGATATTAAAATCTTTTTTATTCCATTGTTTCTGTCGATAAAGCATCAGAACAACCCCCTGCTCAGTGCAGTGAGATTTTTTTACCAGGGTGTGTGCTGAATTCCTGACTCTGTTTTTTTTATGCCGTCTTTAGGGCAGGTGACATTACTGAGCTGAAGATTCTGGAGATCCCAGGCCCTGGGGACAGCAGACAATGTGGGGACTCGCAGCAGATGGAGACTGGCATCCCCGGGGTGGGGTGCCAGGTGGGGCCCAGCCAGAATGGCACTGGCAAGGTGCTGAAGAAGCCCATGTCCAGCAGCGCCCCGCAGAACATCCCCAGGAGGACAGACATGAAGAACCAGGACATCGTCATCTCCCCACAGCAGCAGTGCTCCAAGAGCTACATGGATCGCCACATGGAAACCCTGAGCCAGTCCAAAGGATTCCGGCGGAGGCACAACTCCTGTGAGTGAGAAAATGGGGAATTGCAGCTTTCCTGGCTGCTGGGAGTGAGAAAATGGGGAATCCTGCATCTTTCCTGGCTGCTGGGAGTGAGAAAATGGGGAATCCTGCAGCTTTCCTGACTGCTGGGAGTGAGAAAATGGGGAATTGCAGCTTTCCTGGCTGCTGGGAGTGAGAAAATGGGGAATTGCAGCTTTCCTGACTCCTGGGAGTGAGAAAATGGGGAATCCTGCAGCTTTCCTGACTCTGGGAGTGAGAAAATGGGGAATCCTGCAGCTTTCCTGACTCTGGGAGTAGAAAATGGGGAATCCTGCAGCTTTCCTGACTGCTGGGAGTGAGGAAATGGGGAATCCTGCAGCTTTCCTGATTCTGGGAGTGAGAGAATGGGGAATCCTGCAGCTTTCCTGACTCCTGGGAGTGAGAGAATGGGGAATCCTGCAGCTTTCCTGACTGCTGGGAGTGAGAGAATGGGGAATCCTGCAGCTTTCCTGACTCCTGGGAGCTGAAAATGGGGAATCCTGCAGCTTTCCTGACTGCTGGAGTGAGAAATGGGGAATCCTGCACTTTCCTGCTGCTGGGAGTGAGAAATGGGGAATCCTGCACTTTCCTGCTGCTGGGAGTGAGAAAATGGGGAATCCTGCAGCTTTCCTGATCCTGGGAGTGAGAGAATGGGGAATCCTGCACTTTCTGATCCTGGGATAAATGGGGAATCCTGCACTTTCCTGCTGCTGGGAGTGAGAAAATGGGAATCCTGCACTTTCCTCTCTGGGAGTGAGAAAATGGGGAATCCTGTGGTTTTCCTGACTCTGAGTAAATGGAGAATCCTGCAGCTTTCCTGACTCCAGCAGCTTCAGTTCTTGAGCCAGAGCTTTGCAGATGGGAGCTGAAATCTTCCCCTGTGCTCCTGTGTGTTATTCTGAAACAGAATCTATTTCTGCATCCATAGAAAATGTCTAATGCCAGTTCCAAAGATTTCCTCACTTTGCTTTAGTTCCTATTTGAAGATTGCCCAGCTTCCAGCCTTTTTCTCTAAAAAGAGCTGGAAACAAACTGAATATCATCAAGCTTTCCTATTTAAGGCCTGTATACTCATAAACTATTACAACATCACCCCATACACAATTACAAATGGTTTTTGGCTGTTGTTAGAAAAACAATTAATGATGTAAAATACAATCAGAGCATCCCAAAGTCAAACATCTGCTATTTTTATTCCTGTTGATAAAATCTTCAAAATTGGGCCAAAACTGGGTTTGTTCACTTTTTTTTTTTCCTCAAAGCCCCCTGAGCTGTCATCCTTTCCAGATCCTCACCATCCAATTCCTGGAATGTCAGGATATATCCAGCATATTTCCATGATTTAATTGTTGAAGCCTCAGTATGCCTCCAGCATAATTCCATGACTTCATTTTTTCTCCCCTTGCAGTTACAAAAGAACCAAGCCCAAGTTGGGCCAGACCAGTTAAACAGGTCAAAGACTGTGTTTTTCGGGGAGAAATTCCTAGCCCTGTGGAAATCTTCCTCCCTCACCACCAGCTGGGTTATTGTCACCCCTTCCAGGGTGTCTGCTGGATTTTGGGCGAGCAGAGTGTGCTTCAACCCACAAATAGCTCATGTTTGGTTTACATGAGCACAGCAAAGTCAGTTTTATACACTTTGAGGCAGGTTTAGCAAGGTGCTAGCTGTAGATTGTTAGCTTAGGTTCATTTTGGAATAAAGGAGGTAGAGAAGGGATGTCTTACCCTGTAAAATGTATTTGGAGAGTGGGGTGAATGATGTGTGAATCTTGGCAGTGGAGGGATGGAAATGGGCCTGGCTTTGTGCAGATGGTGGGTGCAGGAGTCCAAGGAAGAATGGGCTGAGAAGTCATTCAGAACTTCAGCCCTACAGCTGAAAGCTGACCTCTTGTTGGCCCCTAGCGTGCCGAGCCAGGGACAGAATTCCCCTCTGGAGCGCTGGTGTGGCAGGAATCAATAAACAACAACCTCCAGCGCAGGTTTCCCAACAATGGCTCCAATGCTGCGCTGGCACCGGGCTCGTTGTGCCAGGGCTGGCAGCAAACACTCCCACAGAGATCTCTCAGGAAGGCAGCCAGCTCGCTGGAGACTTTGTTTGCTTGTGCGCCGTACATGAAAAGGATTTTATTCCTTAGAAACAAAAAAAAGCCCGGGAGGGATTGTTTATCTTGTGAGGGAGGTGCTTTTCTGTGCGGCACGGGGCTGCCAGCTTGGAGCGGAGCTGCTCTCCTCAATGAGCTTCGTGCAGGGCAGGGGCACTGGAAATTGGGATCCAAAAGCAGCTGGAATAGGAGATCTGACTTTCTGTAGCTTGGCTTTTCTCTCCTCCCCTTGCCCTTTTTTTGCCTCTTCTCTTTTCCCTGAGCACAGCCAGCTATTATTTTTTCCCATCTAGAAGGCGATGCTTGAAGAGGAACAGCTCCTAACTTTGGAGTTCCGAGTTCCCAGTTTGCTGGAGGCCTGTGCCATGTTCTGTGCAGCTTCTATCAGCCAGGCCAGAGCTGTGTGGGTCAGCAGCACTGCAGAGCTGGCACCCCTCGGGCTGGATTAGGGAGCTGCCCCTCCACAATGGCTGGTTTTGATGAGGTGCACTCCTGGCTCCCGTTCTTTGTGGCTGCAGGGAGCTTTCCAGCCATTGCTCTCCAGCTTTTCTGGGGCAGCTCATTATTCCATCAGCATTCACACCCTGGTCAATCAGCTGCACGGCGGGGTCTGGCCCCACATTTTGAGTTTCAGGGCAGCTGAGGGGAGCATGGAGTTGTTTGCAGAAGGATCTGGCAAGGAGTGTGACAGGAGCAGCCTGAGCTGCCCAAACACTTGACACTGGCACAAGGAGCAGGCTTGGTCTGCCTTGGTGGCAGTGCAGGCTGCAGCTTGTTCAGTCAACCTCGAGAGGCCCTTGGCTTTTGCTTGGCTGCAGTTCCTGGATGTTGGGAGAACTCTGCTTGTTATGTTTTCATTCCTCATCTTCCTCCTTCGTGTGATTCTGTCAGCAGTGGCTGTTTAGTTCCATGCGAAGTCCTGTCCAGCTTCAGAGTGGTTTATATCTCACCTTTGTTTTGGGAACCCTTGATCGAGGACAAACTGCAAATTGTTACCAAAAACCTTACAAAACTTTAGTGCACATTAGTGCCTACTGGAATTCTCCTTCCTGGGAAGCTTTGCCTTTCCTCTCTCCTAACTTGTATTTAGTCCCTACAATTCTGCAATTCTGCTGTCTGTTCTTCCAAGACATAAAGTGTGTTATCATAGTCCTTTCTCATCTGAGAAGAGTGTTTGGGGTTTTTTCTTTATGGGGAATGGTTATTCTGCAAAGCCTGGAAGATCTGTGTACTTTCTAGACCAGTTCTCTAGAAAAATCAAGTCCCAGAATCTGAAATAAACCCTTGCTGTGGCGATGCATCCCAGGCTGGGAATAAACTGAGTGCACATCCTTAGCAAGTCACCTTTCTGTGTGACTGGAGTTAGACATGCTGAAATTGGGCTTGTCTGCACTCAGAAAGGGGACAGGTGATTTGAAGGGTGCTTGTGGAGTTTGTGCCTGTTGCAAATCTTTTGGGATGTTTGCTAATTCTCCTTAGATGGCTCGAAATCCTTTGTTTCTGTGTTACCGAATGGATTCTCTGAAACTCATTTGTGTCAATCCCTCACCAAGGGGATTATCTGAAACAACAGGAAATAGTTTAGTAGAGCAGGCAGTTCTGGCTTGATAACTTACTCCATCTGTTGGACACTGTAGGTGATTCCTGGAACTGCAGGAATTGGCCCGAAATGTTTTCTAGTAATTGCAAATGTAACGGTAGGAATAGCAAACAGATTAATATTGTCTGGACCTGAAGAATAACAGAAGAAATAAGCAAGTAAAGGATATGTTGACCCCATAATTGCGTATTTGCATCAGTTCTTAATCTCCAGCCATAAGCAGGAGACTTTCATCAGTGTCACACCAGAGAATTTGGGTTTTCCCAATGACTGGTGATTGGAAAGAAATGGATTCAAACATACAAGGTGATGAATGAGGAGAATGAAACAGGAATAAATATCATATCACAGAAATTATATCAAGAGTGAGGAAAAAAGAGAGCTTTTATATTCAGGGCTTGAAGTTCTCCCTTAAAGATCATTGATATGGAAGAAAACACCTACAGCAGTTTCTGTAATTTAGGGAAATTCCAAAGAAGGGCTTGAGCCAGAGACCTGCATGAACATGAGCTCAGAACAGGAGAGCTCGTAGGTCACGGCTGATTGCCTTGCCGCTGTCTGGATGAAATCAAACATGGAGAAACACCTCCTGTGCTCCTGTGGGCAAGCTTGTTTTTCTAACCTTGCTGGTGGCAAGTCCCTGAAAGTCTCTGCTGATGCTCCTGTTCTATTTTCTGCTGGCTTAGCTGGCCATGAGTAATGCCAGGGATGAGCTCTGTGGTGAGTATCCCTCGAGTAGGGGGGCTGTAAGCATAGAGTTTGCTGAGAAAGTGCCTTTTCCATTGAGGACACACTCTCAACTTGCTTTTCTTTTGGCTTAGGGTCATCCAGCAGCCGCCACCCGAACCAGGTGACCCCGAAGAAGAGTGGCCTGAAAAATGGGCAGATGAAGAGCAAGGACGACGAGTGCTTCGGGGACGACATCGATGAAATCCCGGACACTGATTTCGATTTCGAGGGCAACCTGGCCCTTTTCGACAAGGCAGCTGTGTTTGAAGAGATTGAGACTTACGAGAGGAGGAGCGGCACCCGCTCCCGAGGAACCCCCAACGAGAAACCCACCCGCTACCGGCACGACGAGAACATCCTGGAGTCGGAGCCCATCGTCTACAGAAGGATTGTGGTACCCCACAACCCTAACAAGGAATTCTGCACGGGTATGCAGACTCCTCTCCTCTTAAGAACCCAAACTGCTGCTTTTTTGGGTGGATTTTTGTTCCCAGGGGTGTCTGTAAGCTCAAAGTGGCCCAGACAAAGGCATTGTTCACGTAAGGTGGGATTTGTGTGTCTGCACACAGCTTTGTTTGCAATGTTTCTGAGATGATAAATACTCAGAGAGGGCAGCAAGGTAAGTGTTGTTCCAGTAGGGAACGAAGCCGATGGTTGGGAGCTGAATAAGAAATGTTTGAATCCTTGCTTTGGTTTCAGTAGCCTGGTGAACCCATGTGGACTCATTGTTGGCTCTGGAGAGCGACAGAGGGATGCTCTCAGGATTTGTGCTTTCATGGTTCCAGGAGATTTTTGTGCTTCTTCTTGGATCATAGTTCTCCATTTCTGCATGAATTTAAGTATAGTTCATGTGAAAAGAACTCGTGGCACACTTAGCTCCAAATTCCAGGTAACTTCAGTCTCCTCGGGATGCCTTGCCTTCGATTTTAAGCACTTGCAAAACGTAGGAATGAAGGAAATTTGGCATTCTGGAAACGTTTCCTTTTCCACATCAGAATAAAATCAGATTTCAGCTCTTTTTGCAGGGATACAAACCAACTGATATCCTGGTGGCCTGAGCAGAAGCGTGAGCAGCTCCTTGGGCTGTCATTCATCCTCTGCCTGGAAACTCCATCTGGGGTGTGAAATGCTTCAGGGAGGAAACTGATAGATTTGTAATGATTTGCTGCTTTTCAGTTTTGAAAAGTGCTTTTTTTTAATGTCCTAGTTCTCTATTTCTGTCATTCCTCTTGCTATTGTTCCGTTCTGCTCTCGAGTGAGAGGAAAACATCGTGGGTTGTAACAGCTCAGTGTTGTGTTTCCAGGGATCTTAACGGAAAAGTGGAAGAAACGTGCAGTGAGACTTTCCTCCGCTGCTTTGTCTTTCACAATTTTAAGGCTTCCTGAGGCAGGAGTGAGAGTTCAGCATTAACAACTCTTTTTTCTTCTTAATTTAACCTCTTGCTTTTTAAATCTCCCCGAGCTTTCAGTATCTGTCCGTGGAAGCTGAACTGATTGCTCGTGTGCCGTGTGAATAAGCACCTCTTCATTTTATCTGTGATTTCCTATCAATTTTGTGGGGTTTTTAAAACATTTCCTACTTGTCAATCCATCTTCCAGCTGGCTTGTTTGAGAGGAGACAGCGCCTCTGTGGATGTCTAGTCCAAAACAAAAGCTAAGCCACTGTTGGCAGCCAGTGTGAGCAGGGTGGCTGAGAGGGGATTCTAGAACAGAATTCCTGAGAGGAAAACTGCCATGCAGTGAGGAAATTCGGGAATCAACACGCAATCCTGTTTGCTGAGCTCATCCTCCTCCCCTCTGGAACTCCTGATTTGCAGCAGGTCAGAGGGAAAGTGTCTCGTTTTTGCTCTTCAGCTTTCCTGATATCGTCACTCTTTTGGTCACAATCTAAATGGAAATCTAAGCTTTGGAACAGAAATTATGTTTTAGTTTCTAATTGCAGAATTTTAGCAGGAAATTTAGGAAATTGTAGAAAATTAGGAAATTATAGCAGAATGGAAGAGTTTCCTTTCAATTCTTTATGTCTACAATATGAGTTGAATAAAAAATAGATATACAAACTCACATGAGGAAACCCAACTTAGACACTAGTTTGAAGCTAGAAGGACCAAAAAAATCCAACAGACCAAAACATGCAAATAGAAAAAGATTTACTGTTCCTATTAATATCAATTAATTTCCAAATTTAGAAGATACTTCCCCTGACAGGAGGATATTCTGCTGGTAAAAAAGTGAGATTAGTGCACACAATCATATTCAGAGGCAATATTTGAGCTGAGAACTGACAGATCTTCTTCCATATTTATGGAACATAATTTAGAGAAACAACCACAACACCAACATAACTAAACACAAATTAATGATCACCACCCTCAGGTCTTGAGGGGAAGACAGTCACCAAGCCAACAAGATCAAATGTTTTGCCAGGGCTGCCCAGGGAGGGTGGTCAGTGATTCCCCTTGGGCCTTGCAGGGTCCTGCTGGTCTCATTAGCTCCAAAAGCCTCGATTTTGGATGTGTCCGTGGCAGGATTCTCCCTCCCGAGTATTTTCTGGTTTCCTAAAGGAAGCTCTGCTTACAAAAAGCACTTCCTACTTATGACAAAGCACTTCTTTCTCCTTTTTTTTTTTTTTCACCCTGGGCAAGTCTGAAAGATGATTGTGTTAATAGAGCCCTGGCTGAGACAGTGATTGTCTGTCTGCTGCACCAGCACAAAACTGATGCTGGAGATTGGCAGGGAGTTAATATCCAGCTCTTGTCGCTGTGGGATCCCTGTCTCTGGATCCCTGCCTGCTTTTTTATGCCATGGAGGTGGGGAATAACCAGGACTGTGCAGAGGAAAAACTCAAGTGCTGATGTCAGTTTTGAGTCGGTGTTTTGAGTTTCCCACAAGACTCATCTGCAGGATTTGCAGCCTGGGATTTTATTGCTGACTGAAACGAGTTGGTGTGCATAGGATAAACACTGCAGCCTACTGGGATGCTTTTCTGAGAGGTTTTGTGGAGCCAGGCTGCCAAGTAGGCACAGCCCTGTGGTTTGGAAGTAATCGGGGAATGAAGAAAGTGGGAATCTGTTCCAACCAAAAGTGAAAACATGGAGCTCAGAGAGCTTAGCAGGTCTTTGGTTGTGGCTGAGCTGAGTCCATCCCTGGGGCTCCACATGCGAATCCCTCCTAAATACAGCATTAATCTCTACTAGTTTGGGCTGGCTGCTCTTCATCTGTCTCTGTTTACTGGGAAATGCCACTGTTTAGCAAAAACTGCCTCCCTGGGAAAGCTGATCTTTGCATGAGGTGTGAGCTGCCTTTTTCTACTTCCAGTGCTGTCTCTGTTCCTCCTGTTGACACTAAAACTCCTGTGTTTGACCATGAGTCTTTTAGCAAAGCCATTCTGCAGGAACACTGAAGCTCAGAGAGCTTTCAGGAGGGTCTGCCCTTCAAACAACCCTTTTTCTTCACAATAAGGAGATGGTGGAAGAAAATCAAAGCAGGCAGAGCTTCTGTGCCAGGATCAGGGCTCCGAACCGAGGCTGGGTGTGCTCTGTGCGGGTGATCCCCACAGTTTGGCTTTTCCTTTGGACTGCCCTGTCCTTGAGTGACTTTTTCTCCTCTCCTCTCCGCAGCTTTTAGCTCTGGAGTGGCTGGATGAGTGCCCTGCTTACTCTGAATGTGTGAAGTGTTCTGGGCTGGCTTGAGGAGAGTGCAAATGAAGCTTTATCCACCCGCAGGAGCAAACAAAATGCTCGTGGGGCAGAGTCCCTTTGTCCCTCGGCGGTTTTTTTGCTCAGCTGGAGAGAATTGTGTGTTCACACTGGAAGGTCAGCCAGAACTCCCGCGGGATCTGCTGTCATTAAAAATAATGATGATTAACAAAAGCAGCCCTTAAGGTTGTGGGGGAAATCGTTGGTGGCTGAGGAGCAACAGCCGTGTTTTGCTGGGGCTACAGGGAGGTGGTTCCAGCTTTACCAGCAAGGAATGTCCCGTGTGTGTGAATGTGTGCCTGGTGTGGACAAGAGTTACAGACCCAAGAGTTACAGACCAGACGAGACTCAGACCGAACCGGGGCTGATTGATTGCCAACAAAGAGTTAATGATGTCAGAACCTGGCTCTAGTTCTGGCTGATGCACTCCTGGAGCTTGTCGGGATTGATTTTAGCTGAGAATTGGAGCTCCAGAACTGCTGTGATAGCCAAGGGAAGAGATGGGGCTGAACATCGAGCTCCTTTACCATCGTCCCTCTCCTTTCTCCCTGCCTCTAGAAGCTTGGGAAGCCTTTGGACATCCCAGCAGCATTACTCAGTGCTTGTTTGGTGAAAAAAACTCATAATTCTGTAGCTTCTGGAGAGTTAACTCAGCCCTTCTGCTGGCAAAGGGTGTTTTTATCCACCCAGTATCACTCTGCGTGTCACCAAACTGTTTAGTCTATATCTGCCTTGTGGGTTGGGTTTTTGTTGGTTTTTTTTGGGTTGGTTTTTTTTTTTCCCGGGCGCTGTAAAATACATTTATTTAATATTAAAAGGCCTGGGCTAATTTATTTTATTGCCTTCATTAACAAACAATAAAGATGCCCTGTCCAACCCAAACATAATTAAAGTTGGCAGGGCTTCAGTTTTGTGGCAGTGGTGTTATTGTTTGTGGGTTTACACGTCGCCTCCTCGGTTGCTCTCTGCCAGAGTTTATTTAACTCCCTGGGCCTGCTTTTGATGAGCCAGTCTGACTGGTTGGACCTTGCGTGAGGGCGAAGAAGGGAAGTTCTCTTGGCATTTCAGCCTGCTCCTGAGAGGGAGCAATTAGGACAAACTGGCGTGCTAAATGCCAGTTCATCAGTGCCTCCCAGTAACCCCCCTGGCTTAACCCACTGGTGGCAGCCAGCACATGGTGGAAAATACAGTTTTCCTAAAGCTGCTAGTTGAGGGAAGGTTGTGGATGTGGACAGAGAAGATTTGTGCTGAAGTGGGTGCAGGCAGAGCATAAATTGTCTGGTTTGTTGTTCTAGTTCAAAGGATTTGTGCAAAATTTAAGCAGGGAGTTTGTGGGTGGTAGAGTTTGGGAGCTCCCAGTTTGGGCTCAGCAGATGATGCTGGGAGTGATCCTGACCTCAGGTCACTCATTCCAAATCTTCCCTGAAGCTTGAAAAACACGCTGGAGTGGCAGAGCCACGAACGGGAGCGTGGCAGAGCGGGCCTTGCGTGACTGCGGCGCGGGGCGGGCGTGTGGGCACGGGGAGCTGCGTGACTGCTGCGGGCACGGGCAGGGTGTGGCTGCTGCGGGCACGGGGTTATTGCTGGGAGGATTGCAGCGCTCAGGGTGCTGTCATGGCCCTGAGGATGTGACCTCACCGGCGCTTTGCGTGCCAGGTCAGCCGTGGGACACCTTGGGCTGTCTCTGCAAATCCTCGCCGGTGAGGCTGGGAATGAGGTCCAGGAAGGCTCAGCAGTGTCTGCTCCTCTGCATTTTGCTGGGACCTTGCAGGAACACCTCTGGTGTGACTGTGAAAACCCCAGAATGTGCAGAACCTCGCGTTTCCGCCCGAGCTTGACTTGGTGGTTGGTGCCTGAGGCACCCTGGGGAAATACGGCAGCACAAATCATTCAGATCCGTGCTGCTCTGCTCCTTTGCATGTGGCTCCGTTAAAGCTGGTTTTCATTATGTTTCTTGTGCACAGAGGAGCCCAAACGCACGAGTACCGGGTTCTTCCTAGGGCAGATGTGTGAGCGGTTCCTGTTCCCCTCACAGCGTTCCCACCAGGCCGTGTCACATTCCCACGGCTTTTCCCAGCCCAGCTGGGCTGCCAGGAGCACCCGCTGGCACCCCAGTTCAGAGGGAAAGGAGCCACTGGGAGTGGGAGGGTGACCCAGGCTGCTGGCTGCTGAGCATGGGGCAAGCTGGGAGGACAGGAGCTGATGGAGGGGCTGAGTTCGCACTTTAAGCTGATGTTTGGTTTGGTTTCTGAGTCGTGCCTGAGCTGTAGCAGGTGTTACTTTAATTCTTTTTGCTCCATGCTGCCCAGTTCCTGTCCCAGAGTGGGCTTGCTGGGATTCCTCAGAAGAGAAGGAGCTGAAAGCTTCTGCTGCTGCAGCTCTGTGGCCATCCCACTCGGAAGGAAATGAATCTGTGCTGCTCCCTGGCTGGGAGGTAGCTGAGGACACCCAGGCCTTGCAGGATACTTCAAGGGAAGAACAGAGTGTGTTTCTGATCCCACAGTGGAAATGCTGAGCACAGAGTGAAGGGTTTGACATCAGAATTATTGTGGAGGAAAAGTTAGAATGAAGAGCCTGATTGTTGTGGCTGGAGATGCTCTGGAATGAGTTGTTTAGATGAGATATTGGGGAGAAATCCTTCCCTGGGAGGGTGGGGAGGCCCTGGCATGGGGTGCCCAGAGCAGCTGTGGCTGCCCCTGGATCCCTGGAAATGTCCCGGGCCAGAGGGCCAGATCTGTGGGATTTTGGGACCTGATGTCAGGAAACATAACATATCCAAGCTTTTTTTGATGGGAAATGTGCTTCACAGCTGCTCTTCTGACTGTCACAGTGCTCAGGAGCACTTTAGAGTGGGTTAAAGCACCAGTGGCCTGGAGAGCATTAAGGAAAACCTTAATATTCCATCTGTAAGTCACAAATACTTTCTCAGTCCTTGTGCTGCTGAACTTTTGTGAAAGTGTTCTTTCAAGCCCAGCAGTTGTGTTTCTGTTGCTCTGCTTCACTCAGGATAATTTGGATTCATTTGATGGTCTTGGAAGGAATGAATGTGGATTGCTGGGTGAAGCAGACCCTTGGGGACAGCCAGTAAACCTTTTTACTGCCGCAATTTCTGAGTCCCTGATTGTCCCCATTTGTGCCTCCCTTCCCTGTTTCTGTCCCCCAAATTTGGGGCTGGTGGTCCTCAGTCTGAGTCCTTGAGTGTCCCCATTTGTGTCCCCAACCTCGGGGCTGGTGGTCCTAAGTCCCTGAGTGTCCCCATTTCTGCCCCCAAACTCAGGGGTGGTGGTCCCCAGTTTGAGTCCCTGACTGTCCCCATTTCTGTCCCCAAACTCAGGGCTTGGTCCCCAATCTGAGTCCCTGACTGTCCCCAGTCAGTCCCTGACGGTCCCCAATCTGAGTCCCTGACTGTCCCAGTCTGAGTCCCTGACTGTCCCCATTTCTCTACCCACCACCCG
>CM019223.1:5130600-5172410 GCA_009741485.1 Malurus cyaneus samueli
TGTGGGAATGCAGCAGGTGTGGGAATGCAGCAGATGTGGGAATGCAGCAGGTGTGGTGCAGGGCAAGTGACAGTCACAGAGCTTGGTGTGATGAGCAGCTCTACAGAGACAGTTGTGTTTCCAAAATCTGTCCTTGTTTTCACCTTGTGGAATAGAAAATGGTCCTTTTTGATGGAAAGAGCCCTGCTGCTCCCCTGGGCTGCCGGGGCTAGTCAGCTCGGTGGCACTGGGGCTGCTCACTGGCCGCTGCTGATGTTTTGTACCTGTGAGGCTGGAGATGTCCCCAGAGTGCTAAACTGCTGTTCAGTGTCCATCTGCAATAACAGCGAGAGCGGATGGAGGCCAAACCCCAAAGCTGTGAGCCGTGTCCGTGTTTCTTTCAGACCTCCCCGACACCCCCGTTGACCTGGTGATCAACTGCCTGGATTGTCACGAGAATGCCTTTCTGCGAGACCAGCCGTGGTACAAAGCCGTGGTGGACTGGGCCAACCAGAACCGGGCGCCCGTGCTGAGCATAGACCCGCCCATCAGCGAGATGGAGCTGGGCATCGACGCCAAGTGGTCGCTGGCGCTGGGGCTGCCGCTGCCGCTGGGCGAGCGCGCGGGCCGCGTCTACCTCTGTGACATTGGCATCCCCCAGAAGGTTTTTCAGGAGGTGGGCATCAACTACCACTCGCCCTTCGGCTGCAAATTCGTCATCCCCCTGCACTCCACTTAGAGCCCAGCGCGGTGCCCGGCTCGGAAAGGAGAGAGGAGGAGCTCTGTCAATCAAACCAAGCTGCCCGGTGGATCCCGGCTGCTCGGCTCGCGACGCCTTAAAAAAAAAAAAATCAAAAAAAGGATGTGAAGTTCTGGAGGGTTCACCTGCCAGAAGAAATGTTGCGTATTTAAAAAGAAAAAATAGAATAATCGTAAAATGGAACAAAACAAAACAAAACAAAAAAAAACAAACGGAAAAAGAAAGGAAGAGGAGGAGAAGGAAGCGAATGTTCCTGCGGAGCCGTTTTCGTTCTCTTGTGCCATGGGATGAAGGAACGTGCGGGACCATGGTATCCATCCCTGGCAAAGGCGGCTGCTGCTGCCCAGCCCTGGCTGGCACGTGGTACAAAGAAGGGTGGTTTGGAGGTTTGAAACATGGTCCTGCTCCTTCTGGTTGGGTATTCCCAGCCAGGATGTCCTGGTGGGAGCAGCACCCCTTGATTGTGTAGAAATCCCTTGTGTTGAGGGGAAATCTCATTTGGTTCCGCTGTTGTTTTGGCCTGCCCTGTTCCCTGTTTTGTGTTCTGGAAGGCAGCTGTAGCTCCCTCTCCTCCCCAGCCCCTCCTGGAGGGGGTTCCCTGTTTGGAAAGCTTGTGTCAGGAGCCAGAGGCTCGCACAAGCTCTGGGAACGCTGATGTCCTTCCTCAGCTTGGCCTTACTGCCTATGTACTGTTGGCTTTTCTTTGTTTGCATCGTGGGCAAAGCCCACGTCGGTGGGATGGAAAAGAACTTTTCCAGGATCCTCGTGGGGTTTGGGGTTGTTTTCTTTGGTTCTTTCCTTGTCCTGGCCCAGCGAGCGGCTGAGCCGGGGCCGGGGGAGTGAAGTGGGGCAGGGTTGCCCTGGGTTTGTTGAGTGGTGTATGGTGCAGGTGATGTTTTGGGAACGTTCCCCTGTCCTTCCAGGATCCCTGCAGCATTTGGGATGGTTTGGGAAGCAGCTGCTGGATCTGTTCATTCCCTTGGGAATGAAAGGCTTGTGTGTGTGCTGGAAATCACCCAAGGAGGGAGCTGGCTCCTGCCTGCTGCCAGCAGCGGGCATGGTGAGAGCTGCTGTGCTCCTGCAGGGCTGTGCCAGGGGCTCCCGGGCAGAATTTCCATGGGAAACCTGCTCTGGTGCTGGGCTGCTGTCCCAGGCCCTGCCAGCAAGCATTGGATTATCTTTCTGTGTTCCTTTTGCAGGCCTTGGTGCCGTGGCTGGAGCAGGGGTGAGCTGAGGAGCCACCAGCTCGCTGGTTTTGGGGTCAGCTCGGGAATGCCCCGTGCTCCCAGAGGGTTTTGTGCCCCGCAGCTGAGCCAGGGCAGCGCTGGGGGTGCAGGAGGTGATCGGGAGCGTGGGCAGTGCTCAGAGCTCTGCTGCTCCTGCCAAACCTTCCCCGTGCCCAGGGCTCCTGTGGGCTCTGGGGGAGCTCCAGACGGTGTCTTTGTCCAGGGGAGCCGCAGCACAGGGACATGGGGGTCTGGCCCCATCACCAGCCCCACAGCTGACCCACCTGTGCTCTGAGTGGGGCTTTAGTCAGGCACTCAGCTCCCCCTTTCCTCTGCTCGAACAAAGGCCGGGGCTGTTGCCGGAGGAGGGAAGGGCCTTCCCTGCTCAGAAAGGAGCCATTTCTGAGCACAGCCTGGCAGTGCGGAGGGCCCAGGAGGCTTTGGAGACCCGGGCTCACCCCCTGCACGTTGCCATATCTACCTCAGCAGGACCAGGGGCTCTGCCCAGGCTGGCCCGAGCCCTGGTTCCCCTCAGCTGCTCTCGGAGACTGGGCAGTGGTGGCATGGGCGGCCCTGCCCTCGATCCTGGGGACAGGAGCCACGGTTCAGCCCCAGCCGCGGGGGCATTGCCCAGGCTGTGGTTCTGACCGGGACAGGACAGCAGCGTGGTGGTTCCTCACAACACAAACTCAAAGTTTCCCTCTGCCTTTGTTGTTTTTTCAGCTGTTTCCCCGGATTGTTTTCCAGGGGCAGCAGTGGGTTAAAAAGGTTGTTGCTGTAGTCAGTGTTAGCTTTAGTCCCCTTATTTCCACTCTTCGTTGCTCAAGACACTCAGTAACTGAGAACTGCTGTTTCAATTTCTGCTTTCTGCAGGTTTTCCCTGCCCTTTCTGGGTTTGGCTGTTGAACTGTAGCTTGTACACACGGAGCAGGAACAGGGCAGGGTTGAAGCTGCCCTGCCTGGAAGGTGCTGGAGCAGGGGAAGGTGTTTTTGCAGGGATGAAGTTCTGGGAAGCACTGAGGCCCTGCCTGTTGCCAGCCTTGAAATGGTTCTCCACGTTTATTATGCAGGACACACTGGATTTAATATAAAAAGCCTTTTTCAGCACAGTAGTTAGTGATGACAACATGAATGAAAAAAAAAAAAAAAATAAAGTGAACAGTGTTGCACAAAGAGGAGGGTTCAGCCCCTGGGGTAGGGAAAGGGATTCCCGATCCCGGGTGTTCAGGGCACAGCAGGCACAGCTCGGGGCTGTTCAGGGGCTCTGGGCTGTGCTCAGCACTAGGTTTGGGTATATGGCTGTACTTCCCCTCATAGCCAGATGGTTTTTGAGGAGGTACCGGCTTCACACACCTGTAATGTGAGCGATCAGCTCTTCTGGAGCACTGGGACACCCAGAAAGGGTTCTGGGTTGTCTCCTCCCGTCCCCCACGGTGCCAGAGGTCATTCCCAGAATGGAGCACTGTCGTAGCTGTGTTCGGGATAGTTTGTACCCTCACCTGCCCCAGCATCACAGCAAGTGCCCCTGGCTGCTGCTCTGGCCCGGACAGGTGACCGTCACTGCACTGTGGCACTGCTTGATCCCCCATCTGTGACCTGATGTTTGTAACGATCAATTCCTGCCGCTGCGGGGGGCGCTGCCCTGAAATAAAGTGCAACTCTTCATGTGTGCTCTTGTGTGCAGCCATTTATTTGTGTGCTCTCCTTCTGGAACCTTCCTGCAGCCGGGCCACACACTGATTTTTCACCATCTCCCTCTTCCTCTGCAGGGAAGGCAAAGCTGGGACAACACAACCCTACACCCGCCTACAAGGGAAGTATCAAACAATAAGAAACACTTTATTTTAACTTTACAACATATAAATAGACAAATCTGTGCTTTCCAATGGCGCTTTCCTTCCCCCTCCCTTCCCCAAGGTCCTCGTGGCAGTGCCCCAGCCCCAGCGGACTCGGGGAGGGAGCAGGGCCCGGCTGCAGAGGCCGGAGCCCTCCATCCCGCTGGATCCAGGGCGGATCCCGGCCGTCCATCCGTCATCTGCTCAGGTCCCGGCTGGCGCCGCGCCCGCACAGCATCCGCTCCTCGGCCGAAAGCCCGGCGAAGAAGGGGTGCAGGAGCGCTTCCGAGAACGTGATCCGCTGCGAGGGGTCGAACTCCAGCATCCTCCGCATCAGGTCAAAGAGCTGCGCGTGCTCCAGCGAGTCGTGCAGCATGTACGTCTGACGGGGGACACAGGGACTGAGCCTGGGGCATGGGGCTGTGTGCCATCCCAAATCCAGCATTCCTCCTTCCCTGATAGAGGGACTGAGCCTGGGGCACGGGGCTGCCTCCCATCCCAAATCCAGAATTCCCCCTTCCCTGCTATCCAGAGGGATTCAGGAACCCTCAGGCATGGCTGCCTCCCATCCCAGAGTACAGCACTGCCCCTTCCCTGATACCCAGAGGATTCAGGAATCCTGAGGCATGCCTCCCATCCCAAATCCAGCATCTCTCCACTTCCCTGCTATCCAGAGGGACTCGGGAACCCTGAGGCATGGCTGCCAACTTTCCCAAATCCAACATTCTCTCCTTCCCTGATATCCAGAGGGACTCAGCCATGAAAAATGGCTGCCTCCCATCCCAAATGAAGCATTCCCCTTCCCTGATAACCAAAGGGATTCAGGAACCCTGAGTCAGGGCTGCCTCCCATCCCAAATGCAGCATCCCCCCCCTTTCCCTGCTCCCCGTCCTGTTTTAGCCAGAGCAGCATCCCTGCAGATGAGAGCCTGGCGTTCCCTAACTCCCCAATTTTCCGATGGAAATTCCTATCCCTCAGCCCTACAGCAGGATCCAGGGATGGGAGCAGCACCTACCCGCAGGGGCTTGCAGTTCTCCTGGACGTATCTGCCGTCGGACGTGTTCTCATCCCACACCAGGTTGCCATTGTGGAAGTATTTTTGCTTCCTGCACAGGGAAGGTGAGGGTCAGGCAGGATTTCTCCTCTCCCTCCCTTCCAGGGGTCTGGGCTGGGCTCAGGACAGGGCTCTTACCGAGTTTTGTGGACCATGTGGGATGGAAGTGGCCCCAGGATTTTTTCCATCATGACAAGATGCTCACGGTTCTCATGGGTCTGCAGAGGAACAGAGCAGTGGTGGGTGATACAGAGGTTTGTCACCTCCACGGGGACAGGGGACAAAGCATTCCACCAGGTCCTATCAAACTCTTCATCTCCTGCTTTCCCCTTTCTTCAGAGAATGAAATAACCTGAACCCAGCAGTGAACCAAACCCTGTCCAAGCCCTGTTCCAGGCTTTGTTTTCACACTCAGTTTCTGATTTTTAATACTTGGTGTGTGTTTCCCACCCCTAACTCTGAGCTCTTGTGCACATTAAGGGTTCTCAGAGGGCAGGAATCGTACCTGGAAGAGCGTGAAGCCGCGGTAATACTCGAACAGAATGCAGCCAGTGCTCCAGACATCACATGGCTGTGCCCAGCCCAGCTCTGCAAACAAAATCAAATTAACTGCGTGCTCCCAGCAACCCCAACCCCATTTCTCCTTGTTGAACCCACAAGGATTCCACTCAGAGCTAGAAATTATCTATCCCAAGAGCTGGAGTGTTCCCAGGCTGGTTTTCCTCTAGCCAGCTCCCCCCCGAGAGTCCCCAAAAGCTGCATTTCTCACCCAGAATCACTTCTGGGGGACGGTAGTGCCGGGTGGCCACGATGGTGGTGTGGTGCTCGTGGTCGAAGGTGGCGCTGCCGAAGTCGGCCACGCGGATGCTCGTGTTGCGGATGGATTTCTCCTCGCAGCTCTGCAAGCCAAGCACGGGGCAGGGGGTGAGAGGAGCCCCCAGAACTGCAGTTCAGAGGGGCTGGGACTGTGGAGCTCCAGCATCCCAGAGCAGCCTGAAGGAAAGCCCCGAAACTCCAGGCAGCCTTAAGGCTCTTAAAAAATGCAGCAGGAAGAAGAGGCCTGACTTCAGTTTGGTCCCACCAAACAGGCTCTGAAAGCCTGGGCAGAGCAGGGAAGAACCAATTTCAGCAGGGAGGGAAAGACAGGAGCACCTGGTGCATCCACAACCCACCTTATTCTCGTTGTACAGCGTGTCAAAATCCGAGTTGACAAACAGGATGTTCTCTGGCTTGAGGTCGGTGTGAGTCAGCTGGTTGTCGTGTAGAACTGCACAGGGAAAAGAGGACAGAGAAAAAAAAAAGTCTCACTAAGAACCAGAAAAAAGCAGCCCCAGTGTCCAGCCCGGTGGTAGGCCAGCTCCTGCCAGCCCGTTTTGGGTCACTCACATCTCAGGGCGTGGCAGAGCTGGTAGGCCATGTGGCGGATCTGCGGCAGAGGGTACGGCTGGAAGTTGTTCTCCTTCAGGAACTCAAAGGTATTCTTGCCCAGCAGCTCAAAGGCGATGCACATGTGGCCGTGGAAGTTGAACCAGTCCGACATGAGGACACACAGGCTGTGCAGGGAGATGGAGGCAGGGGTCAGCCACCGTCCGGGGACCCGCAGGACAGCCACTGTCCCTGCTGCTGGAGGGCTCGGTGAGCAGAGCTCTGAGCCAGCTGACTGCAGAGCTCCGCAGTTCCAGCAGGACAAATGGGAGCAGTTCCCCCTCTCCACAGGAGGCCCAGCCTCAGCCCCCAGGTGCTTTGGGTACCTTGCATGCAAGGACTTGCTGCTGGGAACTTACAATTTGTTCTCCTTGTCCTTCTCTTTGATTTTTTTCAGGACGTTGATTTCCAGCCTGGCAGCCTCTCGGTATTTCCCCACGTTCTTTATGATTTTCAGTGCCACCTGGGACTTGCCTCTGGAAAGGAGGAGAGGGAAGGATGGAGTTAGACATAAAACCTGTGTCCACACGTGCCCAGCCCATGGGGAGAGACACATCCCATCACTCCAGGCATGTTCCCGTGCATCCTTTGTCCCAAAAAAGCTCTGCCAACCATTGATGCCGCTCGGGCAGGGGTTAATTTGAAGCGGGCTGGTTAACACTCCCACTAGACATTCCTGGCACAGCAGTCCACTGTCTGTCCCTGCAGCCGTGCCAGGGATTCCCGAGGAGGCAGAAGAGCCCCACGCCTCGCTGACCCCAGACTCGGGGCCAGACAGGAGGTCAGGAGGACACAGAGGTCAGATGTAAACACGGGGGAGGTTCACGAGGAGAATGGACACTGCCCTGGCAGATTAAGAGGTCACAGGGCCCACCCCTCAGCAGGAGCTCAGAGCAGCTGAACAGCCTTCCACGGCTGCGGCTGGGTCAGGGAAAAGCTCTTCCCCAGAGGGTGCTGGGCTCTGCTCAGGCTCCCCAGGGAATGGGCACGGCCCTGTGGCTGCCAGAGCTCCAGGAGTGCTGGAACACTGCTCCCAGGGATGCACAAGGTGGGATTGTTGGGGTGTCTGTGCACTTTAATGATTTCTGCAGGTCCTTTCCAATCCAGGATATTCCCTGATTCTATTCTGCGCCCCCTGCTTCCCTTGACACACCAGCCTGTGAATTTGGGGGGCTGAGGTTTGAGCCAGGCCCTCCCTCCTTGCTCTGAGGATGCAGTGACACGTTTGGTCAGTGGAAAGGGACCCGTTTGGTCCCAGGTGGAAGTGCAGGGATCTCAAAGGACAGAGGCAGGGAAAGGTGCCCGAGGTGCCCACCTGGCATGGTCCACGCACTCCACCACCTTCCCAAAAGTGCCTTCACCAAGGCTGCCGACGATTTCGTCTAGGAGAGAGAACAGGGGCAGCTGTGAGCCCAGGAGGCTCAGCCAGAGCATGGCTCCTGCAACTTCACAGCGATAAAACGTCCAAGCAAACAAAAGAACTGTCTCTCACTGCTACACTCTTTAAATCTCAAGCGTCTACGCTCTGCCTCAGGCAAGTTACTGGTCAGTAAATAAAACACTAGAGACCCCTCCAGTACAGGACGAGAGATCTGGGCTAACCCGGGGGTAAAAGTAGAGGTAAAGTTTTACGAAAGGTGGCTGTACATCGCTCTTGAAGCCAATCGCCGATCCTGCACACCAGGTGGCCTTCCTTGTCATCTTCCACGCTCCTGCTGCGCTTACTGCTCTGTTGGCTTCTCTGCACACACCGCCCCCCGGGACGGCAAAGAGTGCGGTCATTCAAAGGTGGAGAGACGACGGGGCGCCGGTGGGTGGATTTTCCAGATCCCAGCATTTCATAAGGCACACAGCATATATAACGATAGGGATATTGCAAGGGACACGTCAAGACACAAACTAACTTCAAAACAGAAAAGTCATCAACAGCTACAGGTACGGCAAGAAAACGAGCTCGCTCGGGAGCCGCGGCCTCGGGGAGCTCCAGCGGGAAGGTGGCCTGGCCTGGCCTGGCACCACGGTGCCCCACAGGAGGCACGGGATGAGTGGCCCCTCTGGCTGGCCAGCGTGACGAGCGCTCGGCTTGGACAGGCTGTCCAGTAGAAGCCACAGTAGCAGTTTTCCCTCTGTCCATCCTGCTCTGCGTACCTCGGCAAATCAGTGTCCTGCCCGTCCTGACAGAGCCAGCTGCCAGCCACACTGACCCTAAATCCACTGCTCACAGCCCTGCTGGGCCACATCGGCCTGGGGGGCCTTTTAAAAACTGGGAGAGCTTTAGGAGCAGGACAGGTCAATCAATCCCCGGGGAACGCTTCAGGCAAGGTCCGAGGTCACGTTCACCCCCTGCTACTGGAGAGCTTCTACTGGAAAACCAGCCCAACATTCCTGCGAGGACCCACGGTCCACAAAGCGAGCTGCCCTAATTCCTCACCTTGTTCTAGTCAGCTTTAAAAATAGTTACAATCCCTGCAGCCAAAGGAATTCATGGAAACCTTCATGTTTCCATGCCTGAGATTTCAGCAGGCTTCTTTTCTGTGCCCCTCGCCCCCCCAGCTGGTCCAAAATAACGAGCTAAGATCAAAACTCCCCAAAAAATCAGCTGAAACAGAGGAAAGGTGGAGAGGGGAGCTGGGATGGCTGTGAGGTGTCAGAGGACTGAGGTCCCCAGGCCAGATCCACACAGCGTCACCACCAGTGCTCCCAGCACAGCCCTGGCTCCCTTCAACACTGACATCCCAAAGCAAACTGGAAAGGCATCAAAAGGAGGAGCCCGGGGGTTTCCAGCCTGAGATTACCCAACTGCCAGCATCAGAGCCGGTCACTGGGCTGTGACAACATTTCAGGTGGGAGGGGGTTTCGCCTTACAGCAGGAGAGTGCTGAAGGGCTTGGGCTGACACCTCACACCACTCCCAGGGTACTGCTGGCACCAACCCCCCACCCAGCTCCAAATATTCCCGGCTAATCCTTGGCAGGAACACTACGCTCCGGGGTGAAGCTTGCAGAGAAGCTGAAATCCAAGTGGGAACAGGGAAAGAGGACACACGTGTGCCCTCTCTGAGAACTAACGGGTCAAAAACATCTCCAGAGCCCCGGGCTGATGGATCCTGCCGGGAGGGGATCCAGGCAAAGCCAAACCAAGCAATGCTGCGCACCAAACCCCCCTGAAGCAGCAGCAGCAGCAGCCGCAGGCAGAAGCGAATCCCCGGCCGTGGATAAAGCAGAGCCGTCCGGATCCCTGGCAGCAGGGCTGGCCCTCGGCCAAGGCTGTCCCTCGTCAGCTGCCACGTGAGTGCCGCTGGAAGCTCTCCCTGATCCCTTCCCCGGCCGCCAAGAACACGGCTTAGCTCCCTCACGTATCCCCCGGTGAAACCCTGCAACCGCCAACGCTCCCCGCTCGACACCACACAGGTTCGGGACTTTACACTCCACGGAATGCCAACAGACACAGAAACGGGGTTCGAGGTACTCACCCAGGGCGCTCGGGGCTGGAAGGAGGCAAGAACAGTTAAACCCTGAGCTCGTGGTGGATGCTACTCACCGAGGAGGCACTGCTACAAGACCTGCTCCTGCGTCTCCGGCAGTGCTGCTGGTATCTCCTGGGCCGGTGCTGCTCCCTGCCCCTGGATCGCCGCCAGTTGCGCGGCCGTGCCGGGTAATATTCCTCGCCGAAGGACGGGCTGCGCTCCTCGAACCTGTAGGCATCGCTGTCCCGCCGGCATCTGCGCTGGTAAGGCATCCTCTCATGGCTGCGGCACACAGAGCGGCACCGTCAGCAGCCTGGCGGTGCCCGGAGCGAGCCCTGCTGGAGCCAGAACCAGCAAAGCCGACTCCTGGCCTTGCACGGGACACCCCAACAATCCCAAAAGCGCCTTTTCCCAATATCCTGCCTCAATCCCTGCCCTGTTACAGATCCCCACTGTCCCTTCAGCTCCTGTCACCAGAGAGATCCTGCTGCTCCCACTCCCTGTGGCAGCAGCTTCCAATCCTTCTGTGCCTCACACTCTGACAACTAAGGTGAATTTTTTGAGATAAAACAGTGTGGAATGTCCACATTTCAAAGAGCTGGGGGAAGACCACCCACCTTGTGGGCTCCCATCCCTGCAAGTGTCCAAGGCCAGGCTGGACAGAACCTGGAGCAACCTGGACAGTGGAAGGTGTCACTGGAGGAGCTTTGGGATTCCTTCCAGCCCTTTAATGCTCTGTGACTCCACTCTGCCACTACGCACGAGTGTTTGTCATCCCTGATCCTCCTCCCTCAGGAAGGCGCCTCATTAATTCCTAAATAAATGAGAAGCAGCAGCAGGGCTCTGGCTGTCACCCCACAGGGACTGGAGGTCCCAGAACACGCACACAGCAGCTCCAGAGATCATCAGCAAGAGCCAGCAGAAAAATCTGTAACCAAGCTCCTGCTCCTCGAGCAACAACCTCCCAGTAAATAAGGTAAACTTTTGGCCAAACTCTGCACCAGGATGGGCCAGGAGACCTCAGAAAAAGCTCAGTCCCATATTTACACCCGAGGTTTTGGGTACGGTGTGGGCACGTGATGACCAGAGCACCTCTCCCTGCCTCTACCCTCCCCGCCAGATTTTCCTGGGGTGCTTCACACCCCACTGGGAAAGGAGCTGTGCTTTAGGCAGAAGATGTTGCAATTGTGAACTCATTGTTAGTTCCCAGCAATGACCCCGGGCACGCTCGGGGCCAGGTCGATGCCGGCACCCTTTGCCAGCCGAGACCTTCAGTCTGGAAACGGGAATTTCTGCTGCGTGCACTCCCCTGCCCAGCCAACAACCAGCTCTGACGCTGGGCACGTGGAGGGGTCATCCCAGGATCAAAATCCCCGATTGTGCCAAGGCAGCCGCAGCTCCAGGTCACTGCTGAAGCACCCAAAATATGAACCCACAGCTCTGCCCCAGCATCCATCCATGCAGCCTTTGGTGCAGCTTCACAGGAACTTTGGATGCACAAAGGAAGCAGAAATGACGACCTGAAGGACTCAAACACTCCCCAAAGAGGCTGGGACTAAAGGGGCAGTTTTCATCCAAATCTGTCCCAAATTACCCATTGGATGGAAAAAATCGGGAAAGTCCATTGTCTGCGCCAGCTCTATTTCACAATCTGCCTCCTTCAAGTAAACAAAAGCCAGGCTGGGGAGAGAAATTAATCGGGAGAGCATTTCAGGAATTTAAGGATGAGCTCAGCTCCCATCTGGCTGCACCTGCCCAGTCCAACCAGTGGAACCACACCAGCCCCACTACCACCAGCAGCCCGTTGCAGCCGCATGGCTCTGGCCTCTGTTCCAGAACCCTCCCCTCACCAGAGGCCTTATCTCGCTTCCAGCGCCCAATTGTCCCTGTGGAAACGCTGAACAAAGAGAGGATCAAAGGTAAAATCCCGAACCGAAGCGGGAAAGATCAGTTAGAGGCTGGATCCTTTAGCTGGGATCCTTTCCGAGGTGAGGGAGGAGCGCTGCTGATGTAAAGCTGATTTTAATCCTGTCAGAGGGAAGCTGGGCTGTCAGGAAAAAGACTTTTAATGCCTCCACAGCATCGAAACATGATTCCAGGGCAGGCTGTTCCCTCGTTAACATGAAAGCCGTGGCTTTGGGAAGAACTTTAGAATGACAGGGATGGCGCACGCACACACACACACACACACACACACACACACACACACACATATGCACAAGTAAGCCCTTTGCTTCCACCCCCGGGATTTAGAGGTTTAAAGCCGATCTGCGGCAGCTCGGGCTCCGGAAGGGGTTCAGGGGCTGCCCCTCCCCGAAAGGCTCCTACCTCCTGGATCGAGAGCGTCGGGAGAGGTCCCTGCGGGGCGGGTACCGCAGCCTGCCCTCATACTCCCTGCTCCGGGACCGCCGCCGCTTCCACCGGGGCCCCAGCTCGCCGTCCTGCTCCGGGGAGCGGAACCTCCTGCAGTGATGCATCTGCGGGGACAAGCGGATCAGGGGCTCAGAGGGGTTCATGGCCCCGCAGAGCCCCGCACGGCCCCGGGCCCCGGGCTCCAGCCCCGACAGGGCCCGCCGGGGCCCGGCGCTGCCGCAGCGCTTCGGCCGCGGGGCCCGCGGGCCCGTGGAGCCGGTTACCCCGCCCGGGCCGGGCCGTTCCGCGCCCGCCGCCCCGCGTGTCCCCGCCGTGTCCCCAGCAGTTCCTCCAGCCCCTGTCCCCTCCCCGGGCTCACCGCCGCCCTGCGGCCGCGCTCGGCGGGTGCGCCCCGGCCCGGCCTCTGCGGCCCCGCAGCGCCGCCGCTTCCGCTTCCCGGACCGGGGTTAAACCCGCCCCGACGGGCCGGGACGGGGCGGCACCGGCTTAAACCCGCCCCGGAGGGACGACACCGGGGTTAAACCCGCCCCGGAGGGCCGGTGCTGGGGTTAAACCGGGGCTGCGAGCAGCGGAGCGGTCGTAACGCTCGGAGTGCTCACGGTGCGTGTCAGCCCGGCCTCCCTCAGCGCCACCATCGTCCCTCAGCGCCACCCGGTCCTCCCTCAGCGCCACCCGGTCCTCCCTCACCTCCACCATCCTCCCTCAGCGCCACCATCCTCCTCACCATCACCTGTCTGCCCTCACCGCCACCCCGTCCCTCCTCACTGCCATCCCGTCCTCCTCACCTCCACCGTCTCCCTCACCGCCACCGTCCTCACCATCATCCTTCGGGCCCAATGTACCCGCCCCTCCTCACCGCCCCCCAGTCTCCTCACCGCCCCCCAGTCCTCCCTCACCGCCCCCATGCTCACCCTCAGCGTGGCTTCCTCCCCGTGCTCGGACTCACCCTGGCCACCCTCAGCACGGCCTCCCTCTCCACAGCCATCCTCACCTTCCACACGGCCACCCTCACCCAGGCTGGCTCTTCCTCCTCACAGTCTGCCTCACCATCACCTTCCTCACCAGTGTCTGCCTGCACCATGACCAGCCTTTTCTTCACCATGGTCTCCCTCATCACAGCTTTCCTCACTGCAGGCCTCTCTGACCGCCAGGCCTTCCTTGCTGTGGTCACCCTCACCGTGATGACCCCCTCAGTGACAGTCCCAACCATGCCTTCCTCCCGGTGGTGACCCTGTCATGGTCCTAATTGTGGTGGCGCATGGACAGGAGAGAGAGCTCCACACGTGTAATCAATCCTGACCCCTTTATTTATTTATCAGCCACTCATTTGGGACAGCAATCAGTTAAAAACGCTGGTGGATGCTCGGGTCACCAGGTGACATTGGCATGTCCTTGTGGCTCTGCTCGGGGGTGTCATGGATCCCCAGGTGATGTTGGCGTGTCCTTGTGGCTCTGCTCGGGGGTGTCATGGATCCCCAAGTGACGTTGGCATGTCCTTGTGGCTCTGCTCGGGGGTGTCCCAGCCCAGGACAGTGGTTATGGCCAGGTGGGACAGGAGATGCCACCACCGTGGTGGCCGCAGGAATCCCAGCTGAGGCTCCAGGTGCAACCTCTGAGCTGAGGATGGTGCATGGAGCTGAGGATGGAGCACAGAGCTGTGGATGGAGCACAGAGCTGTGGATGGAGCACAGAGCTGCGGATGGAGCACGGAGCCAGTGCCTGGAGCTGGCAAAGCTTTTCTGCTCTGCCCTGAGGCTGAGGCTCCTCAGGATGGGCTTGTGTGCTCACCACTGATCTCCAGTCCTGGTGATGGAGCTCCGATCTCCCCTCTGGACAGCTCGGGGAGGCTGTGGTGAGGTCAGGGTGTGGGCTGGATGCGGTGCCAGCGCTCCGACTCCAGCGGTGCTCGGGTGCACATGTCCCTCCAGTGCAGCACCCCGGTGCCGGGGGCACGCGGCCCCACCTGGACACGGCCCAGCACGGAGCCACGGGCGTGGAGCCAAGCCTGGGGTGGGACAGGGCAGTGGGACACGGCTGGGGACCTTCCCTTGTCCCCAGAGGAGCCATCCCACCCCAGAAAGCTCCAGGGACAGCTGCTCTGGGGTCTGAGCGTGCCATGGCCACTCCCTGGGCCACGGCCACCTCCTAATCCGCAGCCACCCCCTGGGCCTCAGCCCCCTCACCTGCATGACGATGAACTCCAAGGCCAGCTCCTGCTGCTGGATGTCCCCGGCAGGAACGCTGAAGAGGAAGGGCACGTTCCACACGGGGTTGGAGCCGCTGACCGACTTGGTCTCCTTGGTGTCAATGATGTGTCCATCGTGGAGGAGGTGGATGACGACGTAGTGGCCTGGGAACGGAGACAGAGCCCTGGGGCAGTGGAGCTGCTCTGGACACAGGCCAGGGAGGGGGCTGGGAGTTCCCAAGCGGTGCCTGGGGGGCTACAGGACCCCTGTGGGGCTCTGTGGAGCTGTGGGGAGAGCGCAGAGCTCCTGAGGTTTGGCCTACCCCAAAGCCATCAGCTGACATCCCTGCCCACATCCCAGAGAGCAGGGACAGCCAGAGGTGACCACAGCCAGCAGGGCAGAAAGCCAAGTGCTAATTTTTGGCCATAAATTAATAAATCAATAGATTTCAAGCACTTGGAGGCCATACTGGAGATACCTGGATCTGAATTATGCTCTCTGTGCTCATTTTTACACAATCGTAGGATCATGGAATGGTTTGGTGGGAAGATCCTCTCATTCCGACCCTCTCCCATGCTTGGAAGGGAGAAGTTTAAGAAGGAATAAAACAATCTGCCAAGAGAAGGAAGGCAAGGTGCTCCCTGTGCCCACCTGGGCATCTCTTTGGCCCCGTGCCCTACCTGGAGCACCCGGCACGCGGGAGCGCCGGCACAGGGCCTCGGCCTTGCGGAGCAGCACCTTGATGCGTCCAGCTGGAGCCTGGTGCTGGAGCAGGAGGAGGAGCTGGCCCGGGGCTCCGGGAGGAGGCGAGGAGCTGCAGCGCTGGATCGGGAGGAGAGAGCGGGACATGCCGTGAAACCTCCTCCAACATCGCCCACCCCTCCCAGCCCTGCGATTCTCATCCCCCAGCAAGGTCAGGGACGGGCAAAAATGGGTCACAAAGGTGGGTGTGATGCTCACCATCACTGCAGGGACAGTGCCAGCCCTGCATTTGCCCCTTCCACCCCAGCACCCCCTGAAGATGGGCTGCGAAGCCCCCGAGAAGAGGCGCTGCCATGGGCTTGCCTCCCCATGGGGGAAATTGGTGCTGTCTGGAGGAGGCTCTGCCTCTGCCCGAGGAGATCCCGAGCTCTGAGACCGAGCACCTCAGCCAAAACACTGAAAGCGCCGCCGTGCTGACCTTGCCGAGCTTGGTTTTGGTGCTCGCCAGCTCCCAGGAGTAACTGCAGGGGGCCTGGGGGTCCCAGGAGGCCTCGGCGCAGGCGAACAGGACCTCCCCCATGAAGGAATCCTGCAGGCTCCGTGTCCTGGCGTAGACAGCGAAGCGTAGGGTGCAGCTGCCCAGCTCCTCCGGGCCGCAGGGGCCGAAGCGGCAGCGGCGGGGCTCCCCACGGGTGGGCCGGAGGCTCCTGCGGCGCACGGACACCCGCCGGGACACGCGCCACCGCGGCAGCAGCGACACCTTGACCCGAGCCCCGGTGGCCGGGGGGCAGGTGCGACACGCCGAGGACGGTGACGGTGAGGGTGGCCTCGGCCAGGGAATAGCGCAGGTCGCAGTGGAGCCGGGGCCGCTGCCCGGAGCGCGGGGGGGGAGCCCGGCGCGGCGGGACCAGCGGGCTCCGCCGTTTGCGGACGGGTTGGGTGGCGGCGGCGCTGCCTACAGCCCCGCCAGCCTGCGGCAGGAACGGCACGCGGGCAGGATGCTGTGCCGCGGGGCGAGCCCCGTGGGTGCGGTGGCGATCCGCCAAAACTCCTCTACCCGGGCAGCCGGTGCTCTTCCTCCGTGCTGCTCACCGACGCGTCGCCGCGGGCACGCCGCCGCTCCACCTCCCGGCGAGGGGCGGCCCGGGCGCCGGGGGGTGCCACCAGCACATGGCACAGCCCAGGAGGGCGCCGAGGCACAGGAGGGACAGCCCCGCGCCGGCGGGGACCTGCGGGTGCCCTGGAGAGAGGGAGAGACGGGCGCCGTCAGCGGTGGGATCTCACCGGGGCCGTGCCGGCGAGGCTCTGCTGACCCCCTCCCCTCCCACCCCCTCGCTGCTCTTGGTGAGCTGGGATTGAGCTGGGACATCCCAAAGCCAGAGGGTGGGACGGCAGCTGCGCCCGGGCAGCCTGACACGAGTCCGGGGCTAAAACAAACCCAGCCTCAGCCCGGGGTGATAAGGACCGTGGAAAACGGGGAGTTATCAGCGCTGCTGCCAGGCTGAGGCAGGCCGGGCACGATCAGCCGGGCGTTGAGGGGCGTGGAGGGGAGTGGGGGCAGTTGCAAGGAGGGATTTGGGGTGTTCGGGCTGGGTTCAAAGCGGCAGCAGCCCCTGAGGGGGCAGACAAGCCAAGCCCGATCCCAAAAGAAGGGAACCCCCTCCACGAGGTGTGCCCGCGTGGGTGACCACCACAGGGATGCCCGCGGGGTTTGGGGCTCCTGGAAGGGTGGCATCCCTGCACAGTGGACATTTGGGTTCATGAAAGCAAACTCCCGGATATCAGGGCTGAAGCTCCTTCGGAACTCAGTTCCTGGGTGTCAGAGGTGACACCTATGTGGCTCTGCTGGCACAAAACCTCCCCGTGCCCGGAGCTGGCTTCGCCTCCGGCGCTGGAGCGAGGGATTAGGAGAACAGGGCCGGGACAGAGCCGTGCCAGAGCCGCGTTCCGCGGAGAGATGGGGATGTGGGCAGGAGAAAAGCGGGCATTGTCTCACCCCACGGGGCCGGGCCTGCCTGCCCAGGTGCCTTAATCCGCTCTGGGCTCTCCCCAGCCCTTTGTTACTTGTTCGGGAAGCCGGCTCGGGGCTGGGACGAGCTGAATGGCGGCGTTAGGGGGAGATGGGGGAAGGGGCCGGTTGGGAACTCGTCAGGGGGGAGGGGGGGAATGTGCCATCCCAGACAGAGCCTGCCCGCGGCCCTACAGCCCTGGGACAGCGAGCTGGGAGAGCCGCAGCGTGTCCAGCCCGGGCGGACAGGGAATCTGCAGGGCTGGGGGGTGGCAATAGCATGGGGCCCTCGCGGTGCCCACTTTGGGGTGCCGGGCCGGAGGATCCCACGCAGGGACCGGCTCCAGTAAGCAGGAACTGCAGGGATCATCGGGGTGAGCACCGCGGAGCCCCTTCTCACCTGAGCCCAGGTGTGTGAGCACCCCCGGAGCCGGGGGAGATGCACCCGATAGAGGCCGCAGCAAACACGGGGGGTGGTTCCAGAG
Source organism: Malurus cyaneus samueli (assembly GCA_009741485.1). NCBI lineage: Eukaryota > Metazoa > Chordata > Aves > Passeriformes > Maluridae > Malurus > Malurus cyaneus. The sequence continues at coordinate 5,148,099 of CM019223.1, forward strand.
CCCGCCTTACCTGCTCCGGCCATCGCCACCGGCCGGAGAGTCCTTGAGCTGCCTCCGCCGCGCTCCCAAGGGGAAAAGCCGCGGCTGGGAGCAGCCGAGCCCGGGAGGGGTGGGCAGGACGGGAGGGGAGCTGGGGGAGAGGCTGGGATAGGCTGGATAGGCTGGCAGCGGAGTCCGGGGAAGGGGCGGGTAGGAGGGGACCGGTTCTCGTCCCACGGGGGAGGATGAGGAAGGTCGTGGGCTCCATCCCCTCCCGGGCCCCCAGCCAAGGCAAACGCGGGCACAGGGCACCGGCAGGGCTGGCACGGGAGGGCCTGGACACGGCTGCGGTGCGCTGCCAGACTGGTTCAATTGACTGCAAAAGCAGCGCTGTGCGAACAGCAGAGCTGCGGGGAGGCGTTAAAGGCGCTTTTTATGGGGAACAGGTGGTGACAGAGGAGGGATTTGGGAGCTGGGCAAGGGACAGGGGTAGGGACAGCTCCAGCGACACCCAGCAAAGGAGTTTTGACTGAAAATCGTGTGGCTCCCGTCAGAATCCAGCCCCAGTCCTGAACATCCTCCCAGCCCGGCTCCAAACTGGGAGCACAGAACCGCTGCCAGGACAAACCTCAGCTCCCAGAATATCTGGGAATTGTTTAAATTCAGGCAGACAGCCGAGGGCACAAAGCAGGCGTGGGGGTCACAGTGTGAAGAGGTAGAAGTTTATTGGTATATAAACATTCAGATAACCTGTTAAGATAGAAAAAACCCAACAACAACATATACAGACACTTGTTGGAAAGGAGACGTTGAGGTATTTATCCACCGCCTAGGCTATCACATTTGTTTTTATTTACTTATTTTATTATTTTTTTTCCTTTTAAATTTTAAATAGGTAAGAAAACTTAGTAGCAAGGCTGCTGCAGCGGTTTGGGGAGACCCTCTGAACGCCTTTCGGAAGGCACCCCGAGGGCTCGCTGTGACCCGTTCGCGTTCGCTTTGGGAGCCTGGGCGGGCACGCACAGCCTCCGTGTGCCTCCCCGGCAGCTCCGGGAGCGGGCTGGGCTCACCCTCCCGGCCGGGCTTGGCTCTCCCGGCCGCCCGAAGCGCCCGCGGGGATTTTTGGCTGGTGCGTGGAGCATTTTGGGGGAGGATGGAGCAGCGCTGCGAAGCGGGAGCGCTTCCTTCCCTCGGGAACATCCTGCTCGCAGCATCGAACCCTGAGACTACACCGGGCTGGGGCAGCCCCTCCTTCCCCCGCACTGCTGCCCCCTCCCCATAGCCTGGCAGCTCAGCAGGAGACCCGGGCTCGGGTCAAAGCCAGGCTTGGGGCAACGGGGGAACTCTTCACAGTCTGGCCGGTCCTTGTCACCCTGCAGTGGGACAGGACCGCTTTATTGGTGCAGCTTATTTAACTGAGGTATCTGTTAACGCTTCCCGACCTGATTCTTTCCCTGAATTGGATACAAAACAATCTGTTAGTCCCTGGCTAGTTCCAGTCTAGGTTGAGTAAAGCTTATAAACATTAATACTCTGAGTAGTGTCCAAGCAGTTCAGTGATTCGAGTGCCTTTCTGTGCAAGAAAACACGAGGTTAGCGAGTGAGACAGAGCGACACCGCCCTGGAGCAGCCTCTGCTCCCCGGGGCCAAGCGGCAGAGCAAAGGGAAAAGCAGAAAGTGCCCCGGTCCCACTCAGAGGAAACAGCCCCAACCCCACCCCCGAATAAAATAAAATAAAAATTTAAAAAAACCAAAAACAACAACAAAAAGGGGGAAAATAAAATCATCTGATTGAGTCCCAGAGGTTGGAAAATCCTCTGGGAGTCTGCGGGGATGAAATGCTGTGGAGCCTGCCGGGTGAGCCCGGCTTCCCCTGGCCACAGGGAGCAGCATCACTCTCAGGACATGTGCATTGCCACCTTCCGAACCCCAGAGAGGCCTCGGAACTGTGGGAGAGCTCCGGCCACGGGGCACAAACTGGCACCAGGAGCTCGGAAACGAGGGACAACGGCCAGAGCCAAACACCACGATTGCTTCTGCCCTGCTTTCCCTGTCCCAGGATGAGCCCGGAGCTCGGCTCCCGCTGGCCTGGAGGCTCAGCCTTGCTTGAACTTCCTGTCTTTGGTGATTCGTTTGGAAAGGAGAAGGAGTAAAAGCAAACACAAAGTCAGCAAAGCCACCCACGGAAACCCCAAGCGATAGGATACGCCAAAACTTCCTGAAGAGGTTAAAAAAAAACAACCAACCCAACACAAACAAAACCAACCCAACAACAAGTACGGGTATCTGAGGTATTTCGTCTGCTCAAAAAAACCTGACTCGGGCCTGCAGCACGGCAGGGATGTCAGCAGGGCAGGGGATGGAGCCTGGAGCAAAGGCCACCCGGGCAGGGGACAGTGTGAGGGGACAGCTGATCAGGAGCCAAGCGGCTCCAGTTCTGATCCAGCTGGGGGTCCTGAGGGCAGGGTGAGAAGGGCTCAGGTTCCTGGGCTCTGCCTCTCCCCGGATAGCAGCAGGTCCGCCCCGCTCGGGTTCGGTTCAGGGGGTTTGTTCAGAGCCCCAAACAATCCCTGTGTGCCACATCATCCACAGCTCTGACTGGGTTCTGCCACCCCTGCCCTCAGCACTCAGCACTGCAGGGCTTCCAGAGCCGCCTCAGGGAGCCTGGATCGACCCAGGTGACAATGGCACGGAGGCAGGGGACATGGAGCCCCAGCACGGGCACGGTGTCAGGGCCAGTGTCACCAGGGAGCTCCTCAGGGACACAGGACAAGGAACTCCAGGACCCTCAGGGTGTCAGGGATCACCGGGGAGCTCCTCAGGGGACACAGGACACAGAGCCCCAGCAGGCTCAGGGTGTCAGGGGAGCTTCTCAGGGGACACGGAGCCCCAGCACCCTCAGGCCATCAAGGGCTGGTGTCACCGGGGAGCTCCTTGGGGACACAGGACACGAAGCCCCAGCAGGCTCAGGGTGTCAGGGGTCACTGGGAGGCTCCTCAAGGACACATCAGGGGCATCTGGAACTCCTGAAGGCAACAGGAGGGATGAGGTGGCACCAGAGCCAGAACCAAGCAGTGCCAAAACCATGGGGAAGAGCAGGAATCTCCCATGGGGACACAGCAGGAAGGGGACACGTGCGGTCTGCCACGGGAGGACAGGGCCAGGCAGCCCCGCTGCGTTTCCCCCTCTCAGGATTGTCAAAACACCGAGTTGTGGGTGGGCAGAACCCCACTGGGCCCCGGTTCCAGGAGAACCAGGGTTCCCTGCCCCAGTCCCGGCTCTCACTCTGCCCTGGTGACATCCCGGCCACATCCCTGATTGAGAAACGCCAGGTGTGCCCCCCTCCCTCCATGGGAACAGACCCTGGGAGGAGGAGGAAACAAAGAGCAAAAAGGAGGAGGGAAAGGGAGGGAACAAAGCAAAAAAGGCTGGACAAAAAGAGATGATGAAGGAAAACTTGCTGGCATGGAAAGGTTTCACCACCAGCACCACCACCACCATCATCTTTGCCATCATCATCATCCTCTCGCTGGCCAGAGCAGGTTCCTTGAGATGAGGTATCTGTGCGACTCCCGGCTTGTTCCCGAGCCGGGCTGGGACACGGTGCCAGCGTGGGACACTGTGACCGGGCTGGACACTGTGCCCAGGGTGGACAGCGTACCCAGGATGGGACACAGTGCCCAGGGGTGGACACGATGCCCACTGCCAGATACAGTGTCCAGTGCCGGACATGGTGCCCAGTGCCAGACACAGTGCCCAGTGCTGGACACGGTGCACATCAGAGTGACCAGCTGGTGGAGGGCTCAGCACCCGGCGTGCCCCGGGACGAGGTAGGACTGGGGGAGCAGTGGGAGCTGCTGCTGCTGCTGCTGCTGCTGCTGCTGCAGGAGCTCTGGGCGCCCGCGCCGGCCAGGAGCTGCACCACGGGCTTCTGCGCAAACAGCACCCCTGGGGGCACAGAGCGGCGTCAGGGAGAGCGGGACACGGCCAAAGGGGAGCCTTCCCACCCCATGGACCCCAGCCCAGCAGGGAGAGACTCAGGTGAGGTTGGGAGAGGGCTCGCAGATAGAGCAGTCAGCGCTCAGCCAGGACAGGATCCTTGGCTCTGGAGCCTGACACAGGGCACTGATCCCGTTCCCCACAGGGCACTGATCCCATTCCTTACAAGGCAATGAGCAGTCAGTGCTCAGCAGGGAAGGGATCCCAGGCTCAGAAGCCTGATATTCCCAATCCCAGTATGGCTCCTCCATTCCCACTAAGGTTCTTCCACTCCCATCAGGGCTCTCCCAGTCCCATCAGGGCTCTCCCATTCCCAGTAAGGCTCTTCCACACCCATCAGGGCTCTCCCATTCCCTAGGGCTCTCCCATTCCCAGTAGGGCTCTTCCATTGCCAGTAAGGCTCTCCCAGTCCCAGTAATGCTCTCCCGTTCCCAGCAAGGCTCTCCCAGTCCCAGCAAGGCTCTCACCAGCGTAGGTGGTGCCATTGATCTCCACGGACATGTTGATGCTCCCGATGCCATTGGGGGACAGGTTCAGCGCCGCCGCTGCCGAGTCGGCCTTGTCTGGTTCCAGGAAGGGAGGGAGGCAGAGTTAGAGGGCAGGGATCCCATTCCTTACACAGTGATCCCATTCCTCACAGGGCAATGATCCTATTCCTTGCAGAGCAGTGATCCCATTCCTTAGCGAGCAGTGATCCCATTCCTCACAGAGCACTGATCCTATTCCTTGCAGGGCAGTGATCCCATTCCATGGGGCACAATGATCCCATTCCTCACAGGGCAGTGATCCCATTCCTTAGCCCGCCATGATCCCATTCCTTGGGGACAATGATCCCATTCCTCACAGGGCAATGATCCCACTCCACGCAGGTCAGCGATCTCATTCCTTACAGGGCCGTGATCCCAAGCGGCCACTAGAGGGAGTGAAAACCCCGGAACACTCAAAAAAAAACCAACTTTTCTCTGTCCCCTCAGCTCGGGAAGTACCAGCGGAGTTTGAGGATTTTGGGTTTGCTCCTACAGCGAGGCCACCGCCCTAAAAACTGCTGAACCTAAACATTGTTATCCCACCATGCATTAATTGTTTTTGTAAAGGTCTAGTTATTAAAATACATTCTAATTAGCTGTGGTTAAAATCAGTCAAAAACATATATTCAGTAAATTTTTTCTCCTTTCACAGCACAACAGGTTTTTCATGGTGCAATGGGGGAAACGAGGGTGCAGAGAGCAGAGCGACCCTGCTCACAAGTATGGGAATCCCATCCCAGAATCCTCAGGAAAATCCTATTTGTACGGACTCTCCCAGCGAAGAGAGAGTGACTGGATAAATTTGTATTTCCTTTCAGCAGCTGTGTGGATTTGGATGGAGAATTTGGGAGGGAGGGGAGTTTCCAGAATGTGGGTGGGAGCAGAGCTACCAGGAACTGGGAATCCCAATCCCAGCTGCTGTTGCTGTGGGAGAATCGCCTCTTTTGACCTTTTCCACCCATATTTGACGCCAAGCACCCGAACCAGCTTTGGGAACATGGCAAAATCCATCTGAATCCGGGATTTTTTGGGATGGACTACAACCCGGGCAGGAAAACCCGACCCCAAACCCTACACTCTGCTTTAACCCCTCGGTGCCCAGAGCCCCAGCTCACCCTTGCCGTTGATTTTGATCCTCATGGGGATCTGCCGGGCCACGCTGAGCAGGTTGCGCTGCAGCGCCTGCTGCACCATCCGCTGCTCCTCGTCCGTCAGCCGCGCCCCCTTCTTCTCGGGGGGCTCGCCCGCCTCCAGCCGCTCCCGCAGCTGCTCCAGCGCCGCCGTCCTGCCGGCCGCAGGGCCGCCCAGAGCCACCGGCACGGCCAGGCGGCTGGGCACGGCCACGGTCAGCGGCACGGCACCGTCACCTGGGCACGGAGCGGGCACTGACATTGCTGTTCCCAGGAGGAGTCTCCTGTTCCCAGTAGGGCTCTCCCATTGCCAGTAAGGCTCTCCCATTGCTAGTAAGGCTCTCCCAGTTCCAGGAGGGCTCTCCCAATTCCAGGAGCGGGAGGTTTCACCCTCAGGATATTCCTGACTCTGCTCCCACCCTCAGCGGGGTTTCACCCTCAGGATATTCCCAACTACAGTCCCACCCTCAGAGGTTTCACCCTCAGGATATTCCTCACCCTGCTGCCACCCTCAGCGGGGTTTCACCCTCAAGATATTCCCGATCCTGCTCCCACCATCAGCGGGGTTTCACCCTCAAGATATTCCCGATCCTGCTCCCACCATCAGCGGGGTTTCACCCTCAGGATATTCCCAACTACAGTCCCACAATCAGTGGGGTTTTACCCTCAGGATATTCCCAACTACAGTCCCACCCTCAGAAGTTTCACCCTCAGGATATTCCCCACCCGGCTGCCACCATCAGCGGGGTTTCACCCTCAGGATATTCCCATTCCAATCCCACCCTCAGCGGGGTTTTACCCTCAAGATATTCCCAACTCCAGTCCCACAATCAGCTGGGTTTCACCCTCAGGATATTCCCCACCCCGCTCCCACAGCCCGGGGATAACGCGGATGTGCCCGGCCGGGGCAGGGCGAGCTGAGCTGACCTTTCCTGCCGGCCGCGGAACCCCGGGGGCCGCCGGAGCTGCCGGTCCCGCTGGCCGGAGGCACGGCCAGCACGGGGAAGCGGATTTTGGGAGGCGCCAGCAGTGAGGGGGGCGCGGGAGGGGACGGCGAGAAGGCGAACAGCGAGGAGCTGTAGCTGGGCCGCCGGCCCTCACGCCGGTTGCCGTCGATGGCGGCCTGCAGCTCGGCTGGAGAGCTCAGAGACTTCTTCTCGCACTCGTAGGCGTAGAGGTACTTCATGTACCTGGGGAGAGGGGGAGAGACTTCATGGGGATGGAGAGAGGGGGAGAGGGACTTCAGGGCCTGGGGAGAGGGAAAGAGAGGAAGGGAGTTCAGGGGCCTGGGGATAATGATCCAGAATTCCCTCACTGAAATATCATCCATAAACCACCCAGAATTCCCTCACAATTGAAATACTCTCAAAGAATACGCCAGAATTCCCTCAAAATTGAAATATCACCCATAAACCATTCAGAATTCCCTCACAAGTGAAACACCACCTCTAAATTCTCCAAAATTCCCTCACAGCGGGAATATCATCCATAAACCACCTAGAATTCCCTCATAACTCAAATATAATCCATAAACTGTCCAGAATTCCCTCACAACTGAATTATCATCTATAAAACACCCGAGAATTTCCTCATAACTGAAATATTATCTTTAAACCATTCACAATTTTCTCACAACTGAAATACCTTCAAAGGATCATCCAGAATTCCCTCACAACTGAAACAACACCTCCAAATTCTCCAAAATTCCCTCAAGAGCGGGAATATCATCCATAAACCCTCTAGAATTCCCTCATAACTCAAATATCATCCATAAACCATCCAGAATTCCCCACAACAGAATTATCATCTACAAAACACCCAAAATTCCCTAATAACTGAAATATCATCTATAAAACATCCAGAATTCCCTCATAACTGAAGTATTATCTTTAAACCATCCAGAATTCTCTCACAACTGAAATACCCTGAAAGGATCATCCAAAGTTCCCTCTCAACTGAAATATAATCCATAAACCCTCCAGAATTCCCTCACAACTGAAATACCCTCAAGGAATTCTCCAAAATTCCCTCACAAGTGAAATATCCTCTTTAAACCGTCCAGAATTCCCTCACAACTGAAATACCAACCATAAACCATCTAGAATTCTCTCACAACTCACAGGAATTGGGAATTCCACACAGGAACAGGAATTCCACACGGGAATGGGAATTCCAGGAGAGAAATGGGAATTCCACACAGGAACAGGAATTCCACCTGGGAACGGGGATTCCAGGAGGGAAATGGGAATTCCAGGTGGGAAGCATGAATTCCACACAGAAAGCAGGAATTCCACATAGGAATGGGAATTCCAGGAGGGAATTGGGAATTCCACACAGGAACAGGAATTCCAGGAGGGAAATGGGAATTCCAGGTGGGAAGCAGGGATTCCAGGTGGGAATGGAATGGAATGCCACACAGGAAGCAGGAATTCCAGGCAGGAAGCGTGAATTCCACACAGAAAGCGGGAATTCCACACAGGAACGGGAATTCCATGCAGGAACGGGAATTCCAGGAGGGAATTTGGAATTCCACACAGGAACGGGAATTCCACACAGAAAGCAGGAATTCCACACGGGAACGGGAATTCCACGCGGGAACTGGAATTCCACACAACGGACGGGAACAGGAATTCCACACTGGAACGGGGATCCGCGGCGTTCCCACTCACTGGGTGCGCAGGGTGAAGGCGGCGCTGGTGATGGAGGTGGGCAGGTTGAGGCCCTTGGTGATCTCCCTCCAGATTTTCTTGTTGATGATCTCCACCAGGCCGCCCTTCTCGGTCACCAGCTTGTAGAGCATGTACAGGTCCAGGATCTGCTTGGCCATGATGGGGATCCGGTTGATGGGAGTTCCTGCGGGGGAAAAACGGCAACGATGGAGTCAGCCAGAGGGTGGAGGGCACTTTGTGGGGTTCCCGTACCCTTCCCGACAGGAAATTCGGGGAATTTGCAGCCTGGCTCATCAGCAGGGAGGAGCGGCCTTTGTGTGGGAAATCCTTTCCTGTGGGCAAAGGGAATTGGCAGAGCAATAAAATCCTGAAGAAAGAGGGGAAGTCGGGACTATTGAAGTTAAGGCACAAAGGAATCGGTTTTATGGGCTCGGGGATAAAAATCCTGGGTTTATGGGCTTGGGGATAAAAATCCTGGGTTTATGGGCTTGGGGATAAAAATCACAGGTTTATGGGCTTGGGGATAAAAATCCTGGCTGTACTCCTGGGGAGCAGCTCCCTCGTTCCCTCAGATGTGTGGGCTGGGAACAGCAGAATCCCGGGAATCATGGCAGAACCCCGGGAATCACTGTGTCAGAGAACATCCCTGTGCCCAGGAATCATGGCAGAACCCCGGGAATCATGGCAGAACTGCAGGAATGAGGCAGAACCTCGGGAATCGTCGGAAGAACCTCGGGAATGCGCAGGCAGCAACGTGCGGGAATGACGGCAGAACCCCAGGGACATGATGACAGAACCCCGGGAATCAGATGACAGAACCCCGGAGAATGATGGCAGAACCCCGAGGAGACTGCGGGAATGACGGCAGAACCCCGGGAATGATGACAGAACCCGAATGATGACAGAACCCCGGGAATGATGGCAGAACCCCAGGAATCGTGGCAGAACCCGGGAATCGTGGCAGAACCCCGGAATCACTGCAGAGAACATCCCGTGCCCAGGAATCACGGCATGTCTTGATTTTGCTTGGTCTGATTTTCAGTGGTGGGGGGATGGGACTGGGAAACCACAAAGATGGCTCCTGTGAGAAAGTTCTAGAAGCTTTCTCCTTCTTCTCCAGTGAAAGGAGCCCTACCCCCTGTGTTTTAGAGCCAATCCATTGTGGCTCTGAGGTTGATGGACAGGCTGCTGGGCCAATTGCACAGGTTGGTTGCACCTCTGTGATGATGGATAGTCTTGTACTTAAGAATTCAAAACAAGATAGCATGCAGCCGCCATGCAGTTTTTAGGTGGTTGGTATTTAGTTTTCATATCATGCACTGGGGAAAAACAGAGCAGGAGGGTGAGGAGATGTGAAAAAAAAAAAAAAATGGAGACCCAAGATACAGTAAGAAGAAGACAGGTGCTGTTGTGCTGTTGCTGTGGTGCTCAAACATGGAGAAAACAAACTGTTCTTGAAAGGACTATTTCTACAATGAGAGAACTGTATAGAAAAGAGAGACCCTGCACCCGAGATTAAAACCTGGTCTTGGAGGACTGGACTGATCAGGAGCCAAAAAGGGGAAGAGGCTTGGCCCCGCTCACGTCTGAAGCGAGTTAATGCTTAGAAGAAATTGTGTTTCTGGGAGGAGGAAGAGATGCCCCGGCCTGTGGAGGCCGAGGGTGTGCATTACGGCCCCACAAATCCTGAATCTGAGACTCAGCTAATTATTGTGTATGACTGAGTCCTGGGAAACTAAAGGGAGGTTTAGCAGCCTACATGAAGGAATATGCTGTCTGTAAACACAACGGCCTTGGCTGCCTCTGGGAAAGGAAGAATGGAATGTTGTACCGATAACACAGGTGTTCAAAGACAGAAACAATTACCCACCAATCATATACTCATGAGTAGAAAATGGCAGCCTCATTAACCAATGTATGTTTGCCACAAATGTATACACTAGTTGCCAAGTGGATAAAAGGGGTTTGTGCCTTCATAAAGTAGCTTTAGCTTTGTGTGTGTACCTGTGTCTTTTGTTCTGTTATTTCGTGTTGCTGTCTGGCCAACAGTGAGACCAACCCCACGTCTGAAGCAGTGGATGCTTAGAAGGAGCTGTGTTCTGCCAGGAGATTTGTGATAGTGGCCTTAAATAATGCAGTTTGGCCTTGGAGGAGTGTTTTCCTTTCTCCCATGAGGTAAAGAAAAGACTCCCTGCCATCAGCAGTTCTACACTGACTGTTTCTTGGGAAAAGACCTTCCACAGCTCGGAGCTGCAAGAACGCTTCTCCTATGATGTTGGACAATAACCGTAATGAGTAGTTTGATCTATGTTAGACTTTCATTCCTGTCCCCTGTGTGTGCGGGAAGGTATGGGAGGTGGAGAGGGATGACAGAGACAGAGACAGGTCCTTGGAAAGAATAACAGGTGTCTTAAAATGTCTGTTTTTATTTTTCTTCTCCTTGTAAATTTTTCCCTATCATTGTTCCCCTCCCCACTGCGGTAGTATTCTTAGTAGTTTTTAGTAATAAATCTATTTTGCAACTTAAGTTATTCAGCCTGTCTGACCATTGTCTGGAGCATATGCATATCTTTCTCTCAATTATGTTATCTTATCTAAAAGCCATAAATTTTAGTGTTAATTGGGCTTTTTGCTCTCCCTTCTGCCTTTCCTGTGAGGCGGAGGGAACGTCGTGGGTGCTTTTGGCTTTTGGTCAAGTTCAAACCACGACATTTTTTGGTGCTGTGACTCGGATAAGGGAAAAAAAGGTTTAAACCCATGACAAGGAAAAAGCTTCTAGAACTTTCTCACAGGAGCCATCTTTGTGGTTTCCCAGTCCCATACCCCCAACACCAAAAACCGGACTGAGTAAAACCACGACATGCCGTGATTCCTGGGCACAGGAATTCAAGAATTTTCCTTCAGCCTCAGGAAAGGAAAAATTCCCTCCCCTCTTTGTTTGGAAAACAAACTCACCCCTTTTCTGCATAAAAATGAAGAGATCGTCCAGGAATTCCTTCCTCTCGGGGTCGCTGTCCAGTTCGTAGAGCTGGGGGAAAAAGGGAGAAAGAAAATGAGGGAAAGAATGGAAAAAATGGGATTTGATATGGAAAAAAAATGGGATTGGATATGGAAAAAAATGGGATTTGATGGGAAAAAAATGGGGTGTGATATGGAAAAAAGTGGGATTTGGTAAGGAAAAAAATGGGATTGGATATGGAAAAAATGGGATTGATAGGGAAAAAATGGGGTTGGATATGGAAAGAAATGGGATTTGATATGGAAAAAGTGGGATTTGATAAAAGAAAAGAGCTTCCCATGCTTCTAAATAAATCAAAAACCTCAAAAACACCAGAAATCAGCCAATGGGAATTCCAGGTGGGAAGCAGGGATTCCAGGTGGGAATGGGAATGCCACACAGGAAGCAGGAATTCCAGGCAGGAAGCGTGAATTCCACACAGAAAGCGGGAATTCCACACAGGAACGGGAATTCCATGCAGGAACGGGAATTCCAGGAGGGAATTTGGAATTCCACACAGGAACGGGAATTCCACACAGAAAGCAGGAATTCCACACGGGAACGGGAATTCCACGCGGGAACTGGAATTCCACACGGGAACTGGAATTCCACACGGGAACTGATCCACACTGGAACGGGGTCCAATCCCGGACGGGTCCGCGTTCCCACTCACTGGGTGCGCAGGGTGAAGGCGGCGCTGGTGATGGAGGTGGGCAGGTTGAGGCCCTTGGTGATCTCCCTCCAGATTTTCTTGTTGATGATCTCCACCAGGCCGCCCTTCTCGGTCACCAGCTTGTAGAGCATGTACAGGTCCAGGATCTGCTTGGCCATGATGGGGATCCGGTTGATGGGAGTTCCTGCGGGGGAAAAACGGCAACGATGGAGTCAGCCAGAGGGTGGAGGGCACTTTGTGGGGTTCCCGTACCCTTCCCGACAGGAAATTCGGGGAATTTGCAGCCTGGCTCATCAGCAGGGAGGAGCGGCCTTTGTGTGGGAAATCCTTTCCTGTGGGCAAAGGGAATTGGCAGAGCAATAAAATCCTGAAGAAAGAGGGGAAGTCGGGACTATTGAAGTTAAGGCACAAAGGAATCGGTTTTATGGGCTCGGGGATAAAATCCTGGGTTTATGGGCTTGGGGATAAAAATCCTGGGTTTATGGGCTTGGGGATAAAAATCACAGGTTTATGGGCTTGGGGATAAAAATCCTGGCTGTACTCCTGGGGAGCAGCTCCCTCGTTCCCTCAGATGTGTGGGCTGGGAACAGCAGAATCCCGGGAATCATGGCAGAACCCCGGGAATCACTGTGTCAGAGAACATCCCTGTGCCCAGGAATCATGGCAGAACCCCGGGAATCATGGCAGAACTGCAGGAATGATGGCAGAACCTCGGGAATCGTGGAAGAACCTCGGGAATCGCGGCAGATTTTTGGGATGGACTACAACCCGGGCAGGAAAACCCGACCCCAAACCCTACACTCTGCTTTAACCCCTCGGTGCCCAGAGCCCCAGCTCACCCTTGCCGTTGATTTTGATCCTCATGGGGATCTGCCGGGCCACGCTGAGCAGGTTGCGCTGCAGCGCCTGCTGCACCATCCGCTGCTCCTCGTCCGTCAGCCGCGCCCCCTTCTTCTCGGGGGGCTCGCCCGCCTCCAGCCGCTCCCGCAGCTGCTCCAGCGCCGCCGTCCTGCCGGCCGCAGGGCCGCCCAGAGCCACCGGCACGGCCAGGCGGCTGGGCACGGCCACGGTCAGCGGCACGGCACCGTCACCTGGGCACGGAGCGGGCACTGACATTGCTGTTCCCAGGAGGAGTCTCCTGTTCCCAGTAGGGCTCTCCCATTGCCAGTAAGGCTCTCCCATTGCTAGTAAGGCTCTCCCAGTTCCAGGAGGGCTCTCCCAATTCCAGGAGCGGGAGGTTTCACCCTCAGGATATTCCTGACTCTGCTCCCACCCTCAGCGGGGTTTCACCCTCAGGATATTCCCAACTACAGTCCCACCCTCAGAGGTTTCACCCTCAGGATATTCCTCACCCTGCTGCCACCCTCAGCGGGGTTTCACCCTCAAGATATTCCCGATCCTGCTCCCACCATCAGCGGGGTTTCACCCTCAAGATATTCCCGATCCTGCTCCCACCATCAGCGGGGTTTCACCCTCAGGATATTCCCAACTACAGTCCCACAATCAGTGGGGTTTTACCCTCAGGATATTCCCAACTACAGTCACTCAGAGTTTCACCCTCAGGATATTCCCAACTACAGTCCCACCTCAGAAGTTTCACCCTCAGGATATTCCCACCTCGCCACCCTCAGCGGGGTTTCACCCTCAGGATATTCCCATTCCAATCCCACCCTCAGCGGGGTTTTACCCTCAAGATATTCCCAACTCCAGTCCCACAATCAGCTGGGTTTCACCCTCAGGATATTCCCCACCCCGCTCCCACAGCCCGGGGATAACGCGGATGTGCCCGGCCGGGGCAGGGCGAGCTGAGCTGACCTTTCCTGCCGGCCGCGGAACCCCGGGGGCCGCCGGAGCTGCCGGTCCCGCTGGCCGGAGGCACGGCCAGCACGGGGAAGCGGATTTTGGGAGGCGCCAGCAGTGAGGGGGGCGCGGGAGGGGACGGCGAGAAGGCGAACAGCGAGGAGCTGTAGCTGGGCCGCCGGCCCTCACGCCGGTTGCCGTCGATGGCGGCCTGCAGCTCGGCTGGAGAGCTCAGAGACTTCTTCTCGCACTCGTAGGCGTAGAGGTACTTCATGTACCTGGGGAGAGGGGGAGAGACTTCATGGGGATGGAGAGAGGGGGAGAGGGACTTCAGGGCCTGGGGAGAGGGAAAGAGAGGAAGGGAGTTCAGGGGCCTGGGGATAATGATCCAGAATTCCCTCACTGAAATATCATCCATAAACCACCCAGAATTCCCTCACAATTGAAATACTCTCAAAGAATACGCCAGAATTCCCTCAAAATTGAAATATCACCCATAAACCATTCAGAATTCCCTCACAAGTGAAACACCACCTCTAAATTCTCCAAAATTCCCTCACAGCGGGAATATCATCCATAAACCACCTAGAATTCCCTCATAACTCAAATATAATCCATAAACTGTCCAGAATTCCCTCACAACTGAATTATCATCTATAAAACACCCGAGAATTTCCTCATAACTGAAATATTATCTTTAAACCATTCACAATTTTCTCACAACTGAAATACCTTCAAAGGATCATCCAGAATTCCCTCACAACTGAAACAACACCTCCAAATTCTCCAAAATTCCCTCAAGAGCGGGAATATCATCCATAAACCCTCTAGAATTCCCTCATAACTCAAATATCATCCATAAACCATCCAGAATTCCCCACAACAGAATTATCATCTACAAAACACCCAAAATTCCCTAATAACTGAAATATCATCTATAAAACATCCAGAATTCCCTCATAACTGAAGTATTATCTTTAAACCATCCAGAATTCTCTCACAACTGAAATACCCTGAAAGGATCATCCAAAGTTCCCTCTCAACTGAAATATAATCCATAAACCCTCCAGAATTCCCTCACAACTGAAATACCCTCAAGGAATTCTCCAAAATTCCCTCACAAGTGAAATATCCTCTTTAAACCGTCCAGAATTCCCTCACAACTGAAATACCAACCATAAACCATCTAGAATTCTCTCACAACTCACAGGAATTGGGAATTCCACACAGGAACAGGAATTCCACACGGGAATGGGAATTCCAGGAGAGAAATGGGAATTCCACACAGGAACAGGAATTCCACCTGGGAACGGGGATTCCAGGAGGGAAATGGGAATTCCAGGTGGGAAGCATGAATTCCACACAGAAAGCAGGAATTCCACATAGGAATGGGAATTCCAGGAGGGAATTGGGAATTCCACACAGGAACAGGAATTCCAGGAGGGAAATGGGAATTCCAGGTGGGAAGCAGGGATTCCAGGTGGGAATGGGAATGCCACACAGGAAGCAGGAATTCCAGGCAGGAAGCGTGAATTCCACACAGAAAGCGGGAATTCCACACAGGAACGGGAATTCCATGCAGGAACGGGAATTCCAGGAGGGAATTTGGAATTCCACACAGGAACGGGAATTCCACACAGAAAGCAGGAATTCCACACGGGAACGGGAATTCCACGCGGGAACTGGAATTCCACACGGGAACAGGAATTCCACACTGGAACGGGGATCCGCGGCGTTCCCACTCACTGGGTGCGCAGGGTGAAGGCGCGCTGGTGATGGAGGTGGGCAGGTTGAGGCCCTTGGTGATCTCCCTCCAGATTTTCTTGTTGATGATCTCCACCAGGCCGCCCTTCTCGGTCACCAGCTTGTAGAGCATGTACAGGTCCAGGATCTGCTTGGCCATGATGGGGATCCGGTTGATGGGAGTTCCTGCGGGGGAAAAACGGCAACGATGGAGTCAGCCAGAGGGTGGAGGGCACTTTGTGGGGTTCCCGTACCCTTCCCGACAGGAAATTCGGGGAATTTGCAGCCTGGCTCATCAGCAGGGAGGAGCGGCCTTTGTGTGGGAAATCCTTTCCTGTGGGCAAAGGGAATTGGCAGAGCAATAAAATCCTGAAGAAAGAGGGGAAGTCGGGACTATTGAAGTTAAGGCACAAAGGAATCGGTTTTATGGGCTCGGGATAAAATCCTGGGTTTATGGCTTGGGGATAAAAATCCTCTTGGGTTTATGGGCTTGGGGATAAAAATCCGGTTTATGGGCTTGGGGATAAAAATCACAGGTTTATGGGCTTGGGGATAAAAATCCTGGCTGTACTCCTGGGGAGCAGCTCCCTCGTTCCCTCAGATGTGTGGGCTGGGAACAGCAGACATCCCTGGGAATCATGGCAGAACCCCGGGAATCATGGCAGAACTGCAGGAATGATGGCAGAACCTCGGGAATCGTGGAAGAACCTCGGGAATCGCGGCAGAACTGCGGGAATGACGGCAGAACCCCGGGAATGATGACAGAACCCCGGGAATGATGACAGAACCCCGGGAATGATGGCAGAACCCCAGGAATCGTGGCAGAACCCCGGGAATCGTGGCAGAACCCCGGGAATCACGGTGTCAGAGAACATCCCTGTGCCCAGGAATCACGGCATGTCTTGATTTTGCTTGGTCTGATTTTCAGTGGTGGGGGATGGACTGGGAACCACAAGATGGCTCCTGTGAGAATTCTAGAAGCTTTCTCCTTCTTCCCAGAAAAGGAGCCCTACCCCTGTGTTTTAGAGCCAATCCATTTGGCTCTGAGGTTGATGGACAGGCTGCTGGGCCAATTGCACAGGTTGGTTGCACCTCTGTGATGATGGATAGTCTTGTACTTAAGAATTCAAAACAAGATAGCATGCAGCCGCCATGCAGTTTTTAGGTGGTTGGTATTTAGTTTTCATATCATGCACTGGGGAAAACAAAGCAGGAGGGTGAGGAGATGTGAAAAAAAAAAAAAAATGGAGACCCAAGATCACAGTAAGAAGAAGACAGGTGCTGTTGTGCTGTTGCTGTGGTGCTCAAACATGGAGAAAACAAACTGTTCTTGAAAGGACTATTTCTACAATGAGAGAACTGTATAGAAAAGAGAGACCCTGCACCCGAGATAAAAAACTGGCTTTGGAGGACTGGATGATCAAAGCCAAAAAGGGGAAGAGGCTTGGCCCCGCTCACGTCTGAAGCGAGTTAATGCTTAGAAGAAATTGTGTTCTGGGAGGAGGAAGAGATGCCCCGGCCTGTGGAGGCCGAGGGTGTGCATTACGGCCCCACAAATCCTGAATCTGAGACTCAGCTAATTATGTGTATGACTGAGTCCTGGGAAACTAAAGGGAGGTTATACAGCCTACATGAAGGAATATGCTGTCTGTAAACACAACGCCTTGGCTGCCTCTGGAAAGGAAGAATGGAAAGTGACGATAACAGGTGTTCAAAGACAGAAACAATTACCCACCAATCATATACTCATGAGTAGAAAATGGCAGCCTCATTAACCAATGTATGTTTGCCACAAATGTATACACTAGTTGCCAAGTGGATAAAAGGGGTTTGTGCCTTCATAAAGTAGCTTTAGCTTTGTGTGTGTACCTGTGTCTTTGTGTCTGTTATTTCGTGTTGCTGTCTGGCCAACAGTGAGACCAACCCCACGTCTGAAGCAGTGGATGCTTAGAAGGAGCTGTGTTCTGCCAGGAGATTTGTGATAGTGGCCTTAAATAATGCAGTTTGGCCTTGGAGGAGTGTTTTCCTTTCTCCCATGAGGTAAAGAAAAGACTCCCTGCCATCAGCAGTTATACACTGACTGTTTCTTGGGAAAAGACCTTCCACAGCTCGGAGCTGCAAGAACGCTTCTCCTATGATGTGGACAAAACCTAATGAGTGTTTGATCTATGTTAGACTTTCATTCCCGTCCCCTGTTGTGGGAAGGTATGGGGGGTGGGAGAGGGATGACAGAGACAGAGACGGTCCCTGGAAAGAATAACAGGTGTCTTAAAATGTCTGTTTTTATTTTTCTTTCTCCTTGTAAATTCCCTATCATTTTCCCTCCCCACTGCGGTAGTATTCTTAGTAGTTTTTAGTAATAAATCTATTTTGCAACTTAAGTTATTCAGCCTGTCTGACCATTGTCTGGAGCATATCATATCTTTCTCTCAATTATGTTATCTTATCTAAAAGCCATAAATTTTAGTGTTAATTGGGCTTTTTGCTCTCCCTTCTGCCTTTCCTGTGAGGCGGAGGGAACGTCGTGGGTGCTTTTGGCTTTCGGTCAAGTTCAAACCACGACATTTTTTGGTGCTGTGACTCGGATAAGGGAAAAAAAGGTTTAAACCCATGACAAGGAAAAGCTTCTAGAACTTTCTCACAGGAGCTCTTTGTGGTTTCCCAGTCCCATCCCCCAACACCAAAAACCGGACTGAGTAAAACCACGACATGCCGTGATTCCTGGGCACAGGAATTCAAGAATTTTCCTTCAGCCTCAGGAAAGGAAAAATTCCCTCCCCTCTTTGTTTGGAAAACAAACTCACCCCTTTTCTGCATAAAAATGAAGAGATCGTCCAGGAATTCCTTCCTCTCGGGGTCGCTGTCCAGTTCGTAGAGCTGGGGAAAAAGGGAAAAAAATGAGGAAAGAATGGAAAAATGGGATTTGATATGGAAAAAAAATGGGATTGGATTTGGAAAAAAATGGGATTTGATAGGGAAAAAAATGGGGTGTGATATGGAAAAAAGTGGGATTTGGTAAGGAAAAAAATGGGATTGGATATGGAAAAAATGGGATTTGATAGGGAAAAAATGGGGTTGGATATGGAAAGAAATGGGATTTGATATGGAAAAAGTGGGATTTGATAAAAGAAAAGAGCTTCCCCATGCTTCTAAATAAATCAAAAACCTCAAAAACACCAGAAATCAGCCCAGAACCCAAATGAGGGCAAAAATCCCTCAAAAATTCCCCAAAAAAGTTCCCCAAATTCCCAAATATTCCCCAAAATTTCCCCAAAAATTCCCCAAAATTCTCCCAAAATTCCCCCAAAATTTCCTAAAAATTCCCCAAAATCCCTAAAAAATTCCAAAAAAATTCCCCCCAAAATTCTCCAAAATCTCAAAAAACAATTCCCAAAAAATTCCCAAAAAGTTTTTTCCAAAATTTTCCCCAAAAATTCCCCCAAAAATTCCCAAAAATTCCCAGACCGACCTTGGCGAAATCCCGGGAGATTTCCCGTCCTCGGCTCCCGTCGCTGTCATCACTCCAGGAGACGCCGCCGTTCTGGGGAGAAAAATTGGGAAAAAGATGAAAATTCCTGGAATTTCCAAAAAAAACCCAGGAATTTGAGTTTTCCTGGAATTTCACAGAAAAGCAGGAATTTAGGTTTTCCTGGAATTTCACAAAAAACAGGAATTTGGGTTTTGATTTTGCCAGAGTTTCAAAAAAAAAACCCCAGGAAGTTGGGCTTTCCTGGAATTTCACCAAAAAATGTGAATTTGGGTTTGGGTTTTCCTGGAATTTCACCAAAAAATGGGAATTTTCATTCTGATTTTGCCAGAATTTCACCAAAAAAAGGGAATTTTGGTTTTCCCGTAATTTCACAAAAAAATGGGAATTTAGATTTTGGTTTTCCCAGAATTTCACAAAAAATGGGAATTTGGGTTTCCGGTTGTAGGGTGGTGCTGAAATAAATCCTAAAAATGAGAATTCTGTGAAAATCCTGCTCTGGTGGGAGATGGGAAAAGGAAGGAAGGATCAAACCTACAAAAACACAGAGAAAAGTTTCCAGAATCCCAAAAAAAAAACCTTTTGGGAATTCTGGAGGTGCCCTAAAACCCAAAATCCCAAAATCACCTGGTCTGACACACAGTGAATGAGGAACAAGAGCAGCTCTGACCCCAATCCCAAAACCCCAAATGAGCTCCCTAATTCCAGCTGAGACAAATGGTCCCAGCACCCCAAAAACACCTCTTGAGAACTCTGAAGATGCCCCAAAACCCCTCCCGGCCCCGACCCCAAATGAACCCCCTAATTGCGCTGATTAGCTTTGAGGCCCTAATTGCTGTCGGGAAGTCAATTATGGGATGGGCCAGCACTGTTTAATGGGGGATTTTCGGGCCGGCTGTTGTGGCAGCTGGCTCCTCCATCCCATCCAACCCCATCCCCTTTTCCAGGATTAATCCTACAGCTTTTGGGGTTAATTATGGCAGCATTCAGCTGATCCTAAAAGCGCTGTTGTGGGATTAACGCTTTGGGAAAAGGAGGCAGAAAATCCCATCGCAGTTTTGCCGCGGTTTTCCGCTTTTCTGGAACTTTTCATTCCCAAAATTGAATTTGTGGAAAAATGCAGAGGGCAGAGCTTGATCCTACAGGGAATTCTGGTCCCGATGAGGGTTTATTCCTGGGAATGAAACTTTTAAAGGGTTAAAAATGGGTTTAATCCTGGAAATAAAAATTTTTTAAGGGTTAAAAATGGATTTATTCCCAGGAATGAAACTTGAAGGGGTTAAAGATGGGTTTAATCCCAGAAACAAAACTTTTAAAAGGTTAAAATCTGGTTTATTGGGGGAATGAAACCTTTTAAAGGGGACATCGATCCCAAACATCAATCACACTGGAGACTCTGGCATGGGGAAACCCCACAGAGCTGCTCTATGACCCCAAACACCGATTGGGACCCCAAACACTGACTGGGACCCCAAACACCCATCCATAAATATCCTATAATAGCCATTACAAATATCTTACAAATATTCTGTAATATCCTATAAATATTCTACAAATATTCTAGAAATATCCTATAAAATCCACTAGAAATATCCTATAACACAAATTTTCTGCACATTAAAGACAGCAAGTGAAGGAAAAGGTTCATCCCTTTAAAAGAAGCTAAAAATTAAAGGAAAAAAGAATTCAGAAATATTTTGGAAGCAAAATTTCCCTAATTTATCCCAAATTTTCTGCACATTAAAGACCGAAATTGAAGGGAAAAGCTCATCCCTTTAAAATACGCCCTTTAAAAGAAACTAAAAAGGGAAAAAAACAAATTCAGGAACATTCTGGAAGCAAATTTCTCTAATTTATCCCAAGTTTTCTGCACATTAAAGACAGAAATGCAAGGGAAAAAGCTCATCCCTTTAAAACACGCCCCGAAATTCAAGATTTAAAGGAATTAAGCGATCACTCCACAGCTCCCCATGCAATTCCTCCTTTCCCTGCCTCCAGAGCAGCAAAATTCTGTTTATTTTCATTTTTCTTGCTGAAAACAAAGATAAAAGCGGCCTCGAACCAAACCGAGCTGTGACCTCCCACAACATTTCATCAGCACTTTGTGCTCATTGTAGGATAAAATTTAATTCCATTTTTCCCTCTTTCCCACCAGCCAAGGCCAGTTTTTGCCAGTGAGGTCTGCAGGGCTCTCAAACACGAGAATTTTTTTTTTTTTTTTAAAAACTGAAAGAGGAAGTTTTCACCGCTGCCATCCCATAAATTTGGAGCAAATGAAAAAAGCCCACAGGAATTTGAGCAACTCCCTCCCTGTGGGGAAGGCAGAACAGACTTTGTGTCCCCAAATGGGTCCTGGTGACAAAAATCGTGCTCCTTGGGGTGATGAGATGGTGGAAAACGTCCCACGGGGCACCCATGGGCGTCAAAACATGGAAAAACCAACTCCAAAGAGCCCCGAGCTCCTGGCACCTCCCTCCGGCTACACGATTGGGAAAAATGGGATTATTCTGCTAAAACCGGGCTTAAAACAGGCAGGATCCTGCCTAAAACAGCTGAAAACCCACCAGGCTGAAGATTCAGGTAAACTAAATACAAATAAATATATTTAGAGCAAATTAACTAGAAATAAATATATTTAGGGTAAACTACGTAGAAATAAATATATTTAGACTAAACTAAGTAGAAATGAATATATTTAAGGTAAACTAACTAGAAATAAATCCTTTTAGGGTAAATTAACTAGAAATATTTAGGGTAAATTAAATAAAATTCATCCCAGGTGCTCAGACAGCGTCTCCCATCAAAGCGTTCCGTCCCAAATTAATTTTTCCCTCAAATTAATTTTTCCCTCCAAACTCATTTTTCACGCCCTCACTCTTCCCTAAATAACAGCGGGATTCGCCCAACTCAATTTTCCCGATAAATTTGTCCCTGAAGGAGCAGCCCAGACCCTAAAAGCAGAGCAACCCCATTCTAGGGCAGGATTAGGGGGGTTTGGGGAACAGCAGGGTTTGGGAAAAGCTGGATTTGAGAAAAGTGGGGTTGGGGAAAGCGGGGTTTGGAAAAGTAGGGTTTGGGGACAGCGGGGTTTGGGGAAAGCAGGGTTTGGTAAAGCGGGGTTGAGGAAAAGTGGGGTTTGAAAAAAAAGGGTTTGGAGGAAACAGGGCTTGGGAACAGTGGGGTTTGGGAAAAGCAGGGTTTAGTAAAGTGGGATTTGGGGACAGTGGGGTTTGGGGACAGCAGGGTTTGGTAAAGTGGGGTTTGGAAAAGTGGGATTTGGGGAAAGCGGGGTTTGGAGAACAGTGGGATTTGGGAAAAGCTGTGTTTGGGGGAAAGCCGGGTTTGGGGAAAAGTGGGGTTGGGGAAAGCGGGTTTTGGTAAAGCAGGGTTTGGGGACAGCGGGGTTTGGGAAGCCGGGTTTGGGGACAGCGGGGTTTGGGAAAAGCCGGGTTTGGGGACAGCAGAATTGGGGAAAAGCCGTGTTTGGTAAAGTGGGGTTTGAGAAAAGCAGGGTTTGAGAAAAGCAGGGTTTGAGGGATAATGGGGTTTGGTAAAGCGGGGCTTGGGCACAGCGGGATTGGGAAAAGCGGGGTTTGGGCACAGTGGGGTTTGATAAAGCGGGGTTCATGGTATCGCTGCCGGCGGGTACAAACAGCGCGCTCACAGCCCGTTTTAAGCCCAAAAGCAGGCGATTTGTGATTTGGTGTCGATAAATCGCGGTTTGAGCGGCGAGTTTAAGGTGAGAATCGGAACGGGAATTAAACCCTGAAGGCGGCTGAGCCTTTCCGCGCCGCCTCTCGCCCTCAGCGGGGCTGTTTCCTCACTTTCCCCGCCCTGCCCCACTTTTTCCGCCCCTCCCTCACTTTTCGCGTCTCCCCCCGGCACTTTCGGTGGCTTTTTGTGCCTCAGGCCAAGGCTCGAGTTTTCCTCTCCCCGCCCAGCCCCAGCCCCAGCCCAGGCGGGATTTAAAGCTTTCATTAAAACGCCCCTCGATGCCCGGTTTTTCCGAGCCCTTTCATCCCCGACCCCTTTGATTGCCGTTTTTAACCGGCCGCACCGGCCAGCAGCGCTCGGGACGGGCTTTTCCCAAGCGGGAACCACCTGGAAGAGTTAAAACCGGAGCCGAGCGGCACCGGGGGCAGCGGGGCCGGTAAATAATTGAATCGCGACCCCTCCCCGCTTCACCGGAGCAATAACCGAGGGTCCCAACCCTCCCCTCAGGCGGAAATACCGAGGGAAATACCGATGCCGCGACCACCCCAAACCGCTCAGGGCTCGCCCCCCCGGCCGGTTTGGCCCCGTTACCTCCCGTGGCGGGTCCCGCCGCTCCGTGCGCGGCCGCCTCAGCTCCTCCTTCGTGCCGTGTTTCCTTCCCTTTCCCTTCCTCCTTCCCTTCCTCCCCCTCCCGCCCCTTCCCCGCCCGGCCGGAAGCGGCGGAAGCGCTCGCGCCGCTTCCGGGAACGGCGGCGGGCGGGGGGGAGGGAAAGCGGCAGCCAATCAGGGAGCGCGCCGCCAGGGAAAGCTCATCCCTCTTTTTAATTAAAATACGCCCTTTTTTTAAAAAGAGAAACAAAAAAGGCGAAAAAAAAAAAACACAAATTCGGAGGAACCATTCATTGTAAGCAAAAATCTTTTCCTCTCTATTATCCCAAGTCTGCACATTAAACTAATGACAGAAATGGCAATCCGGACAATGCTCTAGCTGAGGTTCCCTGAAAGCAGGCGGCGACCAAAGCCGAAGGAACCGAAACCGTAATGCTCTTCCCATGCCCTTCTTAGTTTTTCTTATTTTAGATTGTTAAAACACCCCTACTAACTGCCGCACCTACCGACAATATACAAGCAAGAAGATTTTAAGGAATTAAGCGATCACTCCACAGCTCCCCATGCAATTCCTCCTTTCCCTGCCTCCAGAAAGCAAAATTCTGTTTATTTTCATTTTTCTTGCTGAAAACAAAGATAAAAGCGGCCTCGAACCAAACCGAGCTGTGACCTCCCACAACATTTCATCAGCACTTTGTGCTCATTGTAGGATAAAATTTAATTCCATTTTTCCCTCTTTCCCACCAGCCAAGGCCAGTTTTTGCCAGTGAGGTCTGCAGGGCTCTCAAACACGAGAATTTTTTTTTTTTTTTAAAAACTGATCTTTCCGGACCAAATCCCTGCCTGTTTTTCCCCACTCAAAACCCTGAAAGAGGAAGTTTTCACCGCTGCCATCCCATAAATTTGGAGCAAATGAAAAAAGCCCACAGGAATTTGAGCAACTCCCTCCCTGTGGGGAAGGAAACATTGAGAAAAAGCAGAATT
>CM019223.1:5184212-5207711 GCA_009741485.1 Malurus cyaneus samueli
CGGGCCGAGGGTTTAAAAGCAGCAGCGCGGCGAGCGGCGCGCAGATCCGTCGGATTGCCCCGTCGCACTCGCCTTTAATTAACGGTACCTCATTAATTAGGCGGTTGCCATCCCTTCCCCGTGGGCGAGCAGCTTCTGTAGGTCCCCCGCGAGGGCAGGAGGGCCCAGCTGCCCGAAGCTCCCCACTCTTCAGCACTATCTGCTGCTCCATCTCCTCACCCTCTCCCAAAAAAGGAGAGGCCACTACTCCGGTGACCAAATGCCGTGCCAAGCCAATTCTTGACAAAGAAGTGTGTTCTAAAAAAAAGCAAGTTACATGAAAGTCCATCAGCTGCAGACCACATACAGCTTTACTCCTAACAAGACTCTTAAAAAGGCCCGAAGCACCACTACTCGATGGACTAAAGAAATTAGAAAACAAAATGGTAATTAACTTCCATCCCAGCTTGTCCAAAACTTCTGCCAAACCTCCCCTGTTGATACAAAGCAGCAATTGAAGTAAAACCCACACGCAGAAAGATATGTGTAGAGTGACGTCTGGGTTAATTGTGAGAGACCCATTAGGTTTTTTCAAATAAAAGGAAACAAGAGAGCACAAAGTGACAAAGCTAACCTACTAGTGGTTACTAATCCGTGCAGAGGCGGAAGAGAGTGGCACACCCGCGCTGACTCCCCATAAGCACTCAACGTAAGAGGGACCCAACAGAGACACAACATCTCCAGCCCAAGGCATAACACATCACTAATACGGATCCCTGACAAATCAAAAAACTAAGACCGAACGGTGGGAGAATGGAAGTGTCTCCAAAAGCAAAGGTCTTACGAAGCACTTCGAATGACCATGCTGGAGCGGCCGGACGTAATCGTAGCGTCGGCTGGCTGTAAAACCACTACGCTGTGAAAGTCGGAGAGCGAGGCAGTATTAAAACTCCTAATTGAGCCAGGGCGAAAGGAGTAGCTTTAAGACAGCTCAGGTGGGACCGGCGACGGACGATGTCCATCTTTGTATCTTCCATCACTTGCTGCGCTTCGCTTCCTCTATCGCCGGTAAGTCCTACTTCTGCTCATCGCGGCTTTCCCTGCGATAGCGGTACAGGGGTCGCCGAACATCACTTCTTCCTGTTTGCGTACAGTTCATCCGTGCGTATTCAACGCGCTACTTCATGTGAATTGATAGTGGTCTCTCCTTATCTGAAGACTCATTACCCAGGAAGCGAGGCTGATCACCTGTATCTGGGCACGTCCTAAGCTCCTGTTGCCGATGTCTTGTATCCTCGCCCATTGGTCTAGCTTTCGTTCCTAGCTCTTCTTAGCGAGTAGCGTTAGGATGCGTCCTGTGTCCCTTCTGCTCGAACCACGCCCACGTACTCTCGCTCTCCTTCATCTTTCCCGCACCTATATCCTCCTCCGTCTCGGTCGTTCTGTTTGAAGTCTACTTTCCTTCTTCTCCTTCTCCTTTTCCTATCTTCCTTCCTTTCGCCCCAGCGCTCTCGCTGTTGATCCCATCCGAATTTAGTCTGCGTCCTGTCGTCGCTGGCCTCTGTCCTCCAGTTCAGCCAGTATGCGCTGAGGGCATCCGTGGACGTTCCAGCATTGGACCACCAGTGTGGTCACCCGTGCACTCTGATTCCATCAACGCTATTCTCTCCTGTTCGCCCGCTGTAAGCGTGTAGAGGTACCACCTCTACGGCTGGATGCACCCTTACACTGCGCTTTCGTTGACCAGCGTTCTCATAACTGATTGCTGCTATTCTCTCTCCCTCCGTGTCCCTCCTTTGGCCTCTGCGCCCTCGTGAGCAGCTATTTCGGTGCTCCCCCCTTGCCACCCCAGCTTCGTTGTATTAAGTGTTCCAGACACACTTCTTCAGTATCTTTCCTTAACGATCTGATGATATGCCGCCAAAAAAAAAACGTGCGGGGTACTTGAGGGACGAGCCTCTTGCTCGCGCCCTCTCCCACGTAGCGTCTTCGCCCCATGCCCACAGAGCCTCTGATATATCCACGATCCACAGGTCTGAGACAAAAAACCAGCTCCACTCAAGAACCGCGAACCCGCGGACCAAGATAGAATCTGCGAGAAAAAAACCAGTAACACCCACGCGGGGCGTCCTTTCGTCCTTGGAAATAACGACCACCGCTTGCACATCCGAGCCGTTGTCCCCCCAGCAGCGATCTCACTCGTCCCCATCCGCCCAAGCACCAAATCCTTCCTGCGGGCACACGGGACACCGGAGCATCACATAACTCTGTCTGTCGCAGAGCACAGATTCTCCAAGCCCAAGGGATGAACCTAACCATGGGAAAATCTCCCAACACATAAATGACAGGGGACCGCAAACCCCCTGTAAAATCAGACCAATCTTGAGGAGGTGATTGTGTGCATTATTATAACACAAAACTATACCTTGTATCAGCCTCACGAAAGAAATCACCACACAAAAAAAAACCGCACGTGCTAAAATCCCCAATCGCAGAAAGAGAGGCAGAGAAAAGGCTCGCACAGAGAGAAGCTGTAAAGTCATTAGTTACTGGAGCGGATCTGTAGAGGGCACTAGACGAGAAGCTCCTGTTGAGAGGATAGAATACCGCATCGTGTGTGTTGCTCAAAAACACATGCAATAATGCAAGAACTGAAGGAAACCACAATCCCAAAACCAAAGCGATGAACACCAGCACCCCCACGAACAGTGCTGGGATCCTGTAATAAGACCCTCAGGATCTGTGGGAAAGTACGAAAATACAAAAATCTATTATTCTCAAAATACCTAAAAATACAAAATCATGCCTGAAAGAACTGTCCCAGGGAGATGGACACAGAACCCTGACACAGCTGGGTCCTGTAAAATCAGACCCTGAGGGCGTGGCAAAATAGGAGCTAAAATCTAGTATTCCTCAAAATGCACACAGAATAAATGCATAGCTGAGAGGACATGCAGTTCCTGGCTCATGCAGGTTTTGGGAATAATTATCCGACACATCCCCTCCTGCCACGACCTGCCACACAGCGCACGTGACCAAGTCCGACCCACGCCGCTCAACCCCCAAACCGCGGTGTCCCCCAGTGGGCGAAGCAAAAGTGCATTCGATCGCTGGGAGCCAAACCACCGCACGCTGATAACTCCAACACTGCCACGGGAATCCTCTAATCCCAACCAACCTGGCAGCGGAACCTACACCTCCCAAAGATTAAGAGAGTGAGGATCCTCTAACAGCAAACATGCAAACGTCCTCTGCTCTCTATAGAGTCCGCCGAAAAGCACATAACTGCAGGGACTAACCCCCCCAAAGCTGACAGAAATGGTAACCCAAGCCACCTAGCGGCTACACAGCCGAGACATTGATGACCCTCAGATCCCCGTTCCCCGAGAGATGTCTTAACACTCCCCCTCTCAGGGCAATACACACAGGGAACTCTAAATCCCTCAGAACTCCTAAGACCCGCACGCGTGAAAGGACCACCATAGATACATATACTTGGCCTCGCTAGAGCCCCCTCCGTGCGCCGAGCAGCGCATAAAGACCCCTTAATTAGGCACAGTCAAGGAGAGAGCTCCCAAACACTCTTAGAAGAGCGTCGAAACGAAACAGCGAACTCAAACCCGAGCTCTTCTATCCTGGCACGAACACAGCCCCGGAGGCCCCGGGCCCGCTCGCACTCGGACGACACCCCCTCCCGGCGAGCCCTTCCGCGACTGCCGCCGCGCCCCGCCGCGCTCTTATACTCATCCTCCTCCTCCTGCGCCCGGACGAACCTGATCTTCCTGCTCGCTCCCTTCATTGCTGTCGCTCTCCTCCCACCCTGCCATCGTGCCCGCCGTTCCTCGGAAGCGGCGCCAGAGCGCTCCGCCGTCGGCGGGCGGGGAAGGGGCAGGGAGCTGAGGAGGAAGGAAGAAAGGAAGACCCGGCAAGAAGGAGGCACCTGAAGCGGCCGCGCACACGCGATTGAGGCGGACCCCGCCGCGGAGTAACGGGAGCAAACCGCCAGGGGGGAGGTGGGGGGGTGCGGGGGGCGAGCCCTGACGGTTTGGGTTCCGCGGCATGGTATTCTCAACTCGGTATTTCGCTGAGGGAGGTTGGGACTGCGTTATTGCTCGGTGAAGCGGGAGGGGTCCGCGATTCAATTTTTTACGGCCGCTGCCCCGGTGCCGCTACGCTCCGGTTTTTAAACCTTCCAGGTGTTCCGCTGGAAAACAGCCCGTGTGTGGGGGGGGGGGGGGGTGCGGGCGGTGGGAAGAAGAGGGGGCAATCAGGGGAGGGGGGGGGGGGGGGGGAGGGGAGAGAGGAGTGTGAGAGTGAGCGGAGGATTGTGAGAGAGAGGAAGTTCCGGGGCGGGGGGGGGGGGGGGGGGTGGGGGCGGTGGGGGGCTGGGGGGGGGCTGGGGGGGGGGGGGTAAGAAAGATCGGAGCCGCGGTTGGGCCTGAGGGGCGAGGGGAAGAAAGGAAGCCGGACCGGAGGGGAGAAGTGCGCGGGGGAGAGCGGGAGGCGCGGCGGGAAGGAGGGAGGGGTGGAGGAGGGGGAGGGGCGGGAATGGAGGTGGGCGGGGGGGGCGGGGGGGGGGGAGGGGGAGAGGCGGTAGAGGGGAAGGGGGGGCGGGGGGGGGAGGGGGGGTGGGGGGGGGGGGGGGGGGGGGAAGGGGGGGGAGGTGGGGGGGGGGGGGGGGGCGGTGCGGCGGGCGGGAGGGGAGGAGGGGGGGGGGGGGGGGGGGGGGGGGGGGGGGGGGGGGGGGGGGGGGGGGGGGGGGGGGGGGGGGGGGGGGGGGGGGGGGGGGGGGGGGGGGGGGGGGGGGGGGGGGGGGGGGGGGGGTGGGGGGAGCGGGGGGAGGGGGGGAGGGGGGGGGGGGGGGGGGTTTTTTTTTGTGTTTTTGGGGGGGGGGGGGGGGGGGGGGAGGGCGTCGCGTTGGCGAGGGGGGTGGGGGGGGTGGGGGGGCGGTGGGGCGGGGGGGGGGGGGGGGGGGGGGTGGGGGGGGGGGGGGGGGGGAGGGGGGGGGGGGGAGGTGGGGGGGGTGGGGGGGGGGGGGGGGGGGGGCGCCGGGTGGGGCCCGGGGGCGAGAGGCGGGGGAGGGGGGGGGGGGGGTACGCGTGGGGGGTGCGGAGGTGGCGGTAGGGGGGGTGGGGAGGCCGGGCGGGCACCGGGCCAGAGAAGGCCAGGGGGACACCGGGCGCGTCCCGGGAACTGGGCGGCATGGACAGCGCGGGGGGCGCACGGCGGCTGGCGTGGGCCTGGGGAGGCTGGCAGGGGGCTCGGTTGGTGGGCTGCAGCTGGGCTGAGGGGCTTGGCAGGCTGCTGGGCTCCAGCACGACCGGCTCGGCAGGCGCGGGTCGGAGTGGGGGGCGCGCGGGGCGGGGGGGGCTCCGTTGGTGCGGAAGTGCGTGCCGGAGGGCGCGGGGGATGCTGCGGGAATGCAGACGGGGGCCTGAGCCGCGCGGGCTCAGGCGCGATCTCGGGCGCCACGCCGGAGCGCAAGCCGCGGCTGCTTGCTTTGTCCTGTGAAGCGAGCAGAAGCCGGAACGGTGAGAGCGGCAGCTCCGCGTTCCGCCCCTCGGGCTCCCATCCCGGCCCGCTCCGCTTGGATTTGTGGGGTGGGAGCTGTGCTCTGCCCCTAAGAAACCAGCGGGGCTGCCTTTGTGCGGGCACGAGAAGCTGAAGCAAGCCAGGATTGGGGGCGGGGTGCCTAAAACAGCCGGATGGCGGGGACGGGACGGGGAGTGGGTGGGGCGCAGGATAGTGGCGCTGGAGAGAGCGGGGGGGGGGGGGGGGGGGCGGGGAGGGAGGGGGGGACACGATGAGAGTGGTGGGGACGCAGAGGAGTTTCCCGTGAAGAGGGGAGTGACCGCCACCAGCCTTTCACTCGTTGTTAGCCAAAAAACGCCCCACTGGTTTCTCAGGTTTCCTAATAAAACCCACGGTGATGGGTACAGGCTTACCTAAAATAATCCTTCATCGGCCCTTTGGCCCGCTTCGTAAGTAACCTGGCCCTTCCCAGCTGTCCTAAAGAGATCAGTCAGAGCTTCTAAGAATATTCCCTGAGATTCCACAGGCGTTCAAAATCCCAGAGCTCCCACGCTTTTTTTAAAAAAATCCCCACAAGTCTTTTCACGCTTTGCCTAAAAGAAAACCGCACGAGTGTCTGCACACTGCCTAACAAGATTGTCCAGAGCGAGGCCCTTTCCCTCCCCAGCCCTTCCCGGCTGTTCGTCTGCAAAACCGGGGCCCGCAGCCAGACTCTCCGGGAGGAGACGCTTCCTAAGAGAAGGTGTCTCTGAGGCCTCACTCTGTGCCTAAAGAAGACCCACGAGGCCCTTAATGCTTCCATAAAGAAATGTGTATGCGAACACTTTCCATCAGCTTCCTAAAAGAATTGCCGTGGGCCTTTTCGCGACGCTTGCCAAAAAAAGACACCTGCACGAGCCTTTCCAATCGCACGAAGGCCCTTTCCAGGCGTTCCTAAGATTATGTCCCACACAGCCTTTCCATGCTTCCTAAAGGATTCCCCCAGCCCTTTCCACACTTCCTAAAAAATCCCAAGAGCCTTTCCATGCTTCCTAAAACACCCCATGAGCCCCTGTCCACTGGTTCCTACGAGAAGAATGGTCCGCTGAGCCATTCTTCCATGCTTCTAAAAACCCCAACAAGACCATCACAGCTTTCCGCAAAATCCCACGAGCCTTTCCATGCTTCCTAAAGAACCCCAAGAGCCCTTTCCAGACTTTCTAAAGAATCCCACGAGCCCTTTCCATGCTTCCTAAAAAATCCCACAACATTTCCACGCTTCCTAAAGAATCCCAAGAGCCTTCCATGCTTTCTAAAGAAACCCCCACAAGACTTCCATGCTTCCTAAAAAGCCCCACGAGCCTTTCCATTCTTCCTAAAGAATTCCCTGAACCCTTTCCACGCTTCCTAAGGAATTCCCTGCGCTTTCCACCCTAAGGCCCTTAAGCACGGGGGCTTACTAGAAAGTCCCATGAGGTTTCCACACTTGGCCTGAAAAATCCGGCGAAGAGGCCCGTTCCAATGCCTTTCTAAGAAATGGTCCATGAGCCCTTTCCACCTTCCTAAAAAATCCACGAGTCGTGTTCCACGCATTCCCTAATGAGAATTCTGGCGGGCCTTGTCCAGCGCGTCGCCGGTAAAAAACTCGAGGATTTCCCCCACGCGTTCCTACAGAAAACCGCAACGAGCACTTTCCGACATCGTCTAAAGAATTACTGAGCCGTTTTTCTGCACTTCCTAAAAATCCCCATGAACCCTTTCCATCCCATGAGCTCTTTCCATGCTTCCTAAAGAATCCCAAGAGCCTTCCATGCTTTCTAAAGAAACCCACAAGTGTTTCCACGCTTCCTAAAGAATCCTATGAGCCCTTCCTATGCTTCCTAAATTCCACAAGCCCTTTCCACGCTTCCTAAAGAATCCCAAGAGCCTTTCCACGCACCCCAAAGAATCCCCCTGCAGGGCCGGCTTTAGGATTCCTGAACCCGGCCTTAAAAGGACAGAGCCGGGACGAGCTGGAGCGTATTTATATAAAAACCAGGCGGGGATTTGGCACGCCGGGCTCTCCCCGAATTCCACCCTGGCTGAATTCCTGCCGCTTTGTGTGTAAAAAAATAAATATATTTGGGTTAAACTAACTAGGAAGAAATGTTTTTAGGGTAAATTAACTAGAAATAAATATTTTTAGGGGGAATTAAATAGAAATAAACATATTTAGGGTAAATTAAATAGAAATAAATGTATTTAGGTTGAATTAAGTAGAAATAAATATATTTAGGCTTGGATTACAAATACGCAAATATATATATCAAGGTAAATTAGCTAGAATAAATATATTTAGGGTAAATTAACTAGAAATAAGTATTTTTAGGGTTAATTAACTAGAAATAAATATATTTAGGCTGGATTAAATAGAAATATATATTTAGGGTAAATTAACTAGAAATAAGTATTTTTAGGGTTAATTAACTAGAAATAAATATTTTTAGGCTAAATTAAATAGAAATAAATATACTTAGGCTAAATTAAAGAGCAATAAATACATTTAGGCGCTGTTTTTTGCAGGGAGATGGAGACGCCCAGCAAATCCATCCTCTCCATCCCGGATTTCCCAGCACATCCCCCTCGGGATTTTGGCAGCCCTGAGGAGCCCGGGAGCGTTCCCAGCTCTGACCTGCTGAGCCAGCACTGGAGCAAAGAGCGATTTCGCCCGCGGGAGAAACCCTGGAAAGACGGCGGCGCCGTTAATCCCCAGGCTCGGCTCAAATCGCCGGGCACAGCGCAGACTGGGGGTGTGGTCGAAGGCCCGAGGATGGGAGTGGCGCTGGTACAAAAGAATGTCGTGGCTCAGCGTGGGGGTGGAGGTGGGGGGAGAGGGTGAGAATAGAAGCGTCCCACGGGGCAACCCATAGGGCGTCAAACAGTGGAAACAACTCCAAAGCAGGCCCGAGGCTCCTGGGCAGGGGCAGCCGGGTCCCTACTGGCTACGACGATCGGGAAAAAAATGGGTTATTTTCGCGGCTAAAGACCGGCGCTTAAAAACAGGCAGGGGAGCCTGGCGGCGTAGGGAGGGAGAACGAACTGAAGGAACCCCACGCAGGCTGGAGAGATTCAGGTAAAGTAAATACAAATAAATATATTTAGAGCAAATTAACTAGAAATAAATATTTTTAGGGTAAATTAAATAGAAATAAATGTATTTAGGTTGAATTAAGTAGAAATAAATATATTTAGACTAAACTAAGTAGAAATGAATATATTTAAGGTAAACTAACTAGAAATCCCTTTTAGGGTAAATTACTAGAAATAGTTGTAGGGTAGATGTAAATAGAAATTCCGCAGGTGCTCAGTGAAGACAGTGGTCTCCCATCAAAGCGTGTGCGGGGGCGGGTGCCGGGAGAGGATGTAGAGGGATTTGGTCCCTCAGAGATTAAAGGTGTTTTCCACTCCAGAGGCTGCAGTGGTTTGGCGGAGCGGGCCCGTCACTCTCCTAATAGTGGGAATTTGGCCCAGCCTCGATTTCCCCAAAGGGTGGGAAGATTTGGTGCCGGAAAGGAGCAGCACGGCAGACCTAGAAGTGAAGAGGCAGCCGGGGCGGGGGATTCTAGGGCAAGGCAATTTCAGGGGGTGCTTGGGGGGGCGACAAAGGGTTTGGGAAGGAAGCTGCGGAGGTTTGGGGAGGAAGGAGTGTGGGGGTTGGGGGAGAAGGAGCGGGGGGTGTGGTGGAAAGGGGAGGGGGTGAGGGGGGGGTTGGGGGACAACGGTGGAGGTGTTGCGGGGGAGCAGGTGGGTTTGGGGTAGAGGAGGCGGGGTTGGGAAGGGGAGCGGGGGGGGTGTGAGGAAAGCGGGTTGAGGGAAAGGGCGAGAGTGGGGGGGAGGAGAAGGGTGTGGTGGGAAGAGGACGGGGTTGGGAAGGAGGGCAGGAGTTTGGAAAGAAGGCGGGGTTTGTGGGGAAAAGCGGGGTTTGGAAAGCGGGGGTTGGGAAAAGCGGGATGTTGGAAAGCGGCGGTTTTGAAAAAAAAGGGTTTTGGAGGAAACAGGCTTGGGGAACAAGTGGGGTTTGGGAAAGAGCGAGGTGTTGGTAAAGTGGGCGATTTGGGACAGTGAGGTGGGACAGCAGGTTTGGTAAGTGGGGTATTGGAAAAGTGGATTTGGGGAAGCCGGAGGTTTAAGGAAGAACAGTGGGTTGGGAAAAGCTGTGTTTGGGGGAAAGCCGGGTTTGGGGAAAAGTGGGGTTGGGGAAAGCGGGTTTTGGTAAAGCAGGGTTTGGGGACAGCGGGGTTTGGGGACAGCGGGGTGTTGTGCGGAGAGAGCGGGTTTGGGGACAGCGCTGATTGGGGAAGAAAAGGCCGTGTGTTGGTAACGTGGGGTTATGAGAAAAGCAGGTTTTGAGAAAGAAGCAGGGGGTTTGGAGGGACCTAATGGGGTTTGGTTAAAGCGGGAGGCGTTGGGCACAGGCGGGATTGGGAGAAGGCGGGTTGGGGCTCAGGTGGGGGTGTTGAATAAGCGGGGTTGCATGTATCCGGCTGGGGCCCGGGGGGGTAGACAAAACTAGCGCGCTCCACAGCCCGTTTTTAAGAGGCCCAAGAGAGCAGGGGGCGATTTTGATGTTGGTCGATAAAGTGTCGCGGGTTTTTGGAGGCGGGGGGCGAAGGTGTAGAGAGAGGGGGCGGGACACGGGAAGATGTAAGAACCCGTGGAAGGCGGGCTCAGGCCTTTCCGCGCCCTGGGGCGGGGTCGAGGTCGGGCCGTCCTGGGCGGCAGGGCGGGGGGACTGGTTTTCGCTCACTTGTCCCCGGCCGCCGGGGCCGACTCGTTGGTGTCGCCCCTGGGGGACTGAGCGAGGGCGCCCTTACGTTTTCGCGTCTCGCCCCGGCGGGCATGGTGGTCGGGTGGCTTTGGTGAGGTGTGCCTCGGAGGCAGAAGGCTGCGGAGTTTGTCCCGCTCTCCGGCCCGCCAGGCGGCGCAGCTGCGCGCAGGGGGCCCAGGCCCAAGGGGCGGGGATTGTAAAGAGCTTGGCAGTTAATAACGCCCTCGGATCGGAGATGCGGCCTTGGTTTTTGAGTCCGAGCCCTTTCATGTTCCCCGGAACACCGGCCGGGGTTGATGTGCCGGGTTTATAACACGGCACCCCAAAGACGAGGACGGGGGGCCAGCAGCGCTCGGGACGGGCTGTTTCCAAGCGGGACACCTGAGAAGATTAAACCGGAGCGGCGGCCACGGGGCAGACGGGGCCAGTAAATTAATATGAATCGCGACCGCTCCCCGCTTCACCGGAGCATATACCGAGGGTCCAAACAACCCTGCCCTCAGCGAGAGATACCGAGGAAATACTTCCAGCGCGACCACCCAAACCGCTCCGGCTGCGCCCCCCGGGGCGGTTTGGCCGCCGTTTCCGTGCCCGTGCGGGTACCGGGCCGCCCGTGCGCGGTGCGCGCCTCAGCTCCTCTTCGTGTGCCGTGTTTCCTTCCCTTATCCCTTCTACCCTTCCCTCCTCCCCCTGCCCGCCCTTCCCCGCCCGGCCGGAAGCGCGGAAGCGCTCGCGCGCTTCCGGGAACGGCGGCGGGCGGGGGGAGGGAAAGCGACAGCCAATTCAGGGAGCGCCCGCAGGCGGCGTTCCGGTTCCGGGCCGTATAAAAAGCCGGGCGCCGCGGCCGGCGGGCGGGGCCGGCGGGGCGAGGGGTGCGCGGGGGCGTCCGCCGGGCTGAGGGAGTGCGTCGGGGTGAGCGGGGCCCGGGGCGCCTCCGGGGCTGTTCGTTGCGTTGGGGATGTGTTTGGGGTCCCCCAGTGTCTGTTTGAGCTTTGAGAGGGAGCTTAGAAGTCGCCTTTGGAAGGGGTTTTAGGGTCTCTTTCATGCCTGCTCGAGCGCTGAGGGGCTTAGCGGGCCTCCATATGTGTCTTTGGTCCTTCAGCGTGGGGTTAGGGGTCTTCCGGGGATTTTAGAGTTCCCCCGTGTGTATTATGGGCCCTCAGAGGGGGATTAAGGATCCATCTCTCGGGGAAGGATGAGGTCCCTTTAGTCTGTTTTAGCCTCAGGTGGGTTGGGGTTCCCCTTTCTGTTCAGCCTTTGGGAGGGTTAGGGTCCTCCTGCATGTTTTGTGGCTCTTCGGGGAATGTTATGAGGTCCCCGTTTGCATGTTTTGCCTGTTAGAGGTCCCCTCAGTTCTCTTTAATCCTTGGGAAGGTTAAGGTTCCCAGGCCTGTCCAGGCTCTGAGTGTTGGATTAGAGGATCCCTGTGTGTGTCTGGGATTTCAGGCGGCTGTTGGGATTCCCTGCGGAGCCGGCTGTGGGATGAGGTTTGGGGTTCCCACCAGCTTGGTTCGGGCCTTGGGGGGGTGGATTTGGGGTCCCTCCGTTGGGCTCTGCAGGGAAGGGGGATGGTGCTTCTGAAAAATACTTCATTCCAAAACCCTGCCAGAGCAGGGACACCTGGTGCATGGTCGCTCGACAGGCATATGCAATTTATTTCTGTGATTGCATTTTGAGCAATAAATGATTTTTCTCCCTATTTTGCACCCAGGACCACTCAGGGTCTGATTACAGGACCCCGTCACGACTGCTGTTCAGGGGTTTCTGGTTTAGATCCCAATCGCCGAACAGTCAGCCCTTGGGGACACGACTCCTTCTAGGCACTGATTATTTCTTACGTGTTTTGAGGCCAATAAATAGATTTATTTTTCTACTTTGCCCCACAATCTTGCGGGTCTGAATTTACAGGACTCCACTAGACTGTTCTGGGTGCGTGGTGGTTATTCCCATCAGGCTTTGGTCCTGGGGACGCATCTGACGTGTCCTTCTCAGGCAGTATTGCAATTTATTATATGTGTGTTGAGGCAAACACACACACGACGTGGATTTTGTCACCCACAGACGACCTCAAGCTGTCTGATCTAAACAGATCCCCCCGAGCTATCATGGCATCGTCAGGGTATCCCGGTATCCCATCCTCTCAGCCCTTGGGGACACATCCTTTCAGGCACTGCTATGTATTTCTGGTGCGTCAGTGGGTTTGAGAAGCAGATTAAGTGATGACTTTATTGGCCAACAAGCAGACCTCATCAGGTCTAATTATAACGGCCTCCCTGCACTATGTTGACAGGTTTCCTGGTATATCATCAACTCTCCCCGCAGCATCCCTTGGGGACACATCTGTGCCGTCCCCAGGGCAGAGAGTGACGCCCTGGTCCCTGTGCCCGCAGGAGCCAGGAAGCAAGGGGGGCGATGGCGGAAGAGGAGGGGATGTCGCGCCGGTGTGGCTACCGGCTACTGCGATGGTGCACTAGGGACAGGCGTTCGCTGGGGGACGACGCGCCCCGCGCCGTCTTCCCGTCATCAGTGGGGGCGGCGGGCAGCCAGGGCGCATGAGTGGCAGGGTGCAGAAAGACAGCTACGTGGGGGATGCAGGCGCAGAGCGAAGAGAGGGCATGCCTGACCACTCAAGGTACCCGAGTCGAGCACGGCATCGGTCACCAAAGCTGGGATGACATGGAGAAAGATCTGGCACCGGGGACAGGACCTGTGCCTACAGCGACTGCGCGCTGCGCGTGGCGCCCGAGGAGCACCCGGTGCTGCTCACCGAGGCCCCCCTGAACCCCAAGGCCAACCGGGAGAAGATGACGCAGATCATGTTTGAGACCTTCAACACGCCGGCCATGTACGTGGCCATCCAGGCCGTGCTGTCCCTCTACGCCTCCGGCCGCACCACGGGCATCGTGATGGACTCCGGGGACGGCGTCACCCACACGGTGCCCATCTACGAGGGCTACGCCCTGCCCCACGCCATCCTGCGCCTGGACCTGGCCGGCCGCGACCTCACCGACTACCTCATGAAGATCCTGACGGAGCGCGGCTACAGCTTCACCACCACGGCCGAGCGGGAGATTGTGCGGACATCAAGGAGAAGCTGTGCTACGTGGCGCTGGACTTCGAGCAGGAGATGGCCACGGCCGCCTCCTCCTCCTCGCTGGAGAAGAGCTACGAGCTGCCCGACGGGCAGGTCATCACCATCGGCAACGAGCGCTTCCGCTGCCTCCGAGTCCATCTTCCAGCCCTCCTTCCTGGGTATGGAGTCCTGCGGCATCCACGAGACCACCTTCAACTCCATCATGAAGTGCGACGTGGACATCCGCAAGGACCTGTACGCCAACACGGTGCTGTCGGGCGGCACCACCATGTACCCCGGCATCGCCGACCGCATGCAGAAGGAGATCACGGCGCTGGCCCCCAAGCACCATGAAGATCAAGATCATCGCCCCGCCCGAGCGCAAGTACTCCGTGTGGATCGGCGGCTCCATCCTGGCCTCGCTCTCCACCTTCCAGCAGATGTGGATCAGCAAGCAGGAGTACGATGAGTCCGGCCCCTCCATCGTCCATCGCTAAGTGCTTCTAGAGCACTCTGCCATGTTGGACCACACTGTCCCACCGTTCCTTAGCTCTTGTTCTGATTCCTTCCTTCAGGTACCGATTAGTGATGTGCATTTTAATGGCCCTTAGGCTGTAGTTCTCCCTCTGTGGCTCCTCTTCCTTGGGCTTTGGAAGCAGACAGAGGGTTGTTCACTTTCCCTGTGTAACACGGATAGGATGACACTAAAAGTTAGCTTTGTCACCTTTACGTTTGTCACCCTTTGTAGGAAAACAATAAACTGAGGTTTAAACACTTCAAGAGCTGATCTCGCTTTCTTTCAGGGTGGGTTCTCTTCCCTCGCTGCAAAAAATTGTTGGGCAGAAGGTTTTGGACACCAGCCTGGCCCGAAGTTAAAACTTACCCCAAATTTTGTTTTCTAAATTCTCTTTAAATCCCATCACAGCCCCTAGTGCTGCTCGGACCATTTTAAGAGCTGTTAGGGAGTAAAGCGTGCCTGGAATGTGGCTCTTGCAGCCTGACTGGACTTTCATGGTAACTTGGCTTATCTCTCCTTGTCTCTCCCGTCATTTTCAGGGTTCTGTTCTCCTGGCATTTCTCCCCTGACGCCTCAGGTTCTTTCATTTGTGTTTCTGCCTGCATCCTTTGGCTTTTCCTTCACACACCGGGGTTGCTCTGCATGCAGCATGTGTGTTCTAACACGAGTGCACACACCCAGCTCGCAGCTCGTTGCTCATTTTTTTTTCTCCTCCTTGCAGATCATGTTTGAGACCTTCAACACCCCGGCCATGTACGTGGCCATCCAGGCCGTGCTGTCCCTCTACGCCTCCGGCCGTACCACAGGGATTGTAATGGACTCTGGGGACGGTGTCACCCACACCGTGCCCATCTACGAGGGTTATGCTCTGCCCCACGCCATCCTGCGTCTGGACCTGGCCGGCCGCGACCTCACCGACTACCTCATGAAGATCCTGACAGAGAGGGGCTACAGCTTCACCACCACGGCCGAGCGGGAGATCGTGCGGGACATCAAGGAGAAGCTGTGCTACGTGGCGCTGGACTTCGAGCAGGAGATGGCCACGGCCGCCTCCTCCTCCTCGCTGGAGAAGAGCTACGAGCTGCCCGACGGGCAGGTCATCACCATCGGCAACGAGCGCTTCCGCTGCCCCGAGTCCATCTTCCAGCCCTCCTTCCTGGGTATGGAGTCCTGCGGCATCCACGAGACCACCTTCAACTCCATCATGAAGTGCGACGTGGACATCCGCAAGGACCTGTACGCCAACACGGTGCTGTCGGGCGGCACCACCATGTACCCCGGCATCGCCGACCGCATGCAGAAGGAGATCACGGCGCTGGCCCCCAGCACCATGAAGATCAAGATCATCGCCCCGCCCGAGCGCAAGTACTCCGTGTGGATCGGCGGCTCCATCCTGGCCTCGCTCTCCACCTTCCAGCAGATGTGGATCAGCAAGCAGGAGTACGATGAGTCCGGCCCCTCCATCGTCCATCGCAAGTGCTTCTAGAGCACTCTGCCATGTTGGACCACACTGTCCCACCGTTCCTTAGCTCTTGTTCTGATTCCTTCCTTCAGGTACCGATTAGTGATGTGCATTTTAATGGCCCCTTAGGCTGTAGTTCTCCCTCTGTGGCTCCTCTTCCTTGGGCTTTGGAAGCAGACAGAGGGTTGTTCACTTTCCCTGTGTAACACGGATAGGATGACACTAAAAGTTAGCTTTGTCACCTTTACGTTTGTCACCCTTTGTAGGAAAACAATAAACTGAGGTTTAAACACTTCAAGAGCTGATCTCGCTTTCTTTCAGGGTGGGTTCTCTTCCCTCGCTGCAAAAAATTGTTGGGCAGAAGGTTTTGGACACCAGCCTGGCCTGAAGTTAAAACTTACCCCAAATTTTGTTTTCTAAATTCTCTTTAAATCCCATCACAGCCCCTAGTGCTGCTCGGACCATTTTAAGAGCTGTTAGGGAGTAAAGCGTGCCTGGAATGTGGCTCTTGCAGCCTGACTGGACTTTCATGGTAACTTGGCTTTTTTTAGAACACAAACAGCTCTTCTTGTCAGAAAAAGTTGGCGGCTTGGCACGGCATTTGGTCACCGGAGTAGTGGCCTCTCCTTTTTTGGGAGAGGGTGAGGAGATGGAGCAGCAGATAGTGCTGAAGAGTGGGGAGCTTCGGGCAGCTGGGCCCTCCTGCCCTCGCGGGGGACCTACAGAAGCTGCTCGCCCACGGGGAAGGGATGGCAACCGCCTAATTAATGAGGTACCGTTAATTAAAGGCGAGTGCGACGGGGCAATCCGACGGATCTGCGCGCCGCTCGCCGCGCTGCTGCTTTTAAACCCTCGGCCGCCCACCTATTGGCTGGTCATTGCAAGGCCAGCCAATCAGTTTCCACCTGGGGAGCCTTATAGCCCGGTCTGCCGACTCAATTTCCAGGCGGCACGCGCTGCCCGCCGAACTTCCGCTTCCGGTCCGTGGGGTGAGGTAGCGCGGCGCTGAGGGGCGAACACGGGGGACCGCTGAGTGGGAGGTCGGACGGTGGGGGTGGGAGACACCGCCGGGACACTCCTGAGGTGGGGAGGGGCTTTTCTTGGCGGGAGAGGGCACGGTCGGATCCCTGAGGATGTGGAGGGGCACGGCCGGGGCCGCACTTAGCTGAGGGGGGATCGGGTCTGGGCGGGGAGTGCAGTCAGAACCTCCTGAGCGCCGCGGGGATGGAGGCCTGGGGACCGCCCGAGCACCGGGGGAACCGGGGCTGGGGGCTGGCAGGGCCGGACCTCCGAGCTGAGCTGGGTCCGGCCGGGAGCCCTGAGCGCCGGGGGAATCGGGGCTGGGGCTGCAGTGTCCGGGACCCTCCAGGCTGAGCTGGCCCGGGGGCTGGGGCTGCAGTGCCGGGACCCTCCAGGCTGAGCTGGTCCGGGGGCTGTGGGCGGGAGCCGATGGTGGCTCGGCGGCCTCACTCGGCTGTGTCCCCCGTTGCAGCGCTGTCCGGTCGCCGGTGCCGCCCGGGAGCTGCCATGGCCCTGCCGGAGTGGCACATCGCCGTGAAGCTGGCGGAGCAGCCGCTGGCCCCCAAATCCATCCTGCGCCTGCCGGAGACCGAGCTGGGCGAGTGCCCGCTGGGAGGCTGCAGCATCTCGCAACTCAAGCAGCTCATCACGGGCAAGCTGCAGGAATCCGTGCCGGACCCCGAGCTCATCGGTGCGTGCAGCGGTGCCGCCGCTTGGGGACACCCTCGGCCCGTCCTCGCCGCGGCCGGGACACCGCATCCTGCGGCTGCTGCTGCTGCCGGTGGGAGGGCTCGGTGTTTGTTCCCTGTTTGCTTGGGATCGCAGTGTTCCAGCGCCGTCAGCGCCCTTGTTAGGGAATATTTGGGCTTCCCAACATGTGTGTCCTTGTGAGAGCTCTCATAAGAACTGAGAGGTTTGGCTCTCACACAAAAGGTGACTCTGTCACCTCCTCTATATGAGCTGCATGATTTTCCTCCAGATCCCCAGCTCCACAGCTTCTCTGTGCTGTTCCCAGGGCAGATGGAGCAGGTGCCCAATAACCCCCTTCGGGCTCTAAATCACACCTGAGAGGCCACAGGGCTTTATCTGCAGGCGTTTCTCCCCCCAGACCTGATCTATTGTGGCCGGAAGCTGAGGGATGACCAGACCCTGGATTTTTATGGAATCCAGTCCGGCTCCACCGTCCATGTCCTGCGCAAATCCTGGCCTGAGCCTGACCAGAAACCAGGTGAGGAAGTGTGGGGATTACCCCTGCATCTCCTTGGGTTGTGTTTGATGTGGGAGTGAGGAACAGCTTCTCTCGGGATTCGCTCCTGGGAGGCTGCTCTGGATGTTTCCAGGGGAATGACTCCCCTTGTTTGGGAACTCCCCACCTCTTCCAGCAGCGCACAAGTGTTAATTTTCCTGCTGACACAATGAGCTATGCAGAATGGAAGGGGGATCATCCCTTCCTTAATTACCCACGATCCATTTGAGGGCGTTGCCAAGGAATCTGGAGCAAAGCCCCAGGGATGAGCAGGCTCCTGTGTGCTCCTGCTGTGCCTGACTGTTCAAACAGAGGAGTTGGAGTTGGCATTCCAGAAATGGCGCGTGTGGGAGGATATTCCTGTGTATTTTTACAATCTCAGAGTGCGATCGTTGCTCTGCAGTAACTGCACCAAACCCAAGGATGTAAAAAAATCCCTGAAGTCCTGCTGGGATGTCAGATGGCTGTCAGGGCTGCCTGAGGCTGAGCTGTGTTTTGTTGTGGTGTTTTCCCCGCAGAGCCTGTGGATAAGGTGGCAGCCATTCGGGAATTCCGTGTTCTCCACACTGCCCTGCACAGCAGCCCTGCCTACAGAGATGCTGTGAGTGGGGCTCCCTGCTGCATTCCCGGGGGGATTTGGCTGTCCCCTCACCTGCCTGGGTAACATTTGTGACATTCCTGGCAGGTCTTCAAGATGCTGGGAAACAAGGAGTCCCTGGATCAGATTATTGTGGCAACTCCCGGCCTCAGTAGCGACCCTGTGGCTCTGGGTGAGTCCATCTGTGATCTGGAGGATCCGAGGGAAGGTTTGACTCCTGATGGGGAAAGGGAGAGGGTTAAATTCCTGACAGGGAGAAGGGACAACCTCTCTGGGGGAAAAAAAAAACAAAACGCTTTGGAGTGTAAGAGTGACTGCTCAGGTGTCAGTTGCATTCCTTTGGTGATTTTTGGGGATGGGTTTTGGCTTCAGAAGGAATGCAGAAAGGAGGGATCAGTGGTTTCTC
This sequence comes from Malurus cyaneus samueli, assembly GCA_009741485.1. Lineage (NCBI taxonomy): Eukaryota > Metazoa > Chordata > Aves > Passeriformes > Maluridae > Malurus > Malurus cyaneus. The sequence goes on from CM019223.1 coordinate 5,202,832, forward strand.
CTTGGGGATGGGTTCTGGCTTCAGAAAGATTAGGGAACAGTGGGGATGGATGGTTCTGTCTCCAGAAGGATTAGGGAAAGGAGGGATGGATGCTTTTTCCCTAGCACAGAATTGTTCATTAAATGCAGCCTGCTCATTCTGGGATGGTGCCAGTCCAGGCAGGTGGAATGTGGGATGCAGTCACAGCCTGGCTGTGGGGAGCTGGGGCCCAGACTCCATCCTGCCCTTGAGGTGGAGCCGCTATGGGATTTGCTGGAAAAGCTCGATCCCTTGGGAGCGTGGCTGTGACACAAAGGCTTCAGAGAAACAATGAGACTATTGATGGTGTTTACTTGTGACTCAGTTCCTGGAAAACAATTCTTGTTTGTCTGTGGCTTTTGTATGTCTGGCTCCTGTTTCTGGTATCGTCTCACTGCGTTTCCTGGGTTTTTCCAGGAGTTCTGCAGGACAAGGATCTGTTTTCCGTGTTTGCAGACCCTGGCATGCTGGACACGTAAGTGCCCCGAGCTGGGCCAGTGAGTCAGCAGTGCCCCAGTGTCCCCTGTATGTCCCCTGCATGCCCTCTCTGTGTCCTCTCTGTGTCCCCTGGGTACCCCCTGTGTCCCCTGTGTGACCCCTGTGTGTTCCTGTGGGTGGGAGAGCTCTGCTTCTGCTGCCAGAGAGATGCTTCTCCTTCAGAAAATTAACAGGGGATCCAGAAAGATCCTTGGGAAACCAGGGAAAATTAACAGGGGATACAGAAGGATTCCCGTGGAGCCCTGGTTCCCCAAGGATCCTTGGGGAACAAAGGAAAGGTTCAATGTGGGATCTGGAAGGATCTTTGGTGAGCCATGGAAAGGTCACTGGGATCCACAAGGTTCCTCGGTGAGCCATGGGAAGGTCACAGGGCTCCAGTAGGGTGAGCCATGGGGCGGTCACTAGGATCCAGAAGCTTCCTTGGTGAACCATGGGAAGGCCCCACATGTGATCCAGAAGGTTCCTTGGTGAGCCACAGGAAAGTTTACCATGCCCAGAGGAGTTCCTGCTGGCAGCGGTGTCACTGGGGGTGGCCATGCCCTGTCCCGCAGGGCTGATTGCAGCGTCCCCCTGTCCCCTGGGCTCAGCCTTGCCCCATTTGTGCCCAGGCTGATCCCTGCCCACCCTGCCCTGGTCAATGCCATCGTCCTGGTGCTGCACTCGGTGGCGGGCAGCACCCCTCTGCCAGCCCCGGACACGTCATCACGGGCCATGGCCTCGGGCTCCTATCGCGACATGCCAGGTACGTCGGGCTCAGCGGGAATTCTGAAACCCCGCAGCATTCTGAAACTCCTGCCCCTGAAACCCTGCAGGATTGTCAAACTCCTGCCCCTGAAACCCCGCAGGATTGTCAAACTCCTGCTGAAACCCCGGCAGGATGTCCAAACTCCTGAAACCCCGCAGGATGCAAACTCCTGAAAACCCTGGGCAATTGCAAACTCCTGCCCCTGAACCCCGCAGAGGTCAAAACTCCTCCCCTGACCCTGCGAATTGCAAACTGGCGCACCGGAAACCCGCATGCAAACATCCTGACCCCGCAGATTGCAAACCTGAACCCGCAGGATGTCAAGACACCTGAAACCCCGCAGGAATGTCAAACTGCTGCCCGAAACCCCGCAGGAAATGTCAAACTCCGTCCAAAAAACCTGCGGATTGCAAACCCTAAACCCCGCAGGATGTCGAAACTGCTGCCCCTGAACCCACAGGATGTCGAACTCCACCGGCTGAAGCCCTGCAGATTCTGAACCCTGAAACCACCAGCAGGATGTCCAAAACTCCTACCTGAACCCTCGGCAGGATTCTGAAGATCTGCTAACCCCCGGATTGCAAACTCCTGAAACCCCAACAGGATGGCAAACCCGCCTCCTTTCCACATCATCGTATCCCCCTCCCCCTCAGGTGGCTTTCCTCGAGGGGCTCTAACGAACATAGGAGAACTTCCACCAGGTGAGCAGCTGGGTACAACACCTGCTTTAGGGCTTGTGGTTGTGGTTAAATCAGCCTGGCTTCTGATCGACTCCCTTCCTGCGGCCCCCAGACGGTGGGCAAAACATTGGACCTGGCTTGCTTCCCGAGCTGCTGGGGAGAGCAGCCTTCAGTGCTGCCACCAAACGGACAATTGGAGCAGAGGAAACATCTGTTGTGGCCAATATTGGTGCGTCGGTAGGTGAACCATGGAAGTTGCCCGCCCCGGTCTTCTTCAAAGGACCGAGAAACATGGTTATTTGGGTTGGAAAAGCGCGTGTCAGCAGGGGAATGTTTGTCACCAGGCGGGACTGCTCAGGTTAGGCTGGGATGACGAATGGAAAGTTCCTGCTCGCTCTCCACAGCTGACTTGTGTGGAAAGATAGCACATCCCGAACTGTCGGTGGCCTCAAGAACATCCAGCGCTGTGGGGAGTTGCTCTGGTTGAGAAAGGACGGTGGGGGGAAGGAAAGCGGGCAGGTTTGAGCCAGGACACAACCCGAACATCAACAGTGATGCTCTTTCTCTCGTCTCGTTCTCTTCTCTCTCTTCGTCTCTGCTCTCTTCTCTCTTCTCTCTTCTCCTCTCTCTGCTTCCTCTCTGTCTCTCTTCTCTTCTCTCTTCCTCTTCTCTCTTCTCTCTTCTCTCTTCTCTCTTCCTTCTTTCCTCCTTTCTTTCCTTTTGTATCCACACAGAGTACAAGGTCCACCCCTTCCAGCACATCCCCCGGCCGGCCTCTCTGGGCTGACGCGGGCGCGGCCATCGGCCCATACCCAATGAGCTGCCCACTGCCCTGGCCGGCCACACCCCGAAGCACTCCCACACCCACCGCACCGGCACCCAGTAACTGCGCTGGTCCTAGAGGGAGGAGTATTCACTCGTGCCGGCAGCTCTGTGGGCTGGCACACCCAGCTCTGCTTTCCCTTCTTTGGGTGATCCCAGAACCCAGGGAACAGCCAGCCAGCCCCAGCCTGCTTGTCGACATGACCTTCATTCCTCAGGAGAGTCTTTTTCCAATTTGATCCCACCCCTGGCACCCAGGGAACAGCCAACACAGCCCTGGTTGGGTTTGGGACCCCTGGCTCTTCATTCCCATGAAACGTGATCCTATCTCCAAGATTTCCCAGTACAGCCTGGCTCAGCTAAACACCCAAACTCCATCCGTCAAGGAATATGTGATCAGTGTCTTCCATATGATCCCAACACAGCCCTGTTGGGTTGGGCTTGGCCTTCATGTTCCCCCCATGAAATCTGGATCCATATATTCCAATGTACCCACAGCAGGGAACAGCCAGCACAGCCTGGCTGATTTGAATGCCTGACTCATTTCCCCATATAACTGTGATCCATAATGATCCAGTACAAAAAAAACCCTTGTTGGTTTAGATACCTGAAATCTTCCTTTCCCATAAAAGCCATGACCATACCTCCGATAACCCAGCACAGCCCAACTCAGGTCTGGGCATCCCAAAACCTCATTCCCCATGGCTGAGCTCTCTTCCCATGGGAAGTGAGGGGGCTTGTGGGTGTTCCTGTGACCTTCTCCTGATCCCACTCCTCCCTAGGGACCCACTCCTTCCGGACTCCCAAGCCCCATGTCCAGTCAGGGACACTTCACCAACGACCTGTTCAGCCCAGCCCTCCAGCACGCCCTGCAGGCCTCAGGGGCAGCCCCAGCCTCCAGGCCAGGCCAGCCCACAACCGACCACGTTATAGGAGGAGCGGGTCCGTCGGCTGGGGGGCACACAGCCGCGAAGTCGGTGGTTGGCTGGCCCTGTCGTCAGGGATCTGGGTGGAGTGCTCCTCCATCCTGCCCGCTCGTGCGGGAGTGTATGGGTGGGATGTTGGTGGCTGTCCTTCCTTGCCTGGTACTGTGTGGGGGAAATGCCGGTAGGGGTGTGATGTCTTATGGCCATCATCACCTTTCTGCCCAGCACGGGCGGAGCTGCCAGATGGACACAGCTCTGGTTTTTGGCTTCCCGTTTGACCTCTGGTTTCCTGCGGGAATTCCCCCCTTCGGGCTTTGCCCAGTGGCAGCCCGCTGCCCTGCGTGAACCCGACCTGAGCCGGGCCCTGCAGGCCACGGAGAAGGGGACATCAGCTGCCCTAGCTCATCTTCGACTGGGGGGGCTCCCTGAACTGTGCGGGGCTGGTGAGTGCGGGATGGAATGGGATGGCATGGCAGGGCTGGGATGGGCGGGGCTGTGCATGGAAGCCTGTGGGGTGGGGAACCTGGAGGTGTGGAGCTCTGTGGGGTGGGGAAATCTAGGGCTCCTGCTCCTTGCTGGTCCTGGTCTGTAGGATGATCTCTTTAGGGGGAAATCTCTGTTAAGGTGGGGGATGCCGTGGGTGGATCTCTGGAATGCTGCCCTTCGCGGCTCTGTTCTGTGGGACAGGGATCATGGGGTGGGGGTGCTCCCTGCCAGAGTCGCGCCCTTCCTGCCCTGGTCGTGCAGGACCTGTAAGGGGGGGATGTTTATGGATGGCTGCTCCTTTCTGGCCCTGGTCTGTGCAAGGGGATGCTCTGTGGGATGGAGACTTGTGGGGTGGGATGCCCCTCTGTGGGTGCCCGCTCCTTTTCTTTCTCTCCTGCAGCTCGACGCAGCTCCCTCCCCTTCACAAGCCCTCCTCCCTCTGACCCCCAGGGGAGAGCCGGCGCTTGTTGCAGCGGAGGAAGGAAAAGCCACGGCCCTGCCAGCTCGGCAGCCTTTTCTCTGCCCCACACCCTCTTCTGGCTCCATCCCTGAAACGCCATCCAATCCCCTCTTCGCATGGTGACTGTCTGGGGTCCCGATCTCGGGGCCTACCAAGGGGACAGGGCACGCGGGAAAAGCTTCCTGCTGAGGTGTGAGAGCTGAGAGGCACACCGAGGGTGACAGCCAAAATGCAAGGCCATACAG
>CM019223.1:5229975-5252899 GCA_009741485.1 Malurus cyaneus samueli
CCACCAAAATCCATTCAAATCCACCCAAACCCATTCCAACCCATTCCAGCCCACCTAAACCCATCCCAAACACATCCCAACCCATCCAAACTCATCCCAAACCCACCTGGAACCATCCCAAACATCCCGACATCAAATCCATTCCCAATTGATCCAACGCATTCCAATACATCAAAGAATCCCATCCAATCGAAACCCAACCCAAACATCCCAAATCCATCCTAATCCAATCCAAACCTATCCCAACCCACCCAAATCCATCCCAATCCACTCCAAACCCATCCTAAACCCATCCCAACCCATCCCAAAATCCATCCAACTACTCCAACCCACCCCAAGCCTGGAGATTCTCCCCATCCTGGCCCCACCCACGGCCCCTCCACGCACCTTCCTTGACGTCGCCCTTCTGGCAACTTCCGCGCTGCGAGGCCAGCTCCAGGTCCTGCAGGGCCTCCCTGGGGACAGGAACGGGCGTTTGGGGACAGCAATCCCCGTGGGAATGGGGTCAGTGGGATCAACGGGGTCAGGGAGGTGTCAGGGTGTCAGTTGGGGTCGTGGGATGGGGAGTGGAGCAGTGGGTGAGTAGGGTGAGGAGTGGGATCAGTGGAGTGAGTGGGATCAATAGGATCAATAGCATCAATAGGATCAGTGGGATCAATAGGATAGGATGGGATCAATGGGATAATTAGCATCGCAGGATCATAGGGTCAGTGGGCATTCAATGGGATCCCCCCCTCCCCACTCATATGACGATTCTCAGTGCACCCTCGTGAGCTTTTCCAACAAGAACAGTGGCCTGGGCTCTCCAACCTCAAGGGAAGGACCAAATCCACCCAGGAAACCCCAAACCTTTGGGGACAGCGCAGCCACCCCACCCCCCAGTGAGGGCAGGAGCTGGGAGGGTCCCCACGCACCGGTTGAGGGCCAGCGGGAGGCAGGAGCCATTGGCCCAGCCACAGTACGGGTCCCTGGCCAGCAGGCAGCTGTGGCAGTTACTGCGGTACGTCCGGCACATGGCCATGGGCAGCTCCAGGACACGGCCGGCCGAGCCCACGTACAGCACGGCCTGCGGGAGAGAGCACGGGGAGTGGTCACTCTGTGACCCACAGAGCACAGCCAGTGGTCACTCAGTGACCCACAGGGCACAGGGGAGTGGTCACTCAGTGACCCACAGAGCACAGACGATGGTCACTCAGTGACCCACAGGGCACAGGGGAGTGGTCACTCAGTGACCCACAGAGCACAGACAATGGTCTCAACTCAGTTTGACCCACAGAGCACAAGGCCAGTGGTCATCAGTGACACGAGCACAGGCGATGTCACTCAGTTGACCCACAGAGCACAGCCAGTGGTCACTCAGTGACCCACAGAGCACAGATGATGGTCACTCAGTGACCCACAGAGCACAGCCAGTGGTCACTCTGTGACCCACAGAGCACAGCCAGTGGTCACTCAGTGACCCACAGAGCACAGCCAGTGGTCACTCAGTGACCCACAGGGCACAGCCAGTGGTCACTCTGTGACCCACAGAGCACAGCCAGTGGTCACTCAGTGACCCACAGGGCACAGGGGAGTGGTCACTCAGTGACCCACAGAGCACAGACGATGGTCACTCAGTGACCCACAGAGCACAGCCAGTGGTCACTCAGTGACCCACAGAGCACAGACGATGGTCACTCAGTGACCCACAGAGCACAGACAATGGTCACTCAGTGACCCACAGGGCACAGCCAGTGGTCACTCTGTGACCCACAGAGCACAGCCAGTGGTCACTTCCATCCCCATGGACACTGGGGATGGAGGTGACAGCACAGGGATGGACAGGACAGGACACAGACTCTTGGTGGCTTCGAAATAACAGAGTTATTAGGATTAGGATTACTATTAACAGGATTATTATTAACAGGATAATTATTAAATGGATTATTATTAAAGGGATTATTAAATGGATTAATATTAAAGGTATTATTATTAGAAGGATTATTATTAAAGGGATTATTATGAAAAGGATTATTATTAAAGGTATTAATAAAGGGATAATTATTAAAGGGATTATTATTAAGGGACAATTATTAATTGGATTATTATTAATTGGATTATTATTAATTGGATTATTATTGAAAGTATTATTATTAAAGAGATTATTATAAATTGGATTATTATGAAAAGTATATAAAAAGGATTATATTAAAAGGGGTTCGTATTATGGATAATTATTTATAAGGGATATATTATTGAAAGGATTAGATGGATATGGGGAAGAAATACCCCCCGTGAGTGTGGGGTATGGCCGGCGATGGATTTCCATGGACATTGGGGCTCAGAGCCACAGCGGGCGGTGTCCCTGCAGCCATAAAGGGTCGGGCTGGCCGATCCCTCTGGTCCTTTCCACCCCAAATCATTCGGGATTCCCCTCGGAGCCCCGGGACCATCCCCGGAGCGGGCAGGGACCCACCCTGGCATGGTCCAGGATCATGGCCTGGATGGGCTCCGTGCCGGGGAACACCTGGATCTCTGCGATGTTGTGCACGCCGTCCGGCAGCTCCACCACCTTGTGGATGGAGCCCTTGTCTGGGGAGAGAGGGGAGAAAACCTGTGATGATCCCGGGAGGGACTGACCACACCCCGGACACTCGGACACGGCGGGACCCTTCCCGGGAGCAGCTCTGGAATCCTCGTGGATTTCCCTTCCCAAATTCCCCTTCCCAAATTCCCCTTTCCAAAAGCAGCGCTCAGGAACCCTCGCGGATTTCCTTTCCCAAATTCCCTTCCCTGGGAGAAGTGCTCAGGAATCCTCACAGATTCCCCTTCCCAAAAGCAGCCCTCAGGGCTCCTCGTGGATTCCCTTTCCCAAAATCCCCTTCTCAAATTCCCCTTCCCCGGAGTAGCTCTCAGGAATCCTCCAGATTCCCCTTCCCAATTCCATTTCTGGACCAGCATCAGGACTTGCTGGGGATTCCCCTTCCCCCAAAATCCCCCTTCCCAAATCCCTTCTTGAGAGAGTAGCGCTCAGGAATCCTTCCAGATTCCCCTTCCCAAATTCCATTTCCCAAAAGCAGCGCTCAGGAATTCTCGCAGATTCCCCTTCCCAAATTCCATTTCCCAAAAGCAGCGCTCAGGAACCCTCACGGATTCCCCTTCCAGATTCCCCTTTCCAAATTCCCTTTCCCAAAAGCTGCACTCAGGAATCCTTCCAGATTCCTCTTCCAAATTCCCTTTCCCAAAAGCAGCGCTCGGGAACCCTCGCGGATTCCCTTTCCAAATTCCCCTCCAGGGCTTTTTAAACCTCTGGAACTCCCTCCCGGAGCCCCGCTCCCACCCCTCCCGGGTGCCGCCGGTACCTGTGGCCAGGTAGAGCACGTTGTAGCCGCGCCCGCCGGCGGCCGCCACCCGGTGCACGCCGATCTTGCGGTAGCGGTGCTGGTTGTGGAACAGCGGGCCCCGGGCCAGCGGCTCCACCCGCTCCTCCACCTCGGGGTGGCTGTCGGCGATCTTGAACGTCTCGCTGGGCGTGTGCTGGCCGGAGGGGACGCACTGCGGCCAGAGGGGACGGGGGAGCGGTCAGATCCGGCCTCCGCGTGGGGTCAGAGTGAGCGGTCACGGAACCGCAAAAATCCGAGCGCTTTCCGGGGATTTATCACTGCTCCCGTCACCGCCGGGGCCACCCTGTTCCCTGCCCTGTCCTGTTGTCCCTTGCCCTGTCCCACTGTGGTTGATTTGTGCTGACCTGAATTTCATCTGGAATTAATCTGGAATTTCATCTGGAATTTTCACCTGAATTTCCATCCGTGATTGTCATCCTGGATTTCATCCCGTGAATTTTCATCCGGCAGGTTTCACTCCGGATTTTACTTCATCTGGGATTTCACTGGATTTTCATCCCAGAAAAATTGTATCTGGATGTCATCTGGATTTTCACCCAGAATTGTCATCTGGAATCTTTACCCGGGATCTCCGATCTGCGAAAATCATCTGAATTTTCCACAGCGAATTTCACCCGAATTCATCTGGGATATCATCTGGTGTTCAGCATGAGCGGGTCACGGAGACTCGCAAATATCCGCGCGTTTTCCCAGCGGATTTATCGCCTCTCCCGCATCCGCCGGGCCACCCATGTCCCCTACCCCATCACCGCTGTTGGTGACGCGGTACGCGGTGACCTGAATTTCATCTGGAATTCATATCTGGATTTAACCGGTATTTCACCAGGAATTTCATCCGGAATTTCACCCGAATTTTATCCAGAATTCATCTAGAATTTCATCGGTTGGAATTCACCCGAATTCCACCCTGACCCTCGCCGCTCGGCTGCCTGGCACGCGGTGGCGCCGGTTTGATCTCCGGGTTGGGGCCGGTGGGTAGCCCTTGAGCCGCGACGTCCGGGAACACGGCGTCGAGTACCGAAGGAGTAAACGCAACGCCGAGCTGCCCCTGCAGGCAATCAGATGGCTCAGGGTGACACTGGGTGTACGGATCAAGCGCCTGCCCGGGTGGGAAAAAAGGATTCTTGGGGCAGCAGCGCTCACTCAGTGTTGGTTGAAGACCCGGAGACCTTGGAGTGCGCCAGTCGTCCGCGGGGACGATGATAGTATCGACCGTTGCAACCTGATTGAAGTTGCCCATTGTGGTTTGGCGGGTCGCGAGCGCGAGATCAGGGTGGCTCTTTTGAGAGAGGGTACTGGATGCCGTACTTGGGAGGCGCGCGTTGTACACTTGAGCTGGTGCTCCTTGTCCCTTCCTGGAGGGTAGATCGAGGTGGACACGCGGGGACGTGGGGACGTTGGTGGACAGGGTAGGGACGGATTTTGGGTTTGGTACATCTGAGCCTCGTATGACAAATCCCCATCCTCGGCAATTCGCGTGCGGTCCTCAGTATATCTCCAGTAGGCAGAGAGCGTGAATTCTCTCCTCCGTGCCCCGAAAAGTAAAACTAACAGCCAATACCAAAATATCAATTCCTAATCAAACCCTGTTGTCACTCGGCGTTCTGTCCACTCGTTTCTTGTCACCCGTTCTCTTGTCACCCTCTTCGCCCCTATTGTTTGTCAACCTTTTGTCATTTTGACTCGTGTGTTTTTGCATCAGCTGGGCCACCCTGGAGATGTTCCGTGGTGCCTCGTGGGTTCTTTGGGCTCTTTGTGTGTGTTGTTCCCGTCTGCGGATATGATAATTAATAAATCTTGTTCCTGGTGGGGCTCTGCATGCTCTTAGCGAGGGTGGTGAGGCTTTGACAAACTCTGCGGGGTTCGTGGGGACAGGATAGCGGTATTACCGATGATTCAGGCGGAATTATGCTGGGATGTGTCATCCCGAGAAGGTTCATGCCCTGGATTCACCAGGGATTCATCTCTTTTGCGTCTGGAATTGGTAGCAGATGTGAATTGGGAGTTTTTTTTGGGCACGCGAGATGTTGTCGATGCGGGGAAGTTCATGCCAGTAAGTGTTTCTGCAACATCCTGGGTAGAGTTACTGAGTTGGCATTCGTGGAATTTCAAGCACGAGTTTAATCTGGATTTTGTCCAGTATATTTCTCTGGAATTGTCATGGATTTCATCTGGAGTGGTCATATGGGTTTGTCATCCAGAATTTCATCCCGAAATTCATCTAGAATTTAATCCAGAATTTATCTGGATTTTACAAATTCACCCTGATTTCATCTCAATCCCAGGGAATTTCGAATTACCTGGAATTTCATCTGGAATTTCATCTGATCCCAAGGCCGGTAATGTCCAGGGATCAGCCCAGCACCCCAGGGCTGTCAGGGTTTAGGTTTTTGACTTTGGTGTTTTGGTTTGGGTTTGATTTCCCCTCCTGTCATGGTTTACTCTGGTCCGATTTTTGGTGGTAGGGGGAATGGACCAAGAAATCCACAAAGAATGGCTCCTATGAGAAAGTTCTAGAAAGCTTTCTCATCTTCTCTCAGTGAAAGGAGCCACGCGCCTGTGTTTGAGCCAATCCATTGTGGCTCTGAGGTGATGGACAGGCTGCTGGTCGGCTCCAATTGCACATGCGATGGTTACACCTCTGTGATGATGTATTCTGACTTACGAATTCAAAAAAATAGGCCGGGGCGCATTAGTTTTTAGGTTGATTAGTATCATGCACTGGAAAAGAGCAGGAGGTGAGGAGATGTTGAAAAAAATGGAGACCCCAAGATCACAGTAGAGAGAAGATGGGATGGGTTGCTGTGCTATTGTTGTGTTCTCGAGCATAGAGAAAATAAGTTGTTCTCAAAGGACTATTTCATCAAGGAGACACTGTATAGAAAGAGAGGGACCCTGCACCTAGTAAAAAACCTGGCCTTTGAGGACTGGACTGAACTGATTAGAAGCCAAAAATAGGAAAAGGTCTGCGCCCCCCCCCCCCCCCCCGACGTTTGACAGTAGATGCCTAAGAAGCAAAAATTTCTGGCGGGGAGGAAGAGATGCCCCCCGCCCCATGTCTGAAGCAAGTGTATGCTTAGAAGAAGCTGTTTCTCCAGGAGAGTTTGTGAATAGTGGTCTACCCACCGAAACAACTCAATTTGGCCTTGAGGAACATTTCCTTTCTCCTACGAGGTAAAAGAATAACTCCCTCGCCATTAGCAGTTATGCACTGACTGTTTCTTGGGAAAAGACCTTACCAGTCAGAGCTGCCAAGAACGCTTCTCTGTGATGATGGACAACAACCGTAATTGAGTAGTTTGTACTATGTTAGACTTTCATTCCGTCCCCTGTGTGTGCGGGAAAAAAAACGATGGGGGGTAGAGATGGGAGGACCGGAGAAAGAGATCGTCTGCCCCAGAAGGACAGACAGGTGTCTTAAAAGTCTGTTTTTTTTCTTCTCCTTGTAAAGTTTTTCCCTATCTCTTTCCCCTCCCCACTGTGTAGCATTCTTAGTAGTTTTAAGTAATAAAATCTATTTGCAACACTTAGATTATTCAGCCTAGTCTGACCATTTTCTGGGACATATACATATCTTTCTCTCATTATGTATCGTTATCTAAAAGCCATAAATTTTTCGTGATAATTGGGCTTTGCTTCTCCTTCTCCTCTCCGGTGGGAAGGGAGAAGAAACGTCGTGGGTGTAGTGCTTTTGGCTTTTCACCACAGTCCAAACCACGTACAGTATTTTGGTGCCTGTGACTCGCGATATGGGAAAAATCAGGTTAAACCCACGACACCTCCCCCATTTCTATCCCTGCGTTCTTTTCATTCCCTTTTCCACCCAATAATTTCCCGGAGCCCCCTGGGAAGCAGTCCCCCACACCCACTGCTGGAGCCCTCCTAGGTGTCCTCGCACCGTGTCCCCTCCCTGTCCCCCCCAGCCCCCTGGTTTTTCCCCGCCCCGCGGCCGGTGTTTGCCTCAGCTAGAAGTTGCCCAAGCCTCGGGCACTTTTGCACAACCCATTTCCTTCCTCCCTGGCCACATTTCCCATCGCAGGGAACGGGAAATTTAGGGGGGAGGGAAGTTTGGGGAGAAATTCGCCACAGGCCGAGGGGTTCAACGGGTCCCCGAGCCGGGACTGAGGGGTCAGCGGCCACTGTTTGCCCCCTGGCACCGAGGGGTCAGCGGGTCCCTCCTGGCCGGGGTGCCGGTCACCTCCCCGCTTCTGACCCCACACGAGGACTCGGTGGACACAGGGGAGCGTCCCGTGGTGAGCTGTGGGATGGCGAGCTCCACCGGAGATCCTCCTCGGGAGCTCCGAGGTTCCATAGCCACTCTGGGATCCCCCATCCCTCGGAGCTCTGAGGTGAGCCAAACACCCTCCTCAGTTTCCCCTCATCCCCTTGAGCTCTGGAATGACCAAACCCACCAGGAATTCCTCGGAACTCCGAGCTGACCAAACCCTCTGGTTTCCCCTCACTCCCCGGTCGAGCCCTTGGCTGAGCTGAGGTGAAACCCAAAAACCCCCTTCCAGTTTCCCCTCATTCCCTCGGAGCTCCAGAGTGACTGAGCCCCTCTGGGACCCCTCGGAGCTCCAGGGTGTCAAGCCCTTGAGATCGCCATCAGACTATGGAGTACCCCAACTGCCGGGACCCCCTTATCCACTCAGATGTCCAGACATGACCAAACGGACAAGGGATTCCAAGCAGTGCAGGAGTCGAGCGTGACCAAGACCCCTCGCAGTTTACGCCCGACGCTGAGGCCCCTCAGACTCCATGAGTGCTCCGCCCTCGGGATCCTCTTCAGGGCTCAGCGGAGGTGACCAATCCCCGCTCCGGTGGCTGTCCCCTGGTCTCACTGTCCATGACGGTGTCGCTGGTGTAGAGCTCGCTGCCGGCCCCGGACCCGCGGAAGCGCGGGATCTTCCCGTCTGCGTGGGCTCTTCTTGATGGTGGAGTAAAGTGTCCTGACCTGTGTCCGGACACACGGCATTGCGGGGAATGTGGAAAGTGGATTGGGAATGGGAAATGAGGGGAAAGAGGGGAAGGGTGGGAAAAGATTGGGGGGAAATGAGCGGGAAATGAGGGGAAGATGAGGGAAAGGGGTTTGGGAATGGTATTGGGGGGAAAGTGGGAAACAGGGGATTGGGGAATGGGAATTACGGGGAAATGAGGGGAAACATGGGGGAAATGGGGGAAAGGGTTTGGGAATGGGATTGAGGGAAAATATGGGAAAAGGGGATTGGGAATGAGGGATTGAGGGGAAATGAGTGGGAAAGGGATTTTTTTGGAAATAGGGACCCACAGAACCCCCAAAGCCACTGCGAGCAGGGACAGAGCCCTCGGGGCCACCTGAGAGGGGTCCACTTTTGCACGACCCTGGAAAAAAAGGGGGAAAAAGGGGAAAATTGGGATTACGTCAATAAGGACGATGATGTGGGTCGGGGGTGAAACGGGGCGGATGCCTCGGCCGTCCCAGGGCGCCTGAGTCCTGTGGGTCTGAAAAGGGACAAAAACGGGACAAAATGGGAAAATTGGGAAAATGGAAAATCGGACAGATGGGATAAATGGACGCGAATGGGACAGGGACAGAAATCGGGAAAATGGGATAGATGGAGACAATGGGGTAAAAAATGGGACAGAATGGGATAAAATGGCACAGAAAGGGACAGAATGGAGTCAGGACAAATGGGGACACTCAGTGGGGTCAGGGACAATAATGGGGACACTGAATGGTGTCCAGGGACACTGAGTGGGGTCGGGACTTCAGGAGGTCTCCAGGTCCAATGGGATCAGGGTCCCAGTGGGGCCCATGTGATGTCCCAGTACCCCCAAGCCCGTACCACGTTCCAGCAGGTGGGGAGCGCAGCCCCCGTGCCGCACACCAGGAGCCCGACCCCATAGGCTTCCACCAGCGTCAGAAATTGGGGCCGGCACCCTTAGGGAGGGGACCAGCAGGGTCACAGCGGGGTCACAATGGCTCTGATCCCCCTCCTCCATCCGTAATCCACCCCAAACCATTCTTCCTCCTCCTCAACCCAATTATCCCTCAAATACCACCCAATCCTGCTGTTTCTCTCCTTGATCTCCAAAACCCCCCAAAAACCCAAAAACCCTCAAACCCCCAAACCCCAAAAATTCCCAACCCACCCCAATCCCACCATTCCCCCCTCGATCCAAAAACCCCAAAACCACCCCAAAATCCCCAAAACCATCCTGCTGTTCCCTCCTCGACCCCAAACCCCAAACTCTCCCCAATCTCACTGCTCTCTCCTCAATTCCAAACCCCCATATCCCAAAACCCCTGAATTTACCCAATGCCCGCTGTTCCCTCCCTTGATCCCAAAAAACCCAAACCCTCCCCAATCTCATTCTTCCCTCTCAATCCCAAAAACCCCAAAAACCCCAAAAACCCAATCGACCCCAATCCCCACTTTCTGACCATTTACCAAATTCCCGGACATCCCGCCACTGAGCTTCGCTTCCACCGGGAATTCTTCCTAGGGTCAAAAAGACAAAATCCTAAATTCCTGCACTCCCCGAACCCTTCGGATCACCCTAAAGAAACTGCAGGTTTTGGGGAGATTTTGGGCTATTTGGGATTTGAAAGACATTTTGGTGGGATTTTGTGTGTTTTTTGTGGAATTTGGGGCATTTGGGGAGAATTTGGTGCATTTTTATGGGATTTTGTGCAGTTTTTGAGGATTTTCTGCATTTTTGTGGATTTTGGTCTTTTTTGTGGGCGTTCGTGCATTTTTTGAGGATTTGGGGCATTTTTGTGGGATTTTGTGCATTTTTCTGAGATTTTTGTGGGTGGGGGGGATTTTGTGCATTTTGGAAAGGATTTTGAGCTTTTTTTAAGATTTTGGTTGTTTTTTGTGGGACTTGTGCATTTTTTCAGGATTTTAATGCATTTTTTGGCTGTTTTTTTAAGGGACTTTTTGTGGGATTTGTGTGGGGTTTTATTTAATTTGGTTTTTTTTGTGGGATTTTGTGCATTTTTGAGTTATTTTAGGGCCAAAACCCCGATCCAGTAGCCTCCTCACCGGTAATTCTCATGTGTGGCGAAGTCGTAGAAGTAGAGCCGGCCCCACCGCCCACGAAGATGGACGAAGGAATTTTCCGGGTGGAAAAACACCGGGAACTTCTCCTTCCCGTGGGAAACACCATATCCACGGCACCTGGTGGAACGGGGCGGGGGGTTGGTATTGGGGACGTCCTGGGTCCAATTCCATTCCCGATCCATTCCCAATCCCATTCGATCCTGGTCCCGATCCCTATCCTGGTCCCGATCCTGATCCTGCCCCAGTCCCAATCCTGGTCCTGGTCCTGATCCAATCCCTGACCTGATCCTGCCTGATCCTGATCCTGATCCATCCCTCCCAATCCTGACCTGATTCAGATCCTGACCCGTCCTGATCCCGATCCAAAAATCCTGATTCAGTCCCAATCCCATACCCGATCCAGATCCCGAATCCTGATCTCTGTGCCCTCGGACGATGAAGAAAACGTGGAGGAGGGACAGATGGGTCCAAGGCGCATGGGAGAAATCCCACAGTGGCAGAGGAGGAAAATGGTAGTACTGGGAATGGAATTGGGAATGCGGACGGGATGGATGGGATGGGATGGATGGGAAATGGGATCGTGCGGAATGGGATGGGATGTGGGATGAATGGGATGGGAATGGATGGGAATGGATGGGTATTGGCATGGGAATTGGGATGAGAAATGTAATCGGAAATAGGCAATTGTGATGGCATCCTTCATAGGAATTGTACCGGGATTGCGGTGGAAGTTGGGGTTGTGGGACTGTGAGCTCAGGCCCGGCTCCGAGCGCATGATTCTCACCCCAGATTTGGGATTGGGGGGGGGTCCACTCCCACCCTGACAGCCCACCAGGGACATGGGCCCGGAAACCTCCTTAGGGTTTGGATCCCGGGATGGACAGGGTTTGGATTCCAATCCAAATCAATCCCCGCGGTTTTAGTGCACACGGGCTCAATCCCAAATCCCAAATCAACCCTGCATTTTGGGCACACGGAAGCTCTTTCCCAAACCAAACCATCCCACATTTTAGCGCACACAAGGCTAAACCCAAACCCAACCACAGATCCCAAATCAACCCTGCGGTTTTAGGGCACATGAGCTCAATCCCAAACCCCCCCGCATTTTTAAGGCACACAGGCTCTTTCCACAAATACCCAATCCCAAGCCAAGCCGGGCTGACCCTGCGATCCCCGCCCCATATTCCCTCCGGTCGCGGATCAATGCCGCTCTGTGCCCGGAAATGTCACCGCTCCCTGCGGGACAAAGGCGGCTCTGTGCCGGGAGGGACATAACCGGGAGGGGACAAACCGGGGGCACGGCGAGCTCGGGGGGCTCGGGGAAGGGAGCGGGGGAATGCTGCGGTTCCCAACCCGGACGCGGCTTTGGGGTCACGGCCGGCGGCTCCTTGTGGGGCGGGGAGACCCTTCAGAGGCACGCGCAACCTCAGAGGCACCCCAGAGCACCCCGGGAAATCCCAGAGAGCTCCAGAGCATCCTGGAATCCCAGAGAGCCCAGGGCATCCTGGAAAATCCCAGAGACTCCCAACGAATTCCAGAGGATTCCAGAACATCCCAAAGAATCCCAGAGTGCCCCAGAAGCTTCCAGAAAATCCCAGAGTCACGTGAGCTTCCCAAAATTTCACAGATACACCTTCAAGAGCTTTCCAGAGCATCCCAAAGATTCCCCAGCACCCAGAGCATCCCAAAGCGCCCCAGATGCTTTCCAGAAATTCACTAGAATGTCCCAGAGCAGCCCCAGAGAATTCCAAGCATCCCAAAGATTCCAGAACACTCCAGAGCATCCGCAGGGCATCCCAGAGAATTCCAGGCATCCGAAAATTCCAGAGAATCCCAGAGCTCCCGGAGAACTCCGTGGAAAATGTGGGGTGGGAGAGCAGGTGATGGAGTTGCCCCACTCTGTGGAATCATGGCCGCTCCCTGGAATTCCTCCCTGGGAATTCCTCTCCTGGAATCACTGCCCGTCCCCTGGAATCACTGCCCGCCCCCCTGGAATCCTTTCTGGGAATTCCTCCCTGGAAATCAGTGCCCGGAATCCCTGGAATTCCTCCCTGGGAATTCCCAGCCTGGATCACTGCCACTCATCCTTGGAATTCCCCCTCAATCCTGCCCTCTCCCTGTAATTCCTCTCTCTAATTCCTCCCCACAATCCTGTAATTCCTACCCTGTGATTCTCCCTGCAATCCCTGGAATCCTTGTAATTCCTCCCCGTATCCCTCCCTGGAATCCTGGAATTCTCCCTCTGGAATCCCCCCGCGATCCCTCCCCGCTCCCTCCGGCCCCGCTCCGCCCAAATTCCCCGTTCCTCCGGGCCGGGGCCGCGGCACTCGCGAGCGCTCGGGAACCGGATTGGCGCGGGCTCCGTGCCCGTCCTGGCCGAGGCGCCCGGCGATTGTCACTGTCAGACAGCAGCGCTGTCACTCGCGTGGCACCGGATGGCAACACGCCACCTGCTCCCGCCTCCGGCACCGCTCGCGGCCCTTCCCGCTCCCAACACTCGGATCTTTAACTTCCCATCTCCCGTGACGAATCCGACCGGGAGCGGGAGGATCCGCCGCCCGAGGGGCTGACTCAGGGGCTGGGAATGCGGGAGCGTCCCCCGGTGTCACCGCGTCACCTGCGTCCGGATCTGAGTCAGGAGCGGAGGGCTCTGCAGAGTTTCCTGCACAAACCAGGGGGGTGAGACCCACCTGGAGCTCGTTCCTGGTGCAGGGAGGGCTCGGTGGCGTTCCCTGACACAAACCCAGGGAGTGAAACCCACCTGGAGCTCATTCCCGGTGCAGGGGGGGCTCCGTGGAGTTCCCTGCACAAACCGAGGGGGTGACACCCACCTGGAGCTCACTCCTGGTGCAGAGAGAGTTCCGTGGCGTTCCCTGACACAAACCCCGGGGATTTGGGTTTGGAGCTCGTTCCCGGTGCAGAGAGAGAGCTCCGTTCCCTGCACAAACCCCGGGATTTGGGTTTGGAGCTCATTTCTGGTGCAGAGAGAGCTCTGTAGAGTTCCCTGCACAAACCGAGGGGATGACACGCACCTGGAGCTCGTTCCTGGTGCAGAGAGAGCTCTGCAACGTTCCCTGATGAAAACTCAGGGGATTTGGGTTTGGGGCTCGTTCCTGTGCAGGGAGGGCTCAGTTTCTGGTACAAACCCCGGGGATTTGGGTTTGGAGCTCATTCCTGGTACAGAGAGAGCTCCTTGAAGTTCCCTGCACAAACCCTGGGATTTTGGGTTTGGAGCTCGTTCCTGGTCCAGCGAGGGCTCCGTTTCTGGCACAAACCCCGCGGATTTGGGTTTGGAGCTCATTCCTGGTGCAGAGAGGGCTCTGTTCCCTACACAAACCCCGGAGATTTGGTTTTGGAGCTCGTTCCCGGTGCGGGAGGAGCTGGGAAGGACACGGGAGCTCCGATCCCGAATTGCCCGAGCTGAGCCCATCCCATCCCGTCCGTGCTGGACAGGGATAAAAACTCCTCATCCTCCCAAAGCTGTGGAGGTTTCACAGCTTTCCTCGGCCTCTTCCCGCCCTGCCTGACCTCTCCTGCACAGGGAGAACCCTCTCGGGATGGATTTTCCATCTGCAGGGAATGGCGAAGCCAAGGAAGCGGGGCCGGAGCTGCTCGGGGCAGCTTCTCCCGCCTGGAAAGGCCATTCCCGGGAAATCAATCCCTGAATCTGCAAAACTTCCCGCTGAAAGATCCTTTGTGGCCGCTGTTCGTGCCATTGTTCCGCCGGCCGCGGGAGAAAACTCCTCGATCACGGGGGCTGCCGTTTGCCGGGACCTGCGCAAAGTCATAAAACCCCACAAATTCAGACAAAAGTTGCAAAATCAGAGAATTTCCAGGGCTCGAAGCCGCTGGATGGCTCAAATCCAGGCAATCCCAGGCTCCGGCCTCGCCTTTGCAGCTCTAGCGCTGCAGAATGATGGGAGGGGGCAGCGAGCAGGGGGAGCGGGGCCGCGTTAGCATTCATGGAATCGCTGCCGAGCCTGCCCGAGGCATCGGCGTTGAACGGGGACAATTCCAGCCTTCCCGGAGCGCCTGCCTCGGAATGCGGGGCTCCTTCCCCCTCCGCGGGGTGCGGGGTTGGGGCTTTTTTTGTTGAGTGGGTGTTTGGGATCAATTCCAGCTCCGGCTCGGAGAGGGGGCATCGGCAGCGCAGGAGCTCCTCAGCAATCCCAAACCCCGCAGCTCAATTACCGAACCAAAAGGATTTTTTTGGGGGTTTTCCCCCTTTTAAAAAATATTATTATAATTATATTAATTATATATAAATAAATTATATATATAAATTATATATATAATTTATATATATTTTCCGCCCACCCTTTATTCCTGCCCAGCTCCTGAGCAATCCCAAACCCCGCAGCTCAACTGCCAAACAAAAAAGATCTTTTTTTGGGTTTTTTTCCTTTAAAAAAAATTATGTAAAATTTTATTATATATTTTTTTCTCTTTCATTCCTGCCCCAGTCCCCTCAAGGCCGCCAGAAATAGCTCGGGAATGGTTGGCGTGCCAGGATATTTGCCTTTGGAGTGTGACTTTAAAAAAAAAAAAGAAAGCAAAAAAAAAAAAAAAGAAAATCCATTTGTCTGCTCACAGAGTGCTCAGCGAGCACAGGCTTTTGTGGGATTGGATCCGGGATAATGCGGGCTGAATTGTCTCGGAAAAGCTGCGGATGGCAGGGATCTCTCCAGGGCAGAGGGAGTGCGGGAACGGGGGAAGGAGGCGGGGAAAAGTGGGGTGGGATGGACAGAGGAACCGGGATGGATGAGGGGGGAAAGCGAGGATGGTGGTGGTGAGATGACGATGGTGATGATGATGATGATGATGGGATGATGGGGATGATGGTCCCACCGGACCCAGCCCTTCCTCCCTGTAGGGAGATCGGAATCCTTGGGGAGGTGGAGATGGGCTGGGAGAATGCGGAGATGGGATGGAGGAAAGAACGCGGAGATGGGATGGAGGAGAGAACACAGAGAAGGGATGGAAGAACGTGGAAATGGGATGGAGGAGAGAAAGTGGAGATGGGCGGGGGATGGGGAATCACTGCTCATCTCTGAAGGGTGAGAAATCCCAAAAATGAGCTCCAGCGTGTGCTGGGATAGTGGAATGAGAGAGGCAGATGCATCAGGCTCTGGGCTGTGGGGCAGAAACGTGAGAAATCCCAAAATGAGCTCCCGGATTGCTGGGATTGCAGAATCGATTGAGGGAGATGTGTCAGGCTCTGGGCTCTGGGAATATGCAACATAGGGTGAAAAAACCCAAAATGAGCCCCAGACCATGCTGGGATTGTGGAATGAGAGGAAGATGTGTCAGGCTCTGGGCTGCACTGAGGGAATGTCAGAAAAACCCAAAATGAGCCCTGTGCCAGACCAGGATTGTGGAATTGATTGAGGGACATGTGTCAGGCTCTGGGCTGTGGGATTGTGAATCACAGGGTGAGAAATCCCAAAATGAGTCCCTGGACCAGGCTGGGATCACAGAATGAGAGAGGGAGGTGTCAGGATCTCGGCCGGGGGACAGAAACACGAAGAAATCCCAAAATGAGCCCCGGGCTGGACCGGGATTTTGGATTGAGAGAGGGGATGGAGATGTGTCAGGCTCTGGGCTGAGGTGCAGGAACATCAGAAAAACCCAACATGAGCTCTGGGCCAGACCGGGATTTCAGAATGAGACAGAGGAGGGAGAGGTCTCAGGCCCTGGGCTGGGGGAACGTGCACCACTGGGTGAGAAACCCAAAAATGAGCCCCGGGCTGGGCTGGGATTTCAGAATTAATCGAGGGAGACGTGTTAGGCCCTGGGCTGTGGGAATGTGAATCACAGGGTGAAAAAACCCGAAATGAGCTCTGGGCCGGGCTGGGATCTTGGAATCGATGGAGGGAGATGTGTCAGGCTCTGGGCTGCGGGGCAGGAACGTGAGAAATCCCAAAATGAGCCCCAGACCATGCTGGGATTGTGGAATCAGAGGAAGGCTCTGGGCTGCAGTGAGGAAAATGTCAGAAAAAACCAAAAATAAGCCCCGGGCCAGATTGGGATTTCAGAATGAGAGGGAGGAGGGAGATGTGTCAGGCTCTGGGCTTCAGGAATGTATCACAGGGTGAGAAATCCCAAAATGAGCCCCAGGCAGATCGGGATTGTGGAATCGATTGAGGGAGATGTGTCAGGCTCTGGGCTGTGGGATTGTGCACCGCAGGGCGAGAAATCCCAAAATGAGGCCTGGGCCGGCTGGGGTCATGGAATGAGAGAGGGAGATGTCTCAGGGTCTGAGCTGGGGGGCAGAAACGCAAAAAATCCCAAAATGAGCCCCGGGCCTGGCCGGGATTTCAGAATGAGACACAGGAGGGAAATGTGTCAGGCCGCACTTCCCCCCAGTCCTCTCACACCTCTTTTTTTGGGTTTCCCTGTAAACTCCCGCCCTATTGGGGGGTTCCCGTTCCCCTGGTCCCTCTGCCCCGAGCTGAGCTGGAAGATGAAAAACGGGAAGGGAACCAACCCCCAGCCCCATCCCGGCTTTCGGGAACCGCAGAAAACGGGAAAATTCCTCTCCAGGCTTTTACGGCTGCCGGGAAAGCGCTTCGGAAAATCTTTGAACGGCTCCATCCCCTCCCGCCGCGCTCCCGGAGCTCCGTGACCGGCCGGTCCGGCTCTTCCCTGCCCCGAGGGGACGGGAGAGGCTGGGAACGGGTGGGAACGGTGGAAAATTGCGGCAGGACTCGCTGGTCCGCGTTCCAGCTCCCTTCAAGGCTGGATGGACGCGAGTTGGGCTCCCCGTGCTCCCTCGGACACCCCGAGGTGTCCACTCAGGGTTTTCGGGTTTTTTCCCCTAAGGTTTTCACCCCTAAATTTTCCAGATTTTTACCCCTCAGGTTTCTGGGTTTTTACCCCTCAGGTTTTTCCTCCTCAGGTTTTTCCCCCTCATTTTCCAGGCTTTTACCCTCAATTTTCCAGATTTTTACCCTCAAGTTTTTGCCCCTCAATTTTCCAGATTTTTCCCCGTCAGGTTTTTACCCCTTAATTTCCATGTTTTTACCCCTAAATTTTACAGGGTTTTACCCCTGAATTTTCCAGATTTTCACCCCTCATATTTCCGGGTTTTACCCCTCAATTTTCCAGATTTTCACCTCTCAATTTCCCAGCTTCCATTCCCATTTCTCGCCCTTCCTTTCCGATATTTTTCCACCCCGGAGCACTGCATGAGCCGTGGGGCTGCCCCACTCTTTTCGGGGTGACCGCAAAACCTTTCCAGAACCCTCGGGGGACCCCAAACCCCGCTCCGGGGGTGCAGGTGACAAAAATGGTGACAGGAGTGAGGAAATGCCCTCCCATTTCTCACTTATCGCGTTTCTCCTTCTCGAAAACGAGAAATGCGCCGCTTTTCTCCGGCTGCGGCGCGACGGGGACTTTGCAGCCACAACTCGATAATTCCGTGGTAAATCGGAGAAAAACCTGCCCAAAACTTTCCTCGTTTCCAGTCAGAACCGTTCCTATTAAAAAAAAAAAAAAAAACAAACCCGGGTTCCTGAGGGAAAAGCTCAGCTCCTTGGAGATGAATTTCCTCTTTCCCGGTTTGGGAATTTATAAAAAGAATTTACCAAAAAAAAAAAAAAAAAAAAAAAAAAAAAAAGAAATAAATGCGGCTTTCGGTTTCCTGCTGGTGGGGCTGGGGAGGAAGGCAGCACACCGCGAATTTTCCGGAGAACGATGGGTCTGGGTTCGTCATGGATCCCAATTTCCCGGGAAAACCGTGGATCGTCACGCATCCCACACTCACGGGAAATCGTGGATCAGGACTCAACACGCATTCCATTTCCCGGGAAAACCGTGGATCGTCACGCATCCTGATTTCCGTGGGTCTGGGCTGCTCACGGATCCCGATTTCCCAGGAAAATTGTGGATCGTCACGCATCCCACACTCACGGGAAATCGTGGATCAGGACTCAACACGCATCCCGATTTCCCGGGAAATCCGTGGGTCTGGGCTGCTCCCAGATCCTTCTTTCCCGGTAAATCTGTGGGTCTGGACTCGTCACGGATCCCAGCTCCTGACTCAGATCCGGACGCAGGTGACGCGGTGACACCGGGGGACGCTCCCGCATTCCCAGCCCCTGAGTCAGCCCCTCGGGCGGCGGATCCTCCCGCTCCCGGTCGGATTCGTCACGGGAGATGGGAAGTTAAAGATCCGAGTGTTGGGAGCGGGAAGGGCCGTGAGCGCTGCCGGAGGCGGGAGCAGGTGGCGGTGCCATCGGTGCCACCGCGAGTGACAGCGCTGCTGTCGGTGACAATCGCCGGGCGCTCGGCCAGGACCGGGCACGGAGCCCGCGCCAATCGCGGTTCACCGAGCGCTCGCGGTGCCGCGGCCCCGGCCCGGAGGAACGGGAATTTGGGGCGGAGCGGGGCCGGAGGGAGCGGGGAGGGATCGCGGGGGGAATTCCAGGGAGGAATTCCAGCGATTCCAGGGAGGGATTACGGGGAGGAATTACAAGGATTCCAGGGATTGCAGGGAGGAATCACAGGGAGGAATTACAGGGATTGTGGGGAGGAATTAGAGAGAGGAATTACAGGGAGAGGGCAGTGATTGAAGGGAGGAATTCCAAGGAGAGGGCAGTGATTCCAGGCGGGAATTCCCAGGGAGGAATTCCAGGGATTCCGGGCACTGATTCCAGGGAGGAATTCCCAGAAAGGAATTCCAGGGGGCGGGCAGTGATTCCAGGGGACGGGCAGTGATTCCAGGGAGGAATTCCCAGGGAGGAATTCCAGGGAGCGGCCATGATTCCACAGAGTGGGGCAACTCCATCACCTGCTCTCCCACCCCACATTTCCACGGAGTTCTCCGGGAAGCTCTGGGATTCTCTGGAATTCTTCAGGATGCTCTGGAATTCTCTGGGATGCCCTGGGATGCTCTGGAGTGTTCTGGGAATCTTTGGGATGCTTGGAATTCTCTGGGGTGCTCTGGGACATTCTGTGAATTTCTGGAAAGCTCTGGGGCGCTTTGGGATGCTCTGGAGTGCTCGGGGAATCTTTGGGATGCTCTGGAAAGCTCTGAGGTGTTCTGTGAAATTTTGGGAAGCTCCGTGACTCTGGGATTTTCTGGAAAGCTCTGGGGCACTCTGGGATTCTTTGGGATGTTCTGGAATCCTCTGGAATTCGTTGGGAGTCTCTGGGATTTTCCAGGATGCCCTGGAGCTCTCTGGGATTTTCCAGGATGCTCTGGAGCTCTCTGGGATTTCCCGGGGTGCTCTGGGGTGCTCTCTGAGGTGCTGCGGTGCCTCTGAAGGGTCTCCCCGCCCCACAAGGAGCCGCCGGCCGTGACCCCAAAGCCGCGTCCGGGTGGGAACCGCAGCATCCCCCGCTCCCTTCCCCGAGCCCCCCGGGTTGTGCAAAAGTGCCCGAGGCCTTGGGCAACTTCTGCTGGGCAAACACCGGCCCGGGGCGGGGACAGGCTGGGGACAGGGAGGGGACACCGGGGAGGGGACACCTAGGAGGGCTCACAGGAGGGTGTGGGGGCTGCTCAGGGGCTCCGGGAAATTATTGGGGTGGAAAAGGGAATGAAAAGAACGCAGGGATAAAATGGGGAGGTGTCGTGGGTTTAAAACCTGATTTTTTTCCCAATCCGAGTCACGGCACCAAAAATGTCGTGGTTTGGACTGTGCTGAAAGCCAAAAGCACTACACCCACGACGTTCTCTCCTTTCCCCCACCAGAGAGGAAGAAGGGAGAGCAAAAGCCCAATTATCACAAAAATTTATGGCTTTTAGATAAGATAACATAATTGAGAGAAAGATAAGTATATGCTCCAGACAATGGTCAGACAGGCTGAATAACCTAAGTTGCAAAACAGATTTATTACTAAAAACTACTAAGAATACTACCGCAGTGGGGAGGGGAACAAAGATAGGGAAAAATTTACAAGGAGAAGAAAAATAAAAACGGACATTTTAAGACACCTGTTATTCTTTCCAAGACCCATCTCTTTCTCAGGTCCTCCCATCTCCACCCCCCATGTTTTTTCCCGCACACACAGGGGACAGGAATGAAAGTCTAACATAGATCAAACTACTCATTATGGTTATCGTCCAACATCATAGGAGAAGCGTTCTTACAGCTCCGAGCTGTGGAAGGTCTTTTCCCAAGAAACAGTCAGTGTAGAACTGCTGATGGCAAGGGAGTATTTTCTTTACCTCGTAGGAGAAAGGAAATGTTCCTCAAGGCCAAATTGCGTTGTTTCGGTGGCGTAAGACCACTATCACAAATCTCCTGGCAGAACACAGCTTCTTCTAAGCATCCACTGCTTCAGACGTGGGGCGGGGGCATCTCTTCCTCCCCGCAGAGCACAATTTCTTCTTAGCATCAACTCGCTTCAAACGTCGTGGGGGGGGCCAAGCCTCTTCCCTTTTTTTTCTGTTCTCAGTCCAGTCCTCAAAGGCCAGGTTTTTCTCCTCAGAGCAAGGTCTCACTCCTTTTCTATACAGGTGTCTCATTGATGAAATAGTCCTTTTGAGAACAACTTATTTTCTCTATGCTCGAGAACCACAACAATAGCACAGCAACCCATCCCATCTTCTCCTTACTGTGTCTTGGGTCTCCATTTTTCTTCTAACATCTCCTCACCCTCCTGCTCTTTTTTCCCCGTGCATGATACTACTAACTAACAACCTAAAACTACATGGCGCCCGCCCCTATCTTGTTTTGAATTCTTCGTAAGTACCAGACCATCCGTCATCACAGAGGTGTAACCACACCTGCCAATTGGCCCAGCAGCCTGTCCATCAACTCAGAGCCACAATGGATTGGCTCTAAAACAACAGGGGGCAGGGCTCCTTTCGCTGGAGAAGGAGAAAGGGGGGGCTCGGGGAAGGGAGCGGGGGATGCTGCGGTTCCCACCCGGACGCGGCTTTGGGGTCACGGCCGGCGGCTCCTTGTGGGGCGGGGAGACCCTTCAGAGGCACCGCAGCACCTCAGAGAGCACCCCAGAGCACCCCGGGAAATCCCAGAGAGCTCCAGAGCATCCTGGAAAATCCCAGAGAGCTCCAGGGCATCCTGGAAAATCCCAGAGACTCCCAACGAATTCCAGAGGATTCCAGAACATCCCAAAGAATCCCAGAGTGCCCCAGAGCTTTCCAGAAAATCCCAGAGTCACGGAGCTTCCCAAAATTTCACAGAACACCTCAGAGCTTTCCAGAGCATCCCAAAGATTCCCCGAGCACTCCAGAGCATCCCAAAGCGCCCCAGAGCTTTCCAGAAATTCACAGAATGTCCCAGAGCACCCCAGAGAATTCCAAGCATCCCAAAGATTCCCAGAACACTCCAGAGCATCCCAGGGCATCCCAGAGAATTCCAGAGCATCCTGAAGAATTCCAGAGAATCCCAGAGCTTCCCGGAGAACTCCGTGGAAATGTGGGGTGGGAGAGCAGGTGATGGAGTTGCCCCACTCTGTGGAATCATGGCCGGCTCCCTGGAATTCCTCCCTGGGAATTCCTCCCTGGAATCACTGCCCGCCCCCTGGAATTCCTTTCTGGGAATTCCTCCCTGGAATCAGTGCCCGGAATCCCTGGAATTCCTCCCTGGGAATTCCCGCCTGGAATCACTGCCCTCTCCTTGGAATTCCTCCCTTCAATCACTGCCCTCTCCCTGTAATTCCTCTCTCTAATTCCTCCCCACAATCCCTGTAATTCCTCCCTGTGATTCCTCCCTGCAATCCCTGGAATCCTTGTAATTCCTCCCCGTAATCCCTCCCTGGAATCTCTGGAATTCCTCCCTGGAATTCCCCCCGCGATCCCTCCCCGCTCCCTCCGGCCCCGCTCCGCCCCAAATTCCCGTTCCTCCGGGCCGGGGCCGCGGCACCGCGAGCGCTCGGTGAACCGCGATTGGCGCGGGCTCCGTGCCCGGTCCTGGCCGAGCGCCCGGCGATTGTCACCGACAGCAGCGCTGTCACTCGCGGTGGCACCGATGGCACCGCCACCTGCTCCCGCCTCCGGCAGCGCTCACGGCCCTTCCCGCTCCCAACACTCGGATCTTTAACTTCCCATCTCCCGTGACGAATCCGACCGGGAGCGGGAGGATCCGCCGCCCGAGGGGCTGACTCAGGGGCTGGGAATGCGGGAGCGTCCCCCGGTGTCACCGCGTCACCTGCGTCCGGATCTGAGTCAGGAGCGCCCGCTCCGGGCCCGACGCTTCATCCCCGGCTCGGCTGCGGCACCGGGACCGGGCGGTGCGGGGGCACCGGGGGAACGCGGGGGAACGCGGGGGAACGCGGGGTGCGTGACGAGTGCGGACCCACGGATTTCTCAGGAATGCGTGACCAGCGGCCCAGACCCTCGGTTTCCCGGGAATGCAGCCCAGACCCTCGGTTTTTCCGGAAAATTGGGATCCGTGACGAGTCCAGACCCACAGATTTACCGGGAAAGAAGGATCTGGGAGCAGCCCAGACCCACGGATTTCCCGGGAAATCGGGATGCGTGTTGAGTCCTGATCCACGATTTCCCGTGAGTGTGGGATGCGTGAC
>CM019223.1:5252924-5276035 GCA_009741485.1 Malurus cyaneus samueli
GAGTGGGGGCAGTTGACCAACTTCACAGGGCTGTTGATCGATAATAATTGATAATTATCAATATTTTCACACAAATTGGGAAAACTTCTGCAAAGTACAGCTTATGTGGCCGTCACAGAGCTCCTCTCTCTCACACCCTTCTTCCATCCCCTCCCCCCTTTTTTCCCTTCATGTCTGCCTGTAGCCCATGCCCCCTGCCAGGGATTTATTTTGGTTTGCGATTTTTGGGGAGTGGGGTCACATGTCCATTATTGGGGCGGTGCAAGAGGAGGCAGAGAGACCAGCCCCACTCTGCTTCATCACAGCTCTGCCCCAAAATCACCACAAAACACCACAAAACACAGGATCCAGCCCTCCTGCATCTTCCCTGATGAGCAGGATCGAGGAGCTGGTTCATAAAACACCACAAAGATGAACACAAGCACTTAAAACGTCATTTCAAACGCCTGGAAAACAGCCCTAAATTTCTGCAAAACCTGGCTGTCTATGCTCAATGGAGGAAGGAAGATGGGCCAGGTGATTGACAAAGTTGAGACATTAACTCCATCAAGCAGATGGAGAATGGCATAATTATGAAAATAATAACAGTGATTGGGCCAAAGCTACGGCAAAAAAAAAAACAACATGTTGGCAGGAATTATACATTTGGAGCTGTTGAAATTTAATTATTCTAGTGTTGGGTAGCGAGAGGAAATGCAAAAATCACGACCCTGAAATGCTTCAATAACAGGTGTTTATGGCCCAAAAAACAGCTCCCAGCTTAAAGGGGTTTATTGCATCTCCTGATGAAGCGAAATTAACCTTTATTTGGGGCTGATGTGGGGCACATCTCACCAACAGCATTTCTCAAAAGGCTCACGTTGCTGCTATCACTGTTTAATGGTTTAAATGAGTTCACCGCTGGTCTGGAGCAGAGGAGCTTGGAGCCACCAGCGGTGTCAGAAAAGAGGAATTAAGCATGTACCCACAAGGATCAGCCTCTGGAGCAATTAAAGTTCCCCCCCTTCATTCAACCAAACGATTTGCAGGGAGATGGGGAAAGGCTGATAAAGGAGTTGGTTTTCAATAAAAAGGAAAACACATGCTCCAATTTTGTTTGTGCTTCCACAGAGGGGAAAGTGTTCCAAGAGGGGCAGACCGGCCACGCGTCCATGGGAGGTCATAGCCAGGAACCTCTGACCTTCCTGAACCAAACACTTCCTCACCTTTAGGAGATTGAAATTGACTGTGCAGATTGTCGTCTGCCAGGAATGCCTTACATTTTTCATAACTTAACCCCTTAAATCTTTTCACCTCTCTGAAGTTTTTCATCCATTTTCCCCTGCCACATTGCTGTTTGTCAAAGCCAGTTGGCCCCAGGCTCACCCATCACCCATCCTGGGGCAGTGGGGATCAAGCTCTGCCCTCTCTTGCCCTTCCTGCCAGGCTCCCTCCTCACTGCCAACGGAGGCATTTCCTCCCATTTCCTTGGTATGTAGGGTATTTTTTGGGGGTTAGCCACAGTTTTTCATCCACAGGTCCCCCTGACTCTTTTGCAGCACTGCTTGGGGAACAGGAAGAGGTACCAGTGCCCTTAAATTCATTCTCATTCCATCAGGAAACCTCTGCCTTATTCACTGGCATCCCTTGATTATCCCTCTCCATTCCACGGGTGTTCATCACTCTGCCTTCACAAGCACTCACCGTATTTTGCTCTCTGTTCCTGCCCTTGTGGCTGTGGACCCCAGGGCATGGGGGACACCCATAATGACAGGAGGAGACAACAGCAGGGAGATGTTCCCCATCTTCCCTGGCTGCCCAGCCACGGCAGCCTTCCTGCCCCGGAGGGATGATGGGGAGCATCACCACTTTTGGGTGCCAGAGGAGCGGGCACACAGCCTCCCCAGCAGCACTTGTGCTGTTGTTTCTGTGCTCTGTCTCCCTTTTGGATATTAACTTGCTCACAAAGCAGCTCCTTTGCTGATTCGAATCTCAATTCCCTCCTTGCTCCACCCCTGCTCTCACCATGGGCTGTGCCATGGAAGGAGCAGCACAGAGTCAGTGAACTGCAGGTTAAAAATGGAGCTACAATGAGAGCATTTTCTGAAATTTTCCCGTGTTTGCCTCCTTCCCAGTGTCAGCCGTCAACCCACTCCTCAGCCAAGCCAGGCTTCATTTCCACCACAGAATCAAATCTTATTACCAAAAAAGATCAGAAATCTGAGAAACTGAGTCATCCACAGGCTTCCCAGCAACTGTCACATCTTCTGCCCTCACAGCATTTCTCAAATAATTATCCAAAACCCCCATCCTGCACCCCAGAAATAGATCTCTGCCCTCTTCCCTGCTGCCTCCCCAGCCATTTGGAGAGAGGGGCTGATCTCCTCCAAGCTGAATGCAGGCACCAGAGGACTTCTGAAATTCAATATTTTGTGTCTTTCTTGATGGAAAGACAAATTTAACGTGGCTGAAAGTGTTGTGAAGGCTGAGCAGACCCTCCAGGGAGCTGCCAGGGAAGCAGCATCCCTGCTCAGCAGAGCCACAGCTCACACAGCCACAGAGGGTGGGGAAGGGGAGAAGGACAGGCGAAAAGTTTAATATTAAAGTGGTAACGACTGCTAGGAAATGTTCTTTTTATAAGGACATCGATAAACTACCCTGATAAACCAACCTGGACAGAAATTAACAGTGACCACAGGATTAAAGATTCCAGTTTTAGGTCACACACAATCATTCAATGCAGCAAGCAGAATTGGGCGTTTTTGTCAAACTCCGATTCTGCCACCCAAATGCTTTTGAGTCAATTCCAAAAGAGGTGAGAAACTCCAGCAAAGTTTCCCTTTAGGGACCCCTCACAGCTGCCTGAAAAAAACCACAGAGCCTCTGTGAGTCCTGTACCTGCTCCATGAATGAGAGAGATAGCTGCAGCCATCTCTGGCTGTCTTCTGTGCCTTCCATGAAACATGGAATTCACACTATCAAAGAGGAGATGCTCATTTTTTCACTGAATTTTTCCTCGTTCTAGGTTGTTTGTGTTTTGTTTCCATTTTTTTTTAAGGCAGGAAAAAAAAATATTAATTACATTTGCTCCAAGATCTTTGCGAGAAAAATTCAATATTATCTTTTTCCGCAAAGAGAAATTAATCAAGGGCTCCATTCCAAATCCAGCAGCAGTCCTGACTTTTGACGTGCCGAAGGAAAATTAATTAACTTTCAACACATACTAATTGTCTTGTTAACATGGATTATGCAGCCAGCCAAATAAATGTCATTCACACTTTCATGTGGAAGAACATAAATCTAAAAAATTCAGAAACGCATAATTATTTTTAAATCTTTTCCCTTTTTCCCAGTTCTGCATTCATAGCCTAAATTATTTACAGTTAATCCGTGCAAACAAAGCGAGCCTCTGGAAGACTTGAAACCTCCCAGGGGTCCTGAGCTCAAGGTTGATCAGATTTGTAAAACAACAAGCTCGGTTCCCGTGTAGCCTCCAAAACCAGTTTGTACTTTCTTGGCACTGCAAAGCGGTTTGCAAATGAGGGTAATTTACACTCAATTTAATTTACACGGGAGTTACCCTCTCGAGCCAGCCACAGCACAAACAGGGCTGGGCTGGGTTTGTCAGGGAGAGGGGGAATGTGCTGAATGCTTATTTCTTCCTTGGAGAGGAGGGGTGGCTCCAAAATCAGGGAACAAACCAAGCCCCACAGTGGGGATCTCCAGGGGAGACAGTTTCCTGACCCCACCAAAGCTGGTTTCCCTTAGCTTCACCCATCTCCCAACAGGGCAATAACCTCTCATACCACTCCATGGTGAATTTTGTCTGTCAGAGCCTTCCACATTTCTGCCCAACTTCGCGATCACTTCATCTTCTTGCCGCCATCCCATCTTCCACTCCAGGACTCATCCGCAGCATCTCCCTCTCGACTCCTCCATGGCCCATCGCCATTCCCCATCGCCATCCCGCATCCCGCAATGGCTGGCGAGTCACTCATTCCATTCGCACTCTCCAGTGCCACAATCGCCATTGTCGCGAGTCGCAAACATCCAATCCAATCCATACGCCAATCCCATCCCATGAAATGCAAAGTCCCCAGCATCCGACGAGTTTCCACGATATAACCACATCCCCAACTACCCTGCCCATCCAGCCAACTTGCCATGCGTGCGCATTCGCGACGCTTCACGCCGGAACAATGCCCTTATGCGCCATGTCCCATCCCAAGCTCCCCTCGAGTAGCGAGGTAGTTGGGCGAGCGCAAGGCTTTGAGGTGGTGCAGGCTATTTGGATGGGAACGCAGATACTTGCGCACAGGAGCACAAGCCCTATGAGGGTGAGTCTGGGTGTGGTGACACCCTCTCCCAACCAGCCGCTCCCTCAGAGGACACTCCCTGCAGGAATGCTGCACGGCTACCCACTGGCCCCAACCACACAAAATTACTTTTCAGCTGAAGGACGGAATGGCCAGACAAGGACAGGCCCAAGCAGAGAGACCAGAAAAAACGGGATATTGTGATTTAGAGTGTGATCCCAGCGAAGCGGGGGTGATGAAGGAGCATGTGCTCAGATTCCCAAGGCAGGAGCTGGTTAGTGATGTGTGAGCCCGGGAGGCTGTTGGGTGATGCTGCCTGGGAAGATAATCCTGCACGGGAATAGGAGGAGCCAGGGCATCACCACAGGCTTTAAGCCAGTGCTGTGCCAGACCCTGTTGCTGGTGCCAGGCTGCTGTAAAACCCAGACACAGCCCCAAAGAGGGCAGATTCTGTTGTGAGTTTTGTGTTTCATGGAGGCTGACACGAACATGATAAAGAGATACCAACCAGTTCTGCGTGACTTGGTGATAGACCTCTTTGCCTCTTGCAGTTCATTAAGATTTTTCAGTTGTTGCTCGACCCTTCTACGCCACGATGCTGATGCGGACGGCGGTTAGGACAAAACTGCCCACCAATTTAATAACTGTTCAGAGGAGGGCACCCAAAGACCGAAGGCACAAGTCTCACTGGATGGAGTGTTGAGCTCTTAATCTGGTTGTTTCTGCACTTCTCCTCAGCAGCAGAATTCTACAAACTGCTCCAGAATATCTCGCTTCTTGTGGCGTTGGCGCATCCACATCTGGTACTGGTTTTACAGGCTGAGCCTGAGTGGCAGCGCAGGCACAGCTCTGGACATCAGCATCTGGCTTAAGCCTTGTGGCTGATGAGCCCTGGCTCACCTACCTCCCCGTGCACTCTGCCCAGTGCAGGCCGTAATTATCCTTCCCACAGGCAGCCGATTTCGACTAACCAGCCTTCCCCGGGCAGTCTCACAGCACGCTTCAACTAACTCTCACGCTCCTGCTCTTGGGAACTCTCCGAGTCCCACTGCGTCCTCATTCACCCCGCTCGCTGGGATCACTCTATCACTTAATATCCCGGTTTTCCTGGTCTCCTCTGCTTGGGCTGGCAGTTGGTTAGCAGTGACAGCATTCCCTGCATTCTGGGAGCGTTGGAGGTCGTCACCACACCACCACCCTTCTTCGTGCGCAGTTCTCCCAAAGCCTGCACACACCAAACCTGCCCCCCAACACCTTGTGCCTGACCCCAAACTGTTCTCTCTGAGCTCATGCACATCAGTGCTGCAGCAGTGTTGGTTTCTCTACTCTCCTGGCCGCATTTCATGTCTGGATTTGGATTTTCACAATCCTTCCATCTGAAATTGCCCACCTCGTGCACTCAGGGATGCATGGCCCCAGCCAAGGCTCTGAGTCTGGAAGCCACCAAAACCAGTGTGAATCTTCCTTTCTCTCCCTCTTGCCAGGGACACCTTGCACTATCCTGCGGCTGCCTCAGAGCCACATCCCACCCAGCCTTGGAGCCCTTCCAGGGCAGGATCCATCTGCTCTCTGCCCAGGTATTTTTGCAGCTCTCAAAGCCCTGCTTGCAGTGCCCAGCAGTCAGTCCAAGCCTGTGGGGAAGGCACCGAGCTGCATCCATTGACCGGTGGAGGAGAGGGGCTGGTGAGAGGGGGAGCAGCCCTGACACAGGGCTCAGCACAGACACAATTAAAAACAATCACCGTGGATTTCAATTAACGGCTCTTGCCCGGCAAGCAACAGGCTCGGGAAGGGGCTGTTAATAGATCTCTTCCAGCGCGGTGCACAATACTCCTTTGGCAGCTTTGATCGGTTATTGAGTCAAGCAGAGTTGCAGCAGCTCCCTCTTCAGCTTCAGGAGCGATCTGAGGGTTGGCTGGTGTTTAGCCAGCCCTGCCTGGGATGGGGAGGGCTTGAGCAGGGAAACGGAAAAGTGGGCGTCATTTTTCAGGGGTTTATCCTAATCCAGCGCCCTCTTGGGCTGCCTGCAGGGGATGTGTTGTCCCTGCCTCCTGCAGCTGCACCCTGCACCAGCAGCAAACATTGAAACCCCCCCACCCCAGTCCCATACACCATCCAATCCATCCCACGCCATCCCACCCATTCCCACCCCATGCCAAGATCCACCAATAAATCCATCCGAAACCCACATCGCCAAATGCATACCCAAACCCATCCTCAATCCATCCCAACCGAATCCGCAGCTATCCAATCACCAAAATCCATTCAAATCACCACCTCAAACGCCATTCGCAACCCATTCTCAGCCCACCTAAACCCACCCAAACACATCCCAACCCATCCAAACTTCATCCCAAACCCACCTGAACCATCCCAAACCATTCCCAACCAATCAAAAATCCATCCCAATGACAAACCGCATCCAATACATCCGTCCACAAGCAATCCCATCCAATCGAAACAACCCAAAACCATCCCAAATCCATCCTAATCGCAATTCCAAACCTACCCAACCCACCCAAATCCATCCCAATCCAATCCAAACCCATTCCCAACTCCATTCCCAACTCCATCGCCAAATCATCCAACTCACTCAACCTACCCAAGCCTGGCGAGATTCTCCCCATCCTGCCGCCACGCCACGGGCCCCGTCCACGCACCTTCTCTTGACGTCGCCACTTCTGGCAACTTCCGCGCTGCGAGTGCCAGCTCCAGGTACCTGCAGGGGCCTCCCTGGGGACAGGGGAACGGTGCCGTTTGGGGACAAGCAAATCCCCGTGGGGAATGGTGTCAGTGGGTCAGGGGTCAGGGGGTGTCCAATGGGGGTGTCAGTGGGGTCAGTGGATGGGTGAGTGGAGCAGAGTGGGGTGAGTAGGGTGTGGAGTGGAGTAGTGGAATCATAGTGTGAGTGGGATCAATAGACAATAGCACATAGGATCAGTGGATCTAATAGGATCAATAGGATCAGCCAGGGATCAAAATAGCATCAAGCAAGGCAGATTATAGGGTCATGCGGATCAAATGGTGACTCCCCTCCCCACGTCTCAGTGACGATCTCAGTGACACCCTCGTCGAGCTCAACAACAAAGACTGAGTGGCCGGGCTCATCAAAACCCTTCAAAAGGCGAAGCGACAAATCCACCCAGGAAAACCCCGAAACCATTGGGGGACAAGCCGCAGCCACCCAGTCCCCGCCAGTGAGGGCAGAGCTGGCGACGGTCCCCACGCACCGGTTTAGAGGGCCGCGGGAGCAGGAGCCATTGGCTCCAGCCACAGTACGGGTCCCTGGCACAAGGGCAGCTGTGGAGGTTACTGCGGTGACGTCCGGCCAACATGTGGCCATGGGCAGCTCCAGGACAACGGCCGGCCGGCCACGTAACAGCCAACCGGCCTGCAGCGAGAGAGCACGGGGAAGTGGTCACTCTGTGACCCACAGAGCACAGGGGAGTGGTCCACATCAGTGACCCACAGGGCACTAGGGGAAGTGGTCACTTCAGTGACCCACAAGGGACAGGGGAGATGGTTCTGACCCAAGTCGGGAGTGACCGACCATCAGGGGCCGAGGGGAGTGGTGCACTTCAGTACCACAGGAGCACAGGGAGGTGAATGGTCATCTACAGGTGACGACAGAGCACAGACCAGTGGTCACTCAGTTGACCTTCACAGGACACAGGGACGGTCACGTCAGTGACCGACAGAGCACAGCAATGGTCACTCAGTGACCCAACTTCAAGCAGCCAAGATGGTCAATCAGTGAACCGCCAGGGCAAGCATTCATTCTTGCCCAGCGAAGTCGCTGTCACTCAGTGACCTTCACAGAGCAACAGCCAGTGGTCACTCAGTGACCCCACAAGAGCACGAGATGGATGTCCCGTCAAGGCACCTGGTCACTTGTGACCCACGTAGAGCACACCAGTGGTCGACTCAGTGCACCACACAGATGACACAGCCAAGTGGTCACTCAGTGACGCCCAAGAGCAACAGACGAGTGGGTGCACTCAGTGACCCTCACAGACCGCTACAGCTCAGTGGGTCAACTTCAGGTGGGACGCCACAGGAGCACGAGACATGTCACTCAGTGACGGCCACAGAGCACAGACTGATGGCCACTCGTGAAGCACGCAGTGTACTCAGTGCCCACAGAGCACAGACGATGGTCACTCAGTGACCCACAGAGCACAACAGGTCACTCAGTGACCCACAGAGCACAGCATGGTCACTCAGTGATCCCACGAGCACAGCAGTGGTCACTCATCATGGACAACAATGATGGAGGGACAGGACAACAGGGATCGTACAGAACAGGCACAGACTCCTGGTGGCTCGAAATTAACAGAGTTATTAGGATTAGGATTTACTATTAAACAGGATTATTTATTAACAGGATAATTATTAAATGGATTATTTTAAGGGATTATTAAATGGATTAATATAAAGGTATTATATTAGAAGGATTATTATTAAAGGGATTATTATGAAAAGGATTATTATTAAAGTATTAATAAAGGGATAATTATTAAGGGATTATTATTAAGGGACAATTATTAATTGGGATCTATTATTAATTTGGATTATTATTAATTGGATTATTATGAAAGATTTTTTATAAAGAGATTATTATAAATTGGATTATAATGAAAGATTATTATAAAAAGGATTATTAATTAAAGGGGTTCGTATTAATGGGAGTAATATATTTAAAGGGATTATTATGAAAGGATTAGATGGGATATGGGGAAGAAATCCCCCGTGTGAGTGTGGGATGGCCGGGATGGGATTCCCATGGACATTGGGGCTCAGAGCACAGCGGGCGGTGTCCCTGCAGCATAAAGGATCGGGCTGGCCGATCCCTCTGGTCTTTCCACCCCAATCATTCGGGATTCCCCTCGGAGCCCCGGGACCATCCCGGAGCTGGGCAGGGACCCACCCTGGCATGGTCCAGGAATCATGGCCTGGATGGGCTCCGTGCCGGGGAACACCTGGATCTCTGCGATGTTGTGCACGCCGTCCGGCACAGCTCCACCACCTTGTGGATGGAGCCCTTGTCTGGGGAGAGAGGGGAGAAAACCTGTGATGATCCCGGAGGGACTGACCACACCCCGGACACTCGGACACGGCGGGACCTTCCCGGGAGCAGCTTCGGAATCCTCTGGATTTCCTTCCCAAATTCCCCTTCCCAAATTCCCCTTTCCAAAAGCAGCGCTCAGGAACCCTCGCGGATTTCCTTCCCAAATTCCCTTCCCTGGGAGAAGTGCTCAGGAATCCTCACAGATTCCCCTTCCCAAAGCAGCCCTCAGGGCTCCTCGTGGATTCCCTTTCCCAAAATCCCCTTCTCAAATTCCCCTTCCCCGGAGTAGCTTCTCAGGAATCCTCCCAGATTCCCCTTCCCAAATTCCATTTCCTGGGACCAGCACTCAGGACTGCTTGGGGATTCCCCTTCCCAAAATCCCCTTCCCAAATTCTCCTTCTTGAGAGAGTAGCGCTCAGGAATCCTTCCAGATTCCCCTTCCCAAATTCCATTTCCCAAAAGCAGCGCCTCAGGAATTCTCCGCAGATTCCCCTTCCCAAATTCCTTTCCCAAAAGCAGCACTCAGAGAACCCTCACGGATTCCCCTTCCAGATTCCCCTTTCCCATAATTCCCTTTCCCAAAAGCTGCACTCAGGAAATCCTTCCAGATTCCTCTTCCAAATTCCCTTTCCCAAAAGCCTGCAACTTTTCCAGGCAATCCTTCCCGATTCCTCTTCCAAAATTCCCTTTCCCAAAAGCAGCGCTCGGAACCCTCGCGGATTCCCTTCCAAATTCCCTCCAGGGCTTTTTAAACCTCTGGAACTCCTCCCGAGCCCCGCTCCCACCCTCCCGGGTGCGCCGGTACCTGGGCCAGGTAGAGCACGTTGTAGCCGCCCCGCCGGCGGTCCGCCACCCGGTGCACGCCGATCTTGCGGTAGCGGTGCTGGTTGTGGAACAGCGGGCCCCGGGCCAGCGCTCCACCCGCTCCTCCACCTCGGGTGGCTGTCGGCGATCTTTGAACGCCTCGCTGGGCGTGTGCTGGCCGGAGGACGCACTGGGCCAGAGGGACGGGAAGCGGTTCAGATCCGGCCTCCGCGTGGGGTCAGAGTAGCAGTCACAGAACCGCAAAAATCCGAGCGCTTTCCGGGGATTTTATCACTGCTCCCGTCACCGCCGGGGCCACCCTGTGTCCCCTGCCCTGTCCGCCTGTAGGTGACGCGCGACCTGAATTCATCTGGAAACCAGAAAATCTGGAATTTCATCTGGAATTTCGTCTGGAATTGTTATCTGGAATTTCATCTGGAATTTCATCCGGCTTTTATCTCAGATTTTACCATAACTTCATCTGGATTTTCATCTGGATTTTCATCCAGAATTGTATCTGGAATGTCATCTGGATTCACCCAGAATTTCATCTGGAATTTTACCCGGGATTTCATCCAGAATTTCATCTGGAATTTTATCCGGAATTTCACCCGGAATTTCATCTGGGATTTCATCTGGTGTCAGCATGAGCGGTCACGGAGACTCAAATATCCGCGGCGTTTTCCAGGGATTTATCGCCTCTTCCCGTCACCGCCGGGGCCATCCCATGTCCCCTACCCCATCCCGCTGTGGTGACGCGGTGACGCGGTGACCTGAATTTCATCTGGAATTTCATATCTGGAATTTAACCGGTATTTCACCAGGAATTTCATCCGGAATTTCACCCGAATTTAATCCAGAATTTTCATCTAGAATTTTCATCTGGAACTTCACCCGCGAATTCCACCCTGACCCTCCCGCCCCTGCCTCACCTGGCCGGTTGATCTCCGGGTTGGGCCGTGGTAGCCCTTGAGCCGCGACGTCCGGAACACGGCGTCGATGTCACCGAAGGAGTAAACGCAACACGGCCCGAGCTGCCCCTGCAGTGACAATCAGATGGTCAGGGTGACACTGGGTGTCACAGCGCCCTGCCCGGTGGGAAAGAAGTGATTTTGGGGCCAGCAGCGCTCACCAGGTGTTGGTGAAGAGCCCGTAGACCTTGGAGTGCCGCCAGTGCGTCCGCGGGAACGATGAAGACGTCCTGCAACCAGTTGAAGTTGCCCTTGGTGGCCGGGTCCACGCAGATCAGGGTTGCCTTGAGGAACGTGGTCCACTTGGAGGCCGACAGCGAGCTGGTGCCTCCTTTGTCCTCCTGGAGGGGACAGGGGACGCCGGGCGTGGGGACGTGGGGACAGGTCAGGGACGGATGGGGACACCCCAAATCCCCATCCCGCAATCGCGTTCCTCAGATATCCCAGTGAGGCAGAACGCGGAATTCTCTCCGTCCCCGAAGATAAAAAACCCAAACCAAACCCAAATCAATTCCAAATCAAACCCTTTGTCACCTCCTTTGTCACCCCTCTGTCACCCCTCTGTCAGCCCTCTGTCACCCTCTGTCGCCCCATTGTCACCTTTGTCACCCTTTGTCACCTTGCACAGCTGGGCCACCCTGGAGATGGTTCCGTGGTGCCTCGGGGCTCTTGTCCGGGTTGTCCTGCGGAAGAAATAATAAATCTTGTCCTGGTGGGGCTCCTATGCCGCAGGGTGGTGGCCTTGCAAACTGCGGGTCTGGGGACAGAAGGGATGACCATTTCAGCGGAATTTCATCTGGGATTTCATACCCAAATGTCACCCCGGATTTCACCCAGAATTTCATCTTGAATTTCATCTGGAATTCATCCGTAATTTTTACCCTGAATTTTCATCTGGAATTTCAAGCAGAATTTAATTCTGGGATTTTTTCCAGAATTTCATCTGGAATTTCATCTGGAATTTCATCTGGAATGTCATTTGGGATTTCATCCAGAATTTCATCCCGAAATTTCATCTAGAATTTAATCCAGAATTTCATCTGGATTTTCACCCTGAATTTCACCCAGGATTTCATCTGGGATTTCATCTGGAATTTCATCTGGATCCAGGCCGGTAATGTCCAGGGATCAGCCAGCAGCCCCAGGGCTGTCAGGGTTTAGTTTGACTTTGTGTTTGGTTTTGGGTTTGATTTCCCCTCCTGTCATGGTTTACTTGGTCTGATTTTGGTGGTGGGGGGATGGGACCAGAAACCACAAAGATGGCTCCTGTGAGAAAGTTCTAGAATGAGCTCGCCGTGCCCCCGGTTTGTCCCTCCCGGCACAGAGCCGCCCTTTGTCCCGCCGGAGCGGTGACATTTCCGGGCACAGAGCGGCCATTGATCCGCGACCGGAGGGAAATGGGGCGGGGGATCGGAGGGGTCAGCCCGGCTGGCTTTGGGATTTGGGATTTGGGAAAGAGCCCTGTGTGCCTTAAAAATGCGGGGGAGGGTTTGGGATTGAGCTCATGTGCCCTAAAACCGCAGGGTTGGATTTGGGATCTGTGGGGTTGGGTTTGGGTTTGAGCCTTGTGTGCGCTAAAAATGTGGGGGATGGTTTGGGATTTGGGAAAGAGCTCCGTGTGCCCTAAAAATGCAGGGTTGGATTTGGGATTTGGGATTGAGCCCCGTGTGCACTAAAACCGCGGGGATTGATTTGGGATTTGGGAATCCAAACCCTGTCCATCCCTGGGATCCAAACCCTAAGGAGGTTTCCGGGCCCCGATGTCCCTGGTGGGGCTGTCAGGGTGGGAGTGGACCCCCCCCAATCCCAAATCTGGGGTGCAGAATCAGCGCTCGGAGCCGGGCCTGAGCTCCCAGTCCCACAACCCCAACTCCACCGCAATTCCCGGTACAATTCCTATTGAAATTGCCATCACAATTCCTATTTCCATTACATTTCTCATCCCAATTCCCATGCCAATACCCATCCCATTCCCATTCCCATCCCATTCCCATCCCATTCCCATCCCATTCCCACTGATCCCATTCCCATCCCATCCCATCCCATCCCATCCCGTCCCATTCCCATTCCCATTACCATTTTTCCTCCTCTCCACTGTGGATTTCTCCCATGCCCTTGGACCCATCTGTCCCTCCTCCCACGTTTTCTCATCGTTCCGAGGGCACAGGATCAGGATCGGGATCTGGATCGGGATTGGGATTGGGACTGGGATCAGGATTTGGATCGGGATCAGGATCAGGGTCAGGATCGAGATCAGGATCAGGATTGGGATCGGGATTGGGATCGTCAGGATCAGGGTCAGTCAGATGGGATCAGGATCAGACGGATCAGGATCAGGATGGATCAGATTGGACGGATGGACAGATTGGGACGGGAGGGAGGATCGGACGAGGGATGGAATGGATTGGGATTGGGAATGGGATCGGGAATGGGATTGGGACCAGGACGTCCCCATACCAACCCCCCGGCCCCGTTCCACCCCAGGTGCCCGGGAATATGTTTTCCCACGGAAGGAGAAGTTCCCGGTGTTTTTCCACCCGGAAAATTCCTCGTCCATCTTCGTGGGCGGTGAGGGCCGGCTCTACTTCTACGACTTCGCCACACATGAGAATTACACGGTGAGGAGGCTCTGATCGGGGTTTGGCCCTAAAATAACTCAAAACTGCACAAAATCCCACAAAAAAAGACCAAAATACAAAAACCCCACACAAAATCCCACAAAAAGTGCCCTTAAAAAAACAGCCAAAAAATGCATAAAATCCTGAAAAAATGCACAAAGTCCCACAAAAAACAACCAAAATCTTAAAAAAAGCTCAAAATCCTTCCAAAATGCACAAAATCCCCCCCAAACCCACAAAATCTCAGAAAAATGCACAAAATCCCACAAAAATG
Source organism: Malurus cyaneus samueli (assembly GCA_009741485.1). Classification (NCBI taxonomy): domain Eukaryota; kingdom Metazoa; phylum Chordata; class Aves; order Passeriformes; family Maluridae; genus Malurus; species Malurus cyaneus. The sequence continues at coordinate 5,266,955 of CM019223.1, forward strand.
CCCCAAATCCTCAAAAAATGCACGAACGCCCACAAAAAAGACCAAAATCCCACAAAATGCAAAAATCTCAAAAAAAATCCATAAAAATGCACAAATTCTCCCCAAAATGCCCCAAATTCCACAAAAACCACACAAAATCCCATAAAAATGCACAAATTCTCCCCAAAATGCCCCAAATTCCACAAAAACCACACAAAATCCACCACAAAAGTCCAAATCCAAAAACCCAAATCCCCCAAACCTGCAGTTTTTTAGGGTGATCCGAGTTCGGGGAGTGCAGGAATTTTAGGATTTTTGTCTTTTTGACCCTAGGAAGAATTCCCGGTGAAAGGCGAAGCTCAGTGCGGGATGTCCGGGAATTTGGTAAATGGAGGAACAGTGGGATTGGGGAGGATTTGGGGTTTTTGGGGTTTTTGGGGTTTTTGGGATTGAGGAGGGAAGAATGAGATTGGGGAGGGTTTGGGTTTTTGGGATCAAGGAGAGGAACAGCGGGATTGGGGTAAATTCAGGGGTTTTGGGATTTGGGGGGTTTTGGAATTGAGGAGAGAGCAGTGAGATTGGGGAGAGTTTGGGGTTTGGGGTCGAGGAGGGAACAGCAGGATTGGGTTTTGGGGATTTTTGGGGTTTTGGGGGTTTTTGGGATCGAGGGGGGAATGGTGGGATTGGGGTGGTTTGGGATTTTTGGGTTTTGGGGGGTTTGAGGGTTTTTGGGTTTTTGGGGGTTTTGGGATCAAGGAGAGAACAGCAGGATTGGGGTGGATTTGAGGGATTTGGGGTTGAGGAGGAGGAAGAATGGGTTTGGGGTGGATTTAGGATGGAGGAGGGGGATCAGCCATTGTGACCCCGCTGTGACCCTGCTGTCCCCTCCCTTAGGGTGCCGGCCCCAATTTCCTGACGCTGGTGGAGCCCTATGGGGTCGGGCTCCTGGTGTGCGGCACCGGGGGCTGCGCTCCCACCTGCTGGAACGTGGTACGGGGCTTGGGGGATGGGAACGATCCCATGGGGACCCCACTGGGACCCTGATCCCATTGGGACCCTTGGAGACCTCCTGAAAGTCCCGACCCCACTCAGTGTCCCTGACACCATTCAGTGTCCCCATTTCTGTCCCTGACCCCACTGAGTGTCCCCATTTGTCCCTGACTCCATTCTGTCCCATTCTGTGCCATTTTATCCCATTCTGTCCCATTTTTCCCATTTTGTCCCATTCTATCCCATTTTGCCCCATTCTGTCCCTGTCCCCATTCTGTCCCATTTTATCCCATTCTGTCCCATTTTATCCCATTTTTTCCCATTTTTTCCCATTTTGTCCCGTTTTGTCCCTTTTCAGACCCACAGGACTCAGAGCCCGCCCTGGGACGGCCGAGGCATCGCCCCGTTCACCCCCGACCCCAACACTCTCGTCCTTATTGACGGTAAATCCCAATTTTCCCCTTTTTCCCCCTTTTTTTCCAGGGTCGGTGACAAAAGTGACCCCCTCAGGTGGCCCCGAGGGCTCTGTCCCCTGCTCCAGGTGGCTTTGGGGGTTTCTGTGGGTCCCTGTTCCCAAAAAATCCCTTTTTCCCTCATTTCCCCTCAATCCCTCATTCCCAATCCCCTTTTCCCATATTTTCCTCAATCCCATTCCCAAACCCCTTTCCCCTCATTTCCCCCTCATTTTCCCCTCATTTTCCCCCAATCCCATTCCCAATCCCCTTTTCCCACATTTCCCCAATACCATTCCCAAACCCCTTTTCCCTCATCTTCCCCTCATTTCCCGCTCATTTCCCCCCAATCCTATTCCCAAACCCCTTTCCCCTCGTTTTCCCCAATCCCATTCCCAATCCCCTTTTCCCACATTTCCCCCAATGTCCGTGTGTCCGGCAGGTCAGGACATTTACTCCACCATCAAGAAGAGCCAGCAGAACGGGAAGATCCCGCGCTTCCGGCGGGTCCGGGGCGGCAGCGAGCTCTACACCAGCGACACCGTCATGGACAGTGAGACATGGGGACAGCCACCGGACGGGGGATTGGTCACCTCGGAGCTCCGAGGGGATCCCAGAGGGGCTTGGACACTCTGGAGTTCTGAGGGGATGTGGGGAAACTGGAGGGGTTTGGTCACCTCGGAGCTCCGAGGGAATCCTGGTGGGTTTGGCCATTCTGGAGCTCCAAGGGGATAAGGGGTCCCGGCAGTTTGTCACTCCATAGCTCTGAGGGGATCTCAAGGGGCTTGGACACCCTGGAGCTCCGAGGGGATTCCAGAGTGGCTCGGTTCACCCCAGAACTCCGACGGGATGAGGGGAAACCGGAAGGGCTTGGACACTCCAGAGCTCCGAGGGGATCCCAGAGGGGCTCAGTCACTCTGGAGCTCCGAGGGGATGAGGGGAAACTGGAGGGGTTTGGTCACCTCGGAGCTCTGAGGGGATCCCAGAGAGTTCGGACACTCTGGAGCTCCGAGGGGATGAGGGGAAACTGGAGGGGTTTGGTCACCTCAGAGCCCCGAGGGGATGAGGGGAAACCAGAGGGGTTTGGTCAGCTCGGAGTTCTGAGGGAATCCTGGTGGGTTTGGTCATTCCAGAGCTCCAAGGGGATGAGGGGAAACTGGAGGGGTTTGGTCACCTCAGAGCTCCGAGGGGATGGGGGATCCCAGAGTGGCTTGGACACCTCGGAGCTCCGAGGGGATCCCGGTGGAGCTCAGCCATCCCACAGCTCCCACGGGAACGTCCCCTGTGTCCACCCGAGCTCCTCGTGTGGGGTCAGAAGCGGGGAGTGACCAGCACCGGCAGGAGGGACCCGCTGACCCCTCGGTGCCAGGGGGGCACAGCTCCGCTGACCCCTCAGTGCCCGGCTCAGGGGACCCGTTGACCCCTCGGCTGTGGGAATTTCTCCCCAAACTTCCCCTCCCGCCCTAAATTTCCCGTTCCCTGCAATGGGGAAATGTGGCCAGGGAGGAAGGAAATGGGGTTGTGCAAAAGTGCCCGAGGCCTTGGGCAACTTCTGCTGGGCAAACACCGGCCCGGGGCGGGGACAGGCTGGGGACAGGGAGGGGACACCGGGGAGGGACACCTAGGAGGACTCACAGGAGGGTGTAGGGGCTGCTCAGGGGCTCCGGGAAATTATTGGGTGGAAAAGGGATGAAAAGAACGCAGGGATAAAATGGGGAGGTGTCGTGGGTTTAAAACCTGATTTTTTTCCCAATCCGAGTCACGGCACCAAAAATGTCGTGGTTTGGACTGTGCTGAAAGCCAAAAGCACTACACCCACGACGTTCTCTCCTTTCCCCCACCGAGAGGAAGAAAGGGAGAGCAAAAGCCCAATTATCACAAAATTTATGGCTTTTAGATAAGATAACATAATTGAGAGAAAGATAAGTATATGCTCCAGGACATATAGGTTCAGACTTCTAGAACTTTCTCACAGGAGCCATCTTTGTGGTTTCTTGGTCCCATCCCCCCACCACCAAAAATCAGACCAAGTAAAACCATGACAGGAGGGGAAATCAAACCCAAACCAAACACAAAGTCAAACCTAAACCCTGACAGCCCTGGGGCTGCTGGGCTGATCCCTGGACATTACCGGCCTTGGGATCCAGATGAAATTCCAGATGAAATCCCAGATGAAATCCTGGGTGAAATTCAGGGTGAAAATCCAGATGAAATTCTGGATTAAATTCTAGATGAAATTTCGGGATGAAATTCTGGATGAAATCCCAAATGACATTCCAGATGAAATTCCAGATGAAATTCCAGATGAAATTCTGGAAAAAATCCCAGATTAAATTCTGCTTGAAATTCCAGATGAAATTCAGGGTAAAATTACGGATGAAATTCCAGATGAAATTCAAGATGAAATTCTGGGTGAAATCCGGGGTGACATTTGGGATGAAATCCCAGATGAAATTCCGCTGAAATGGTCATCCCTTCTGTCCCCAGACCCGCAGTTTGTCAAGGCCACCACCCTGCGGCATGAGGAGCCCCACCAGGACAAGATTTATTATTTCTTCCGCGAGGACAACCCGGACAAGAGCCCCGAGGCACCACGGAACATCTCCAGGGTGGCCCAGCTGTGCAAGGTGACAAAGGGTGACAATGGGGCGACAGAGGGGTGACAGAGGGGTGACAGAGGGGTGACAAAGGAGGTGACAAAGGGTTTGATTTGGAATTGATTTGGGTTTGGTTTGGGTTTTTTATCTTCGGGGACGGAGAGAATTCCGCGTTCTGCCTCACTGGGATATCTGAGGAACGCGATTGCGGGATGGGGATTTGGGGTGTCCCCATCCGTCCCTGACCCTGTCCCCACGTCCCCACGTCCCCGCGTCCCCTGTCCCCTCCAGGAGGACAAAGGAGGCACCAGCTCGCTGTCGGCCTCCAAGTGGACCACGTTCCTCAAGGCCACCCTGATCTGCGTGGACCCGGCCACCAAGGGCAACTTCAACTGGTTGCAGGACGTCTTCATCGTCCCCGCGGACGACTGGCGGCACTCCAAGGTCTACGGGCTCTTCACCAACACCTGGTGAGCGCTGCTGGCCCCAAAATCCTTTTTTCCCACCGGGCAGGCGCTGTGACACCCCAGTGTCACCCTGACCATCCGATTGTCACTGCAGGGGCAGCTCGGCCGTGTGCGTTTACTCCTTCGGTGACATCGACGCCGTGTTCCGGACGTCGCGGCTCAAGGGCTACCACGGCCCCAACCCGGAGATCAAACCGGGCCAGGTGAGGCAGGGGCGGGAGGGTCAGGGTGGAATTCCGGGTGAAGTTCCAGATGAAATTCTAGATGAAATTCTGGATAAAATTCGGGTGAAATTCCGGATGAAATTCCTGGTGAAATACCGGGTTAAATTCCAGATATGAAATTCCAGATGAAATTCAGGTCACCGCGTCACCGCGTCACCACAGCGGGATGGGGTAGGGGACATGGGATGGCCCCGGCGGTGACGGGAGAGGCGATAAATCCCTGGAAAACGCGCGGATATTTGAGTCTCCGTGACCGCTCATGCTGACACCAGATGAAATCCCAGATGAAATTCCGGGTGAAATTCCGGATGAAATTCCAGATGAAATTCTGGATGAAATCCCGGGTAAAATTCCAGATGAAATTCTGGGTGAAAATCCAGATGACATTCCAGATACAATTCTGGATGAAAATCCAGATGAAATCCCAGATGAAGTTATGGGTAAAATCTGAGATAAAATGCCGGATGAAATTCCAGATGAAATTCCAGATAACAATTCCAGATGAAATTCCAGATTAAATTCCGGATGAAATTCCAGATGAAATTCCAGATGAAATTCAGGTCAGCACGTCACCACAGTGGGACAGGGCAAGGGACACAGGACAGGGCAGGGGACACAGGGTGGCCCCGGCGGTGACGGGAGCAGTGATAAATCCCCGGAAAGCGCTCGGATTTTTGCGGTTCTGTGACTGCTCACTCTGACCCCACGCGGAGGCCGGATCTGACCGCTCCCCCGTCCCCTCTGGCCGCAGTGCGTCCCCTCCGGCCAGCACACGCCCAGCGAGACGTTCAAGATCGCCGACAGCCACCCCGAGGTGGAGGAGCGGGTGGAGCCGCTGGCCCGGGGCCCGCTGTTCCACAACCAGCACCGCTACCGCAAGATCGGCGTGCACCGGGTGGCGGCCGCCGGCGGGCGCGGCTACAACGTGCTCTACCTGGCCACAGGTACCGGCGGCACCCGGGAGGGGTGGGAGCGGGGCTCCGGGAGGGAGTTCCAGAGGTTTAAAAAGCCCTGGAGGGGAATTTGGAAAGGGAATCCGCGAGGGTTCCCGAGCGCTGCTTTTGGGAAAGGGAATTTGGAAGAGGAATCTGGAAGGATTCCTGAGTGCAGCTTTTGGGAAAGGGAATTTGGAAAGGGGAATCTGGAAGGGGAATCCGTGAGGGTTCCTGAGTGCTGCTTTTGGGAAAGGGAATTTGGGAAGGGGAATCTGCGAGAATTCCTGAGCGCTGCTTTTGGGAAATGGAATTTGGGAAGGGGAATTTGGAAAGGGAATCCGCGAGGGTTCAAGAAGGAGAATTTGGGAAGGGGATTTTGGGAAGGGGAATCCCCAAGCAGTCCTGAGTGCTGGTCCCAGGAAATGGAATTTGGGAAGGGGAATCTGGGAGGATTCCTGAGAGCTACTCCGGGGAAGGGGAATTTGAGAAGGGGATTTTGGGAAAGGGAATCCACGAGGAGCCCTGAGGGCTGCTTTTGGGAAGGGGAATCTGTGAGGATTCCTGAGCACTTCTCCCAGGGAAGGGAATTTGGGAAAGGAAATCCGCGAGGGTTCCTGAGCGCTGCTTTTGGAAAGGGGAATTTGGGAAGGGGAATTTGGGAAGGGAAATCCACGAGGATTCCAGAGCTGCTCCCGGGAAGGGTCCCGCCGTGTCCGAGTGTCCGGGGTGTGGTCAGTCCCTCCCGGGATCATCACAGGTTTTCTCCCCTCTCTCCCCAGACAAGGGCTCCATCCACAAGGTGGTGGAGCTGCCGGACGGCGTGCACAACATCGCAGAGATCCAGGTGTTCCCCGGCACGGAGCCCATCCAGGCCATGATCCTGGACCATGCCAGGGTGGGTCCCTGCCCGCTCCGGGGATGGTCCCGGGGCTCCGAGGGGAATCCCGAATGATTTGGGGTGGAAAGGACCAGAGGGATCGGCCAGCCCGACCCTTTATGGCTGCAGGGACACCGCCCGCTGTGGCTCTGAGCCCCAATGTCCATGGGAATCCCATCCCGGCCATCCCCACACTCACGGGGGGATTTCTTCCCCATATCCCATCTAATCCTTTCATAATAATCCCTTTAATAATTATCCCATTAATACGAACCCCTTTAATAATAATCCTTTTTATAATAATCTTTTCATAATAATCCAATTTATAATAATCTCTTTAATAATAATACTTTCAATAATAATCCAATTAATAATAATCCAATTAATAATAATCCAATTAATAATTGTCCCTTAATAATAATCCCTTTAATAATTATCCCTTTATTAATACCTTTAATAATAATCCTTTTCATAATAATCCCTTTAATAATAATCCTTCTAATAATAATACCTTTAATATTAATCCATTTAATAATCCCTTTAATAATAATCCATTTAATAATTATCCTGTTAATAATAATCCTGTTAATAGTAATCCTAATCCTAATAACTCTGTTATTTCGAAGCCACCAAGAGTCTGTGTCCTGTCCTGTCCATCCCTGTGTCCTGTCCCTCCATCCCAGGTTGTCCATGGGGAGTGGAGTGACCACTGGCTGTGCTCTGTGGGTCACTGAGTGACCACTGGCTGTGCTCTGTGGGTCACTGAGTGACCATCGTCTGTGCTCTGTGGGTCACTGAGTGACCATCGTCTGTGCTCTGTGGGTCACTGAGTGACCACTGGCTGTGCTCTGTGGGTCACTGAGTGACCATCGTCTGTGCTCTGTGGGTCACTGAGTGACCACTGGCTGTGCTCTGTGGGTCACTGAGTGACCACTGGCTGTGCTCTGTGGGTCACTGAGTGACCACTGCTGTGCTCTGTGGGTCACTGAGTGACCACTGGCTGTGCTCTGTGGGTCACTGAGTGACCACTGGCTGTGCTCTGTGGGTCACAGAGTGACCACTGGCTGTGCCCTGTGGGTCACTGAGTGACCATCATCTGTGCTCTGTGGGTCACTGAGTGACCACTGGCTGTGCTCTGTGGGTCAACTGAGTGACCATCGCTGTGCTCTGTGGGTCACTGAGTGACCACTGGCTGTGCTCTGTGGGTCACTGAGTGACCATTGTCTGTGCTCTGTGGGTCACTGAGTGACCACTCCCCTGTGCCCTGTGGGTCACTGAGTGACCACTCCCCTGTGCTCTGTGGGTCACTGAGTGACCACTCCCCTGTGCCCTGTGGGTCACTGAGTGACCACTCCCCTGTGCTCTGTGGGTCACAGAGTGACCACTCCCCGTGCTCTCTCCCGCAGGCCGTGCTGTACGTGGGCTCGGCCGGCCGTGTCCTGGAGCTGCCCATGGCCATGTGCCGGACGTACCGCAGTAACTGCCACAGCTGCCTGCTGGCCAGGGACCCGTACTGTGGCTGGGCCAATGGCTCCTGCCTCCCGCTGGCCCTCAACCGGTGCGTGGGGACCCTCCCAGCTCCTGCCCTCACTGGGGGGTGGGGTGGCTGCGCTGTCCCCAAAGGTTTGGGGTTTTCTGGGTGGATTTGTCCTTCCCTTGAGGGTTTTGAGAGCCCGGCCACTGTCTTGTTGTTGAAGCTCACGAGGGTGTCACTGAGATCGTCACTGGAGTGGGGAGGGGGGAGTCCCATTGATCCCACTGACCCTATTGATCCTGCTGATGCTATTGATCCTGCTGATCCTATTGATCCTATTGATCCCACTGATCCTATTGATGCTATTGATCCTATTGATCCCACTCACTCCACTGATCCCACTCCTCACCCTACTCACCCCACTTGCTCCACTCCCCATCCCACTGACCCCACTGACACCCTGACACCCCTGACCCCCCTGACCCCACTGACCCCATTCCCACGGGGATTGCTGTCCCCAAACGCCCGTTCCTGTCCCCAGGGAGGCCCTGCAGGACCTGGAGCTGGCCTCGCAGCGCGGAAGTTGCCAGAAGGGCGACGTCAAGGAAGGTGCGTGGAGGGGCCGTGGGTGGGGCCAGGATGGGGAGAATCTCCAGGCTTGGGGTGGGTTGGAGTGAGTTGGGATGGATTTGGGATGGGTTGGGATGGGTTGGGATGGGTTTGGATTGGATTGGGATGGATTTGGGTGGGTTGGGATAGGTTTGGATTGGATTAGGATGGATTTGGGATGGGTTTGGGTTGGTTTCGATTGGATGGGATTGCTTTGGATGTATTGGAATGCGTTTGGATCAATTGGGATGGGATTTGATTGGTTGGGATGGGTTTGGGATGGGTTCAGGTGGGTTTGGGATGAGTTTGGATGGGTTGGGATGTGTTTGGGATGGGTTTAGGTGGGCTGGAATGGGTTGGAATGGGTTTGGGTGGATTTGAATGGATTTTGGTGGATTTAGGATTAGCTGGGATCGGTTGGGATGGATTGGGATGGGTTTGGGTGCATTTGGGATGGGTTTGGATGGATTTTGGTGG
>CM019223.1:5287838-5312375 GCA_009741485.1 Malurus cyaneus samueli
AAGAAATAGTTAGTCTACCACAGAACAACGCCAAGAAACCTTTGCCTTAGAAGAGACAGTCACATTTTCGGATAGATGTTTTTGCAACAAAAGAGCACGTTCAACTCACCTCAATAAAATATTAACATTACCATGACTTAAGGCCATGTTTCTGGCAGTAAAATTTCTGTTGAATGCGTATGCTGAAATCACTAGAGTTCATACACTATATCCACATCCTAGTTGAGTGCTAGTCTTCAAATGCCAGGAAGCATTTCACTGTCATTAGCATTTCCATTTTCATTAAAGGTAGCACTAATAGAGGACCTGAAGCTCACAGGAGCATAGTCACAGTAAAGCTGTAAGCAGAGCTAGATTTAATGGATGAGAGTATTCAAACTTCTGGGAACGGCAGTACAGTCAACAGCTCTTGAAGATGGGTTCTGCCTTTGGCTGCTTGGCCTCATGAAGCCAGCAGGAAAAGACACAACTCATCTGACTTACTGAGTGCACACATTCGATGAATGTGGAGGTGCCTCTGGCTGGGTCAAGGAGATCTGAATGTGCTTATTGTTGCTGCCATATGTGGTGTCTTAGTCAGTGTTTACGAAGTAAATGGGATGAGTGGATGCTACGGACAAGGCTGCCTGCTCACCCTGAGGACCCAGGCCAAGGGTGGCTGCAGACAGACCCAGCGGCGTTACACAACCCCAGGAGCAAGCTGCAGCCTGGGCATGGCCCAAACAGGCCACAGTTGTCCTGCACGGAAGGGAAAAAATGTGAATTTCATAGAGGATAATTGTACTGAGCAACAATAAACAAAAAGGCTTTTAAGTGCTTCTTTCACATACTGAAGTCCCACGTCTCAGCTTACCTATGTGAGTCACAGGTCAGACTGTATGTGGGCAGAATAAATCTTTCTAAGCACCACAGGGATGGCAAGAGGTGTCTGGGACATCAGGATGGTGCCCTGCCCCCTCTGATGTGTGACCAGTGGGAATAGGGTCAGAGACAGGCCACAGCTCCTGAACACACCTGTGTCTGAGCTGCTCTGCCCCTCTCTGCCTTGAACATGGCAGCCTGGAGCCCTCCTGATCCGATAAGGTCTGTTCTCTGACCTGTGTTTTACCACAGGTGTTCTCAGGGGTGCTGAGAAGATGTCTTTCCACAGCCACTCTTTATTCCACTTGGAAAGCTCTGGTTTTCTGCAGGGAGTTGTCTGCAAGTTTACATTTTTGATAAGCAGCAACACAGACTGGTAAACAATTTTAGTTTTTACTGACTGCTAACGTTATGAGCCTAAGTAAGAAAATTCCTGTAGAAATTCCTGTGAAAATTCCCAGCATTCCCATGGCCACCTGCTTACAGGGCAGTTCCAGGGCTCTCCCCCACCCCTCTTTCTAGAACATTATCTGGAGTTCCAACAGTGGCTTTTTGATTCCTGTCATCTCCCCAAGCTGGATTTGTGGTGGTGTGCTAGTGGGAAGAAAGGCACCATCAAAACCCATCAGGGATTTGAGAGGTTTGTTACCAGTGATCGTGCTGCTCCCTGGGCTGTGGGGTTACTGAAAGCGGGTTGCTGGCACTGTTGTGATATCCATCCCATTGGCCTTTACTAAGGAGACTTATTGCTGAGTCAGATCCTAGAATTTCCATCTGTAGGTCACTGGGTTTTAGTGGTTTTGATATTTTTTTAAAGGAAAAATAGATTTTTGTATGTGTGTATTTTATATATATATTAAAAATTGTATATGCACTATAGGTAGCAACACAAATGAGTCTCAATGCTGGATTTTTAATTCCCAAAGCACTGCCAGTTGCCATCTTTATCTCTGTTTTAGGGGACTGATCTTGATGAGATCATTTTACCCACTGTGCCATATTTCTTTTCTCTCCTCCTGTATACCAGAGATACACTCTTGAGGAGTGCCACAAGAGACAAGCTATTAAAGAATATACTAAATACATAAAAGAGGTCATGAGGGTTTACCTTCTAGAATGAAGCATCTCTCCCTCTATAGTTTCCAACAGACACAACAGGGGTTTTTTTTCTAAATAAAGAAGTTGAGAAAAAACAGGGTCTTTGAAGAAAATTAAAACTAAATTGCTGACGATGCAGTTTACTTACCTATGGACAATTTAATAAATTTAATTTTATGGAAAATGTTGTGTATCTGTAAGCCTAGAATGTCAAGTTCTCAATAAAGGTTCGTACTGGTGATAGTGAAAATCAGTTAAAGGCCACAACTTTCTGTGAATGCTGCCAGTACACAGGATATGGATTGCACAGGGGATTTGTGAGCTGGAGTGTAAGTTTATAATATCTTTGGACACACCTTCATGTTTTTAATACATAGGCAACTGTGTGTTCTCTTTTTGCTGTACTGTAAAGTAATCCAAAGGATCCTGCTGCAGTTTGGGAGCTGTAATTGTGCTACCACAGGCTGAATACAAGGCTCTCTGTCCCCTGTGCCCTAGGAATACCCACAAATGGGTTGGACAAACCCTTTCCAGAGCTGAGGCTGGTGCAAAGAGGATTAGATAAGCTTGCTAGTTGTTGTTGTTGTGCAAGTTTCTTTTGGAGTTCTGTGTTCAAACCTGGCTCACTGCTTCCCCATCCTCTGAGATTCGCCTTTGCCTTCTGTCACTGGTGTGAGTTTCTGTGGCCTCCATGCTCTCTGCTGGCTCTGTCTGTGTCAATCAGGGAGTTTGGCCCTGGGGCCGGGGATCCTGGCACAGCGTGCATGTTTGTAAAGATGTGGAGTGAGTGGTTTGTGGAGCACCAGGGCATACACAAGCCAGTTCAGAGCACTAGACAGCTGGATGCAGAGATGTTAGAACCATGGAAAAGCAGAAGGGATGAACTCCCGTCGCTCCAGCATCAGGAGCTTTGAATGACAGGCAAAGTGGATGCACTAGACTTCCATTTTCACTGCTTTTCTGCGTTGCTCAGATCTGGGTTTCAGCCACAATACCAAAATGCAGAAAGGGCTCAGCTTCTGCCTGACCTCTGACAAGGGGACACTGCTTCTGTGTCTTCTGTATCAGGCACTGTAACATGAACATAATTGTGTTGCTCCTTCTGTAGATCCAAACCACTTACATGACTAGTCCTCTCCATCTAATCTTATCTGTCTTGTGTTGCAATCCTTGGTGTGCTTCCCTATTTCCAAATCAGAGCACAATATTTCTGAAAAAAATGTCTGACAGCTGCCTCCATTTTGGAATGTTGCCTGTTTTAAACAAAGAACGTCAGGTGGTGGTTAACACGGTGGTTTGTTAATCCTTACCTGGAAAGGAGCTGGTGCCAAAATCATTGCATTCGTAAAGCTCCTGCAAATGTCAGTCACCATTAAATAAAGAATTCTTCTGAGTTCACACGTACTATTGTATTTATATGTGCAATATGGTGTAGAGCAAGCCAGACAAGAAGCAAAAAGTACACGAATGACTGGTTTTGCAGGAAAAGCACCAGTATAAAGCTTAGAAAACCTGGGTTCGTGTCCCTGCCTTGCCATAGAAAATGGTATGCATAAGTTTGGAGTGGATAGCCGATTTCGCGCCGTTGTGCATTGCAGAGCCCGGGTTGGCCTCAGGGACTTTCCTCGTTTGCCCATTTTATCACCAACCAGGACCTGCCCAGCCCAATTTGGCACCAGCCAGGACCTTCCTCCAGCTCATTTTATCACCAGCCAGGACCTTCCCTGTGCCAAATTTAGCACCAACCAGGACCTGCTCAACACCAGCCAGGACCTTCCCCATGCCCATTTTATCACCAACCATGCCCCGCCCCTGGCGCTGACCGTGTCCACCCCTCCGGCCATCATCTCGGTGACGCTGGCGCGGATGTCCCCCAGGGCCATGGCGTCGCGCAGGATCAGGTTACCCAGGACCCCCACGTGCTCCTGGGGGCTCTTGCGCTGCAGCCGCAGGTCACGGTACACGCTCTGGATGCACTTGTCAGCTGAGGGGACACGGGGACAGCCAGGGGACATTGGGCACAGCGAGGGACACGGGGACCGTGAGGGACTTTGGGGACATTGAGGGGACATTGAGGGACATGGGGACATTGAGGCGCACGGGGGCAAAGAGGGGACGTTGGGGACACTGAGTGGCACAGGGGCATTGAGGGATATGGGGACATTGAGGGATATGGGGACATTGAGGGATATGGGGACATTGAGGGACGCGGCGACAGCGAGGGGTCATTGGGGACATGGGAGCATTGAGGGGACACTGAGGGGCATGGGATCATTGAGGGGACATTGGGGGACATGTGGACATTGAGGTGCATGGGGACAACAAGGGGACATTGGGGAACCAAAAGCGAGGAAGACATGGGGACATGATGGACATTGAGGGACAGCCAGGGGACATGGGGACATTGAGAGATGCAGGGACATTGAGGGGTACAGGGAGACTGAGGGACATTGGGATATTGAAGGACATGGGGACATTGAGAGGTGCAGGGACATTGAGGAGACATTGGGGACACAAAGACAGCGAGGGGACATGGGGGACATTGAGGGAGCATTTAGGGACATGGGGACATTGAGGTGACGTTGAGGGACATGGGGGCAGTGAGGGGACATTGAGGGACACGGGCACTTCCAGGAGACATTGAGGGACAGCCAGGGGACATGGAGACATTGAGGGATGCAGGGACATTGAGGGGACATTGGGGACATCAAGGTGTCATGGGGACATTGAAGGGGGACATAGGGACATTGAGGGGCATAGGGACATTGAAGGACATGGGGACATTGACGGGATGTGGGGACAGTGAGGGGACATTGGGGAAAAGTCGGGACATTGAGGGGGACATGGGGACATTGAGCGATGGGGACATTGAGGGATGCATGGGGACAGTGGGAAGGGGACATTGGGGACATGGAAGGGTCATGGGATGATGGGGACCAGGGGGATGGGACATCGGGGACATGGAAGGGGGACAACTCGGGGACAGAACGGACACGGGGACATTGAGGTGGCCCCGATGACACCGACCCTGTGCGAAGATGGCGTCCCAGGCCTGCACGTGGCGGCGCCAGGCGGGCGCGTTGAGGCGGCGCAGCAGCGCGGGCGGCACGTGCAGCATGGGCGCTGTGGTGTGGAACATGAGCGCCACGGCCGCGATGAAGCGCTGAGCCTCGGCCTCCACGAAATCCTGCAGCAGCCCCAGGCGCTGCCCGTACAGGACATGGCACACGGCTGGGGACAGGGGACAGGGACAGGGACAGGGACAATGACAGTGTCAGGAGCGTGGCTGGCATTGTCCCCATAACCAGCCCCAGTTGATTCCCATACAGGACGTGGCACACAGCTGGGGACAGTGACAATGACAATGACAGTGTCAGGGGTGTGGCACTGCGTCCCCTGGGTGCTGGCGGTACAGGACGTGGCACACCTCTGGGGACAGGGACAATGATAGGGGACAGTGAAAGAATGTGGCACTGTGTCCCCTGGGTGCTGGCCATACAGGACGTGGCACACGGCTGGGGACAGGGACAATGACAGGGGATGTGGCACTGTGTCACCATGGCTGGCATTGTCCCCATAACCAGCCCCAGCTGATTCCCATACAGGATGTGGCACAAGGATGGGGACAGTGACAATGACAGTGACAGTCAGGGGTGTGACACTGCATCCTCTGGGTGAGCCCGTCCAGGCCGTGGCACAGTGACCGTCAGGGATGTCCCTGTCCCCAAGGCCAACCCCAGGCTCACCATGGCACAGTGACCGTCAGGGACATGTCCTTGTCCCTGTCACTGTCCCCAAGGCCAGCCCCGTACAGCCCACAGCATCCCACTGGGGAGGGGACATCCCATAATGACAGGGGACATCCCATAGGGGACAGGGGACATCCCATAGGGGAAAGGGGACATTCAATAGGGGACAGGGGACATTCAATAGGGGACAGGGGACAGGCTTTTGGGGTGTTTTTTGAGGTTTGGGATGTTTTTTGACATTTTTATTTGACATTTGACATTTTTTTTTATTTTAAGGTGTCTTTTTTTTTTTTTTTTTTTTTTTCTTTTTTTTTTTTTTTTTTTTTTTGTTTTCTTTTTTGGATTTCGGGTTGTTTTGGGGATTTTGGGGTGTTTTTCAGCATTTTTTGGTCTCTTTTGGGTTTTTTGGGGTGGTTTTTAGGTCTTTAGGGCATTTTTTTGATTTCCCGATATTTTAGGTGACTTTTTTGGCATTTTGGGGCCCCTTTTTTTTAGTTTTTCAGGGTTTTGTGCCATTTTTTTCCGTTTTTCAGGTTTTTGGTGCGTTTTTTTGGGGGTTTTCACATTTTTGGGTTATTTTTGGGGTTTTTGATCACTCACACTCCAGGGCGAAGCGGAACAGCTCGTGGCTGAAGTCGGCTGTCCAGCGCTGGTGGCCACTGAGCCGGGCCTGGGCCCGAGCCCGCTGGACAAAGTCCTCGGCCACCTGGGCCAGCAGCGGGACAAAGGCGGCCACCGCGGCCGGGGACAGAACCTCCCCTTGTTGAGCAGCAGCCGCTCGCGAGCGCCACGACTCCCGTCCCCTGGGGAGGGGATTGGGGGTCAGCCCACGGGGGGAATTTGGGGTCAAGGATGGGGGGCAGGATACGCGGGGGATTGGGGTCAACCATGGGGGCAAGGAACGGGGGGATTGGGGTGTGGGTTGGGGCGGGAATGGGGGGATTTGGGGTTGAGGGATGGGGAGCAACAGAAGGGAATTTGGGGTCAACCATGCGGGCAGGAACGGGGGTTTGGGTGAGGATGGGGGGATTTTGGGGTGTGGGATGGGGATTTGGGGGTGAGGGGTGGGTGGGATTTGGGTGTGTGGTTTTGGGGCAGGAATGAGGGGATTGGGGTGTGGGAATGGGTGAGGGATGGAGGAATTTGGGTGAGGGATGGGGGGATTGGGGTGGTGGGTTGGGGGCAGGAAATGAGGGGATTGGGGTGGAAGGGTTTGGAGCTTGGAAACAAGAAGGATGTTGGGGTCAATGGGTAGGGGCAGGAACGGAGGATTGGGGTGTTGGTTTATTTTGGGTGAAAAAGCTGGGATTTTGGGGGAAAAGAAACGGGGGGATTTGGGGTCAAGGATGGGGGGCAAGGAACAGGAGAATAGGGTGGTTGGTTTGGGGTGAGGGAAATGGGGGGAATTGCGTGTGGGTTTGGGGCGGGAATTGGGGCATTTGGGGACAGGAACGGGGGGATTTGGGTCAAGGAAGGGGGATTGGGGTGTGGGTTTGGGGCGGGAACAGGGGAATTTTTGGGGTGAGGGATGGGTGGGACTGGAGTGCAGGTGGCACAGGGGGAGATCACCTCCCAAAGCTTTGGGCTGGCCAACGTCCCTGTCCCTGCCCCCATGTCCCGATCCCATTTTCGGGGTGTCCCCATGTCCTGGTCCGTTTTGGGGTGTTCCCTATCCCTATCCCCTGTGTCCCGGCCCTGTTTTGGTGTGTCCCCATGTCCGGATCCTGTTTCTAGGTTCCTCGTCTTTTTGGGGTGTCCCCGTGTCCCATCCACATTTTCGGGATGTTCCTGTGTCCCGATCTCATTTTTGGGCTGTCCCCATGTCCGAATCTCGTTTGTGGGGTGTCCCAGTCCCGTTTTTGGGCTGTTCCAGTGTCCCGGTCCCGTTTTCGGGGTGTCTCTGTGTCCCGATCCTGTCTTTGGGGTTTCCCCATGTCCGGATCCCATTTTCGGGGTGTCCCAGTCCCGTTTTTGGGCTGTTCCAGTGTCCCGGTCCCGTTTTCGGGGTGTCTTGTCCGATCCTGTCTTGGTTCCCCATGTCCGGATCCCATTTCGGGGTGTCCCAGTCCCGTTTGGCGTTCAGTGTCCCGTCCCGTTTCAGAGTGTCCCGTGTCCCGATCCTGTCTTGGGTTTCTCCATGTCCGGATCCCATTTTCGGGGTGTCCCGGTCCCGTTTTTGGGGTGCCCCCGCCCGTTTTTGGGGTGCCGCACTCACTTGAGCAGCACCCCGTAGGGTTTGTTGCGGTAGTCACGGTACGCCACCCACGGGGGCACGCGGAAGCGCTCGGGCAGTGTCCCCTCGGCCCGGAACAGGGTGGCCGCGTCCTCGGGGGGGGAAGAGACATGCCTCCGGAATGGGCGAATGCGGGCCAAGGAATGGAGGATTCGGAGCAGGGGATGGAGGATGCGGGGATGGAGAATTCGGGGATGGAGGATGCGGGGATCGGGGGATGGAGGATCCGAGCTCTGGGTATGGAGGATGAGAGCGGCGGGAACGGGGGATGCCAGGGACCTTTGAATTACAGGGATGGAGGTCAAGGTGGGGAAATTCAAGGATCGGGGAGGGCCAGGGGATGGAGGATGTGGGGCTCGGGGAATGGAGGAAGCGGAGATCGGGAGATGGAGAATGCGAGCTCCGGGGATGGAGGATGTGGGGAGAGGGAATGGAAGATGCGGAGCAGGGGATGGAGGATGCGGCGACTGGGAATTTGGGGATCGGGGCTCCTGGGAGGGAAGAGAAAGGTGGGAATGGAAGGATGTGGGGATCGGTGGGCGATGGTGGGTGTCAGGATCGGGGGTGCAGGGTCGGAGCGGAGAGATTCGGAGATGGGGGCTCGGGATGGAGGGCGGATTGGGAATGGAGTTTGGGGATCGGGATGGGGTGAGAGCGGCGGACGGACAGCTGCTCGGAAGACGGATGGGGATGAGAGCCGAGGCGGAGGATGCGGGATCGGGGTCCGGGGAGGGGACAGGCAGAATTCGGAGATGGGAGGCTCCGGGGTGGGGAATTCGGGAATGGAGTGAGGCGGCGGCGGACGGAGGATGCTGGACCGGAAACGGGAATGGGGTGCGGAGAAACGGGAACTTGGACTCTCGCGGTACGGCGTCAGGTGGCGTGGTACCGAGTCGGCTGTGCGTACGGGCTGATGGCGTATAGGTTGGGGTGCGGTATGGTCTGGGGTGCCGGTACCGGGACTGAGGGGTGCCTGTACTGAGTCAGGGTGGCGGCAACGGTCTGGATGAGCCGTGGTACCTGGTCTGAGTGGTCGCCGGACTGGGGTAGAGCATGCGGTACCGGGTCTGGGTGCGTTCCCGTCTGAGGTGTGCCTGATCGGCGGGGGTCCGGTACGGATTGGGTGCCCGATACGGGTCTGAGGATGCGTGCGGATGGCGGTTCCGACGCGGTCTGGGATGGCGGTACGAATTGGTGGGTGTCGGTACGGGTTGGGATGCGTAAGGATGGGGGGTGCGCGTTCCATTAAGGGTGCCGGTACCAGTCAGGGAGTGGCGTTTCGCGATATCTCCCCCCACCCCCGCACGTCTCCGTTCCGGAGGGTCCCGGGAGCTCCTCCCCCGCGCGGTCGGGGAGGCGGGGCCGGGTCGCGGTCACGCATGCTAGGGGGGGGAGGGCTCCAGGATAGTCTCCCCCGCGGGGCTAGTACGCACGTGTGCCCCGTGTCCTGGTGTCACGAGTGTCCCCTGGATGTCCGCTCAGTCTCCCATAGTGTCCTCCTAGTGTCCCTGGCGTGTATCTCATGGTCTTGGTGTCCCTAGGATGTCCTGTGGCTGTCCCTCAGTGTCCCGTGGGTGTCCTCATTGACCTCGTGCCTTAAGTGTCTCGGTGTCCGGGTGCCCTGGGTGGTCCTAAGTGTCTTTGGCTGTCCTGGGTGTCCCTGGATGTCCCTCAAGTGTCGCAGGTGTCACCTCGGTTCCCCAGTTTGGACACTGGGAGGACTGGGAGTGCGTCGGGGACGGTGACCCGTAGACTTCCGCTCCAGACAGCGGACACCGCCTCATGACCCTCAGGACCTCGGCCGAACACCGAACACGTGCGTATTCCGAGAAGAGAAAACGCCCGATTCCGAGAAACGATTCTTGGATAAACGAACCTGAAATGACCATCCTGGGAACGTTCCTGTGGGATTAAAAAACGGGATTTCTGGGAAAATACCCCACATCTTGAGAAAACCAGCGATGTTCCAGGAACTGTGATTTTCGGGAACAGCTGATTCTGAAATGATTTCCGGTTTTGGCAAAACCCGTTTCCACAGCAATTACCGAAAACCGATTTTCTGGGAAAATAGTGTTCCTGGGAAAGATCTGGGACGATTCCTGAAAAAAACGCCGTGGTGCCGGACAAAATTGTAATTTTGAAAAAAACCCCAGTGATTTATGAAAAATTGCGATTCCAGCAAAAACCCCGACGATTCTGAAAACGCATCTGGAAGGAAAAAGTGTCTTCAGGAAAAATGTCATCCAGAAAAAACCACCCGATTCCTGGGAAAAAAATATTCCTGGAAAAACTTTGATTCCCTGGAAAATGCACATTCCAAAATATTCAGGCAATTTCTGGCAAACAACTGTGATTCTCAGAAAATATGCTGTGATTTTGTTTTTTTTTCCTTGAAAAAACTCGCCTTTCGTGAAACATCGCGATCTCTGAAACTGGCATTTCAACAAGAATGACAAACAAAGCGATTCCTGAACCAAAAAACCGCTTGGGATTGCGTTTCCTGAAAAAAAAAGGTTCTGTCCTGAAAAACAGGCGATTTCTAAAAAACCCACACTTTCTAAAGAAAAAAAAAAGGCGCTTTCTGAAAAAAAAGGCGCATTCCTGAATTGAATCCTGGAAAATCCACAGACTTCATATAAAAGCGGCAATTCCCAAAAAATCCATGAATTGTGTTTTCCGGAAAAAATCGTGCTGAAAAATCACAATTCCCAAAAATCGGGGCGGGGGGGGGGAGGATTCAAAAAAATCAGCATTGAGGGAAAACCTGTGCTTATAAAACATTCAGCGCTTTCTGAAAGAAAAGGGTGCTTTGAAAAATCCGATTCTCGCAAATTGCACTTCCGAAAAAGAGCGGACTTCTGAAAAATCGCAATTCCAAAAAAATTTGGTGCTTTTGGAAAAAAACCGGCGCTTTCGAAGAAACGCAGTTCTATAAAACCACTATTACCTGATTATCCGCGATTCCCAAATCACGAGTTTGGGAAAAACTGGCGGATGTGCAGACAAAATCCACACTTTCTAAAAAAAACGCTTTCTGAAGAAGAGCTGCACTTGGTGAAAACCTGGCGATTCCCGAAAATTGCGATTGCAAAAAAAATCCGCACTTTGGGAAAAAAAAACAGTGTTTCCCGAAAAATTTGTTCAGACAAATCTGCAACTTTCTTGAAAACGGCACTTTCGAGGAAAAAACCAGCACTTCTGAAAAAATCTGGGCGCTTTCGAAATCACCTTTCTTAAAAACCATGTTTCTGAAAAAAACCTTGACCGTTCCAAAAGAAAAATCTCACTTTCAAACAAGACGAACTTTCTGAAAAAGGTCGATTCAGAGAATCCACACTTTTCTAAAAACCAGATTTCTGAAAATTGCCGATTTCTGGAAAATCCACTTTCCTAAAAAAACAGCGCTTCTGAAAAGAATACACTTTTTGAAATAAGGCCGATCTAAAAGTCTGCACTTCTTTCAAAAAACTGAAGTTTTTGAAAAAAAACCAGGCGTTTGGAAGAATCACACATTCCGAAAGTTTGCACTTTTGGCACCTAAGGCATTTTCTGAAAACACAGCTATTCGGGAAATAATCTGTCGTTTCTGAAAAAAAACCCGGACTTTCTGGAAATCTGAACTTTCAAAGACCCAGCAACTTTCTTGAAAAATTGCAGAATTCTCGGATCACACTTCTGAAAAAAAACCAGCCTTCTGAAAGAAACCTGACAGTTTCGAGATATCCGGCGCTTCCCATAGAACGCTCATTTCTCAGACGCTCTTTTTTCCCACAAAAAACCCTGTTCTTTCCCAAAAAATCTAGATTTTTCCAAATAACCAACCCTTTTTTCGCCAAACCACAATTTCCGGTTAAAAGCTGCAACTCCTCGCTCGGCGGCTTTTGGCCCCCCGGGCCCCCGGCCCGCATGGTGTCTCGGCGTCTTGGTGCGCCGTGGCCCTGGGCGCGTCGGCTGCCGCCTAGATGGTGATGCTGCCGGCACGCGGAGCGCCACCGGCGAGCGCAGCGCTGGCCTCGCGCCGTGCGGAGCTAGGCACCAATGGATGGGCGCCGGCGGCGCGCGGCCACCGGGACGGCCCGAGGGCGAGGTACAGGATCCGCAGGCCCGCATGCGGAACGGTATCGGGCAGTCGAGGCGCATCCTGGCCGAGCTCTGAGGACGTGGCCAAAGAGTCTGGAGAGGTTGGGGGAGAGCGGGGGGAAGGGGAGGGCTGGCTCGGGTGTGTTGGCTTTATACTAAAATAAAGGGCAAATTTGGATATTTTGCTAAAAGAAAAGAGGAAATTTTTGGATATTTTGCTAAAAAAAGGAGGAATTTGGGATTATTTTGCTAAAGAAAAGAGAAAATTTGGATTTTTGAAAGATGCACAGTTTCCACGCTACACCCAGAAGGTCTGGCTAAGGGACATCTGGATTTTTTCTAAAAACGAGGAATTGGAAAATTTGCAAATCTGCGTTTTCACCCTCACCCTCAAAAGGTTGCTGGGACCTGATTTTCTCAAGAAAAGGGAAAATTTGGGAAATTTGGGAAATTTTAAACATAAGAGAAATCGGATGATTTATTTTGCAAAATCTCGCGTTATCCGTCACCCCAGAGGGTCTTGTCAGGTGTGTTGATTTTTCCCAAAAAAAGGTGGATCTGGATCTATTTTGGCAAAAAAAACGGAAATTTCCGGTAGTTTTCCAAAATCTGTGGTTTCTACCTATCAGAAGCTCTACTGGTGGGACATTATGATTTTCTAAAAAAAAGGGGAAATTTGGGAAATTTTGCAAATCACAAAAAAATGAGGAATTGGTGATATTTGCAATACGTGTTCTGCACCCTCAAGAAAGATCTGCTTCCTGTTTATCATGTGAAATCATGTCACCATATCCATTACCATATTGGATCTCCCAGTCATTGATCTCCTATCGCCAATCCTTGATCCACTCTTGGATTCCATCAATCCCAATCCTTGATCCACCATAATCCATTCTGATCCATTCATGCCATTGACCCTCATCGATCCTAATCTCCTGCAGATCATCTATCTTAGATCCCATTACGATCTTGGCGTGTCGTCCACCCTTTGATCCGTTCCTCCGTTTAACCAATTGTCCGATCCCATCGGATCCACTCTTGTCTAGTATCCACATGTTGATCTCCGTTCTGGATCCCTTAGTCCCATCTGGATTGTCATCCAGCCTTTATTATTGGTCATCTCATTGGTTCCAATATTGATCTTTGTCCATCAATCCACCTTATCATCATTCAGATCCTCATTGATCCCTCGTCCCCATGCGATCCCATTGATTCCCATCCAATTGATCCACCTCATACCCTGATCTGATCCACCCCATATGATTCCTCCGATCCATTGATCATCCATGCCTCACCGCAATTCCAGGGATCTGGAGCCCCCAACCCCACCCCACAGAGACCTCGCTGCCTTTTATTGTTCTGCACCCAAATCAAAATCTAAAAAACGATGGGGCTCCCCAGATATTTTGCACCCGCTGGACAGAGGGAACATTCCCGTTTTAGCGGTTTTCGGGAATGGATTACGGATTGTGTTCACCCTGCTTTAGTGTGAAATGCCTCCAGATTCCTGGGAAGATTCCAAGTTGTCCCAAACTTTTTAGGAAATTCCTCCCGATTCCCGAGGCGAAGGAACCTCCTGGAATTTTGTGGGAAAATCCATCGATTGAATTGATCCCGAATTTCTAGCTGCTTTTAGGGGAGTCCCCCATTTCCAGGGATTTCCCTAGATTCATCCAAACTCTTTTAGGCGGAAAATTCTCCCCATGTTTGGCAACTTTCATCACATTTCTCACTGCTTTAGGGAAAAATCCTCCCCATTTCTGAACTTGTTTTCCACAAACCCCCAGGTATTGAGTTTGGGATAATCTTTGGATTCTTTCAGGATTGGGAGGAATTTTTTTCTCTACAATCCAGGGAGAAATTGGGTGTTTGGCGAATTTTCTGGGGATTGGGGAAATTTTTCTCCCTGGTGGAAACAGCTTCATGAAGGAAAGGGAGCGGAGCAACCCTAAATCCCAAGATCCTTTCCGTGTAATCTCACGGGGCTGCTGTGTCATTGGGATTTCAATTGGGTGCTTAATCATTGGGGACGGTCCCTAAATATCACGCTGTGACAAGTGACACTATCCGGATGGGGATCGGGATTGGATGGGGACAGGATGGGGATGGGGACAGGATTGGGAATGGATGGTTGTCTTGATTGGATGGGAGAGGATGGGGATGGAGACAGATGGAACAGATGGATCGGGATCTGGGGGGGTATTGGACTGGGTGCTAGGTTGGGATTAGGTGGGCGATGGGACGGGATTGGGATGGGGACAGGATCGGTATTGGGTGGGGGTCGGTTGGATGTGTGGTTAGATTGGTTGGGCGATTGGGTCTTATGGGGTACGAGGATCAGCATTGGGATCTGTCGGGCGATGGGATGGGCAAGCATTGGTGGCGGATATCTGGATTGGGATGGGGATGGGGATGGAGATTCATTAGGACAGGATTGGCTGGGACGGATCAAGATGAGTGGATTTGGGATCGGGGGGAATTGGATCAGAAGGTTGGCAGTTGAGGGACGATATGGGACGATGGGTGGGTATGGGATGGATTGGCGTGATGAATCGGGATGGGGCACGAGATTGGGATGGGGATGGGGACGGATTGGAATTGGGACCAGGACTGGGATGGGGATGCGTCTGGGATCAGGATGGGAATGGGATGGGATGGGTTGGGACGAGATGGAACAGGAAGGAGACGGATGGGATGGGCATGGGATGGGCATGGGCATGGGACGGATCTGGGATGGGGACGACGAAGATGGGTGGGGACAGGATGGGATCTGTGAGTTGGATTCAGGCTTAGTAATTGGATCCGGGATTGGAGTATACCTTCCTCCTGATCCGATCCCATTATGAGGCTGGGAAGTGACTCAAGGGACGGGCACACGCTGCGTATCAGCATTTTGGGATCATGGGGAACCCGTTCAGCTGAAAGACCATTTGGTGCAGCCCTTCCCAATTCCGCCCTTGGCCCCAAGAAAAGATGAGCCAGAAAATCCCTTTTTCACTTGTTTTCTCCTTGGTTGGCTTTTGTTCTCCAAAGTGGCAGAAATGAAAGGAAAAGGGATCGGGAATGGAAAAAAGGAAATTTTGTGAATTTTGTGGAAGTTTTGGGGTGGGAAAAATGATGTGAAACGTCAGAGGGGATGGGCAATCCTGTCCCATGTGTCATCTCATCCTCCCTGTCCTCTCCTGTGTCCATCTGTCCCCTCATCATCCCCCATCCTCCATTCACCGTTACCTCATCATTCTCCATCAGTCCTCCATCCATCATGCCATCCATTTTCCTGTCCATCCCTCCATCGACATCTCATCATCCTATCCATCATCTCCTGGTCTCATAATATCCATCACCTACTCTCGCATCCATCCTTTCCATCAGTCCATCATCATCCATCAATCCATGTCATTCCATCAGTCGTTCCATCTATCCATCCATCCATCACAGCATCCAATCCATGATCATCCATTCATCATCCATCATCATTCATCTCATACCCTGTCCCATCCTTGTCCAATCCCTAGTCGTCATCCCATCCAATCCTCACTGCTCCATTTGTCTCATCCCATACCCTCCATCCACCATGTCATCCACGGTTGTCCCAGGTTGTTTCCGACTTGAACCGCGCTGCAACCTCCGCTCTCGGCTGTGATCCTGGAGCCGCGAGATTGACTCCACGGCCACGCGCAAGCACACGTCAGCGCGAGCGGCGCTGGCTGGAGCTGGCCCTTTGGAACGGCCTGTTGATTCTCTCGGAAGCTGGGAATTCTGCTCTTCTGGCCCCCTCCAACTCCCGCGCACTGCCAGGCCGGGGCCGGCGCCGCTCGACCGGCGCCGATTTCGCTGGATGAAAGGGCGTGCGGCTGACGCGGCCCCCGGCGCGGCCGCAGCGCCACCGCGGACGTGACCGCCAGAGCGGCGCCAGCGTCCGCGGCAACGCGGGAGCGAGTCGTTCAGCAGCATGGGGTGTACCCGCGTGTGCTCGCGACGACAGATGCGGCACGCCCGACGGGAGCCCGCGGTAAAGGGACAGGCCTCCAAAATTGTCGGAGGTCTGGGGGGGCCGTACGGCAGGGCCACGGGACGCGACGAGACCGTGCGCCGAAATGAGCATCCGCAGCGTGCTGCCCAGTGCCGCCGCAGAAGTTCCCCATAAAACTGGACCCGGGTTTATGGGTTGGTGGTTTGGGCATCGGGAGAGGGGGTGAGGAAATGGGGGGAATGGGGATGGAAAATCGATAATAAATGTTAAAATATATTTCAATAATGCGTTACCCTGATAAACGAGACGGTGTGTAGAAGTGGCACAGAACATCCAAAATTCAAAAATTCCAATATCCCAAAATCCCCAAATCCCCAAATCCTGAAATACCAAAATCCCAAAATCTCAAATCCTGATATCACCAAATCCTGGTATCTCAAAATCCCCAAATCCCAAAATCTTGAAATCCCGATACCCCAAAATCCCAATATCCTGAAATACTGAAATCCCAAAATCCCGAAATCCTGATATCCTGAAATCCTGGCCCAGCAGAGGATTCCCCATAAAAACTGACCCTTGGTTTTTGGGGTTTGAGGTCGGAGTGGGGACAAGGAAATGGGGAAATGGGGCTGGAAAATTGATATAAATAGATATAAATATGTATTCCAATAAATTCATACTCCTGATAACGGTGGCCTGAGGAGGTGGCATGGAAATCCCAAAATCTCAAAATCCCAAAATCCTGAAATCCCAAAGTCCTGATATTCTGAAATCTCAAAATCCCAATATCTCAAAATGGCAATATCCCGAAATACCGAAATCCTGAAATCCCCAAATCCCAAAATCTAAAATGTCAAAATCCTAATATCCCAAAATCCTGAAATCCCAAAATACTGAAATTGTGAAATCCTGAATCCCAAGAATCTGATCTCCAACTACTGAATCATGAAATTTGCGCATCCAATATCCAAAATCAAAATCGCCAAATCCTGAATTCCCAAAATTCCAAAAATCCAAAATCCCAAATACCAACATCTTGAATATCCCAAAATCTTGAAATCCTGAAATTCAAAATCCCAAAATGCCAAAATCCCAGAATCCTGAAATCCCGAAATGCCAAAATCCTTTGGGATGGGACAATCCCAAAAAGTCCCCTCTGAGAATTCCTCACGATTTTTGGGGAAAATCTGGGAACGGGGCCCGGAGTTCCTGATTTTTTCCATTTTTGCAGCGTTTTGGCCTCGCTCCGGGCAGGCAGAGCCTTTGAGCGGCTCCAAAATCCTCCTTCGCCTACCAGGAATGGGTTAAAAACCCCTGGAATTGTTTAAAAATCTCTTGAATTGGTTTAAAGCCCCTGGAATTGGTTAAAACCTTCTGGAATTGGTTAAAAAATCCTGAAATTGGTTAAAAACCCCAGGAATGGGTTAAAAAAAAAAACCTGGAATGGTTTAAAACCACCCGGAATGGATAAAAACCACCCTGGATGGGTAAACCACCCTGGATGGGTTAAAACCACTGGCATGGGTTAAAAATCCGCAATGGGTTTTAAAACCCGGGAGTGGTTTACAAACCTCAGAATGGTTAAAAACACCGGAAATGGGTTAAAACTGTGTGTGGTTAAAACCGCCTGGAATTGGTTTAAAAACCCAGGAATGGGGTTAAAAGCCTCTGGAATTGGTTAAAAAAAAACCCTGGAATTGGTTAAAAACCTGGAATGGGTTAAAACCACCCGGAATGGGTTCAAAACCCCTGGAATTGGTTAAAAACACGAGAATGGGTTAAAAACACCTAGAATGGGTTAAAAACCTCTGGAATGGATTAAAAGCCGTGGAATGGGTTAAAACCACCCGGAACGCGTTAAAAACGGCCCGTCTGGGGTTATTTTAATGTAAATCGCCCTTTAATTTGCGGCGCCCCGACTCTGGGTGGGGCAGAGGGGGAGGAAAACCGCCCACGGGGACACGGGGACAGCGCTGGGACACGGGGACAGCATCAGGAAAACGCCGGGGACACGCGGGGACAGCCGCGGACACAGGGACACACGGGAACACGCCCGGGGACCCAGGGACAGTAGTCGGACAGCACCGGGACACGGGATTGGTCTCAAAATCCCGACTCCCTGCGCCCATCCAGTTTTGGGGTTAAAATAACTGGTTCTGTGTACCCCACCCCGAATTTGGGGGGGTCTAAAATTACTGGTTCTGTGTACCCCACCCCGAATTTGGGGGGGGTGTCTCGAAATCCTTGATTTGCACCCATCCGACTCGGGGTCAGAATCCTTGGCTGCTTTCGCCCCATCCGAATGTGGGGGCTTCTGAAATCCCATCATTTCTCCACCCATCCCAATTTGGGGTCTCCAAATCCTGATCTGCACCGTCATCCGAATTGGGGTCCCCAAAATCCCTGGCTCTGTGCACCCCATCCCGAATTTGGGGTCCGGATCCCGGCTATTTTCCCGCATCCTGAAGTTTGGGGTCTCTGAAACCTGTCTCCGTGCTCCCAAGCTAGTGCACCCGCAAACCACCACCTCTGCGCCCCCAATGCCCTGACCCCCTCCTGAACCCACAACGCCGGTTCTGGACACCCCCCAAACTCCTGCCTGGTGCCAACACTCCAGGGCTCTGGGGAACTCAACCACAGCCCCCGGACCCAATCCCTCCATTCAGCACCCTAATTCCACAACACCGCAATCCCCACCCCAGGGCTCCCCAATCCCAAAGTACTACCAATCCCCTCATCCGTACAGACACCCCAGATTCCTCATTCCAGACACCCAATGCCCCATTCCCAGGCTCCCAATCCAAGACACCAACCCAATTCCCGATCCCAATCCCCAATCCTCACTCCAATCTTCCAATCCTATTCCTAGGCTCCTGCTCCCGGCTCCAATCCCAAGTCCCGGCTCCCCAATCCCCCAGGCCCGATCCCACTCCCTTCGCTCTCTCGCCGGTCCCGATCCCACGCTGCCATTCCGATCCCGATTCCAAATCCCGCTCCCTTATCTCGGTCCCTCCAGGCTCTCCGATCCCATCCCAAATCCCCGCTCCTGGCTCCCTTGGCTTGGGAATTCCCGATCCCGTCCATTCCCCATCCGATCAATCCCCCGCCCCCCCTCTCCCGTCCGCTCAGGCTCCTCCGCCGCGGTCCGCAGGAACGGCGCGCCGAAGGTGCCGGGCCGCCGCCCGCTGCCCGGTGCGCAAGCGCCGCCGGCCCGGTGAGTGCAGGGTGAGCCGGGACTGGCTCGGGGGCTCGGAGGGGGCGGGAGTCGGGGGTTCCCGCCCAAGCAAGGGAGCCGCCCCGCCGCTGCCGCCCTCCGCGGCCGGGGCCGGCTCCGGGCGGGGTTCGGGGACAGACGGACGACGGAAGGCCGGGAGGGAGGAATGGGCTCCGCAGGCCCCGGGGGGGGGCGGGGGCGCTTCGGGGCAGGGCCCGGGTTTCGGGGAGCCGCGGGGGTTGGGGGCTGTGGTTCCCCCCGGGCGTGTGGGAATAGCGGGCTCGGGAATCCGCAGGAAACGGGCCTGTGGGGTGCGTGGGGCGGAGCGCAGCCCGCGCGTGGATCCCGAGGGGAAGCGGGGGATAAGGGATCACCCCGGCCCTTCCTTCCTTCATCTTCTTCTTCCTTCTTCCATCCTTCTCCTTCTTCCTTCTTCCTTCCTTCCTAGTCCTTCCTTCCTCTTCTTCTAAATTCCTAAATTCCTAAATTCTAAATTCCCTAAATCCTTCCTCTAAATTCCTTCCTAAATCTTCCTAAATTCTTCCTAAAATTCCTAAATTCCCTAAATTCCTAAATTCCTAATTCTTCCTTCTTCTTCCTAATCCTTCCTAAAATTTCCTTCCTAAATTTCTTCCTAAATTCTAAATTCTAAATTCTTCAAACACTTCTTCTTCCAAAATTCTTTCGTTCCTATCGCGGCAGCACATCCAGATCTCATCCATTCTCAGAATCACCCAAATCTATCCTTTGTCTATGCGAGGTCTCACCCCAAGTCTCCTCCTTCCAGGTTCACCCCAAATCCTCATCCTCCCACCCAGGTCTCCCCCAAATCCTATGCCCTTCTTTGCTTCCAATATACCAATCCTCATCCCTCCACAGGTCTCACCCCAAAATCCTGTCCTTCCTGACACCAAACCCCAGCCGAGTCCGAATGGGATTTTGGGGGCCGTGCCCGTTTTCCCATCACCCAAGCCCGAGAAGTTGAGCAGAGACCCCAAACCGGCCCCAAACCAGCTGACACAAACCCCAAAAACGGGGCTGGGACTCCCATCGACCGGGATGTCCCCCGGCACCGGGGTGACAATTTGGGGGTGATTTCCCCATTACCCCGTGCCTTAGTTTCCCCATTCCCTGTGCCTCAGTTTCTCCGTTGTACCTCAGTTTCCCCATTCCACGTGCCTCAGTTTCCCCGTTGTACCTCACAATCCCCATTTCCCGTGCCTCAGTTTCTCCGGTGTGCCCATTCCACGTGTCTGTTTCCCCATTCCACGTGCCTCAGTTTCCCCATTGTACCTCAGTTTCCCTGTTCCCCATTGTGCCTCAGTTTCCCCCGTGCCTCAGTTTTCCCATTCCCCGTGTCTCAGTTTCCCTATTCCCTGTCCCTCAGTTTCCCCATTCCCTGTCCCTCAGTTTCCCCCGTGTCTCAGTTTCCCCATTCCCGTGCCCCCTTTGGGGCCGCCCCTTCCCCTTAAAGGGGATTTTGGGAACGGGGCCGAGCCGGGAAGCGGGGCCGGGACCCCACAGAGGCGGGAGAGCCGCGGCCGGAGGCTGCGGGGAGCGGCGGGACAGGGAGGAGACAGGGATAGGGACACGGAGGGGACAGAGATGGGGACACAGCAGCGAAACCCTGGGATGGGAGGGACAGACAGGGGACAGGGATGTGACAGGGATGTGACAGGGATGTGACACGTTGGGGACAGCCATGGCCCCGCTGTCCCGTGCCGGCTGTAGCGATGTCGCGGAGCCGCCCCCGGCTCTGGCCCCGTCCCGCTCCGTCTCCATCCCCCTTTGGGGCCGGTCCCGTCCCGGAGCTTCCCCTGCCAGGTCAGGGTTGATCCGCCCGGCCCCGCCGGAGCCGGAGCCTCTGCCCGGGAGCTCCTCCCCGTTATTTCGGGGTGAAATTCGGGACACCGGGAGCCAGCCGCCTCCGCTCGGAGCACGGGGATGGAGCGGCTGGAGCTCCGGGGAACAGCTGGGACAGAGGAAACCGAGGGGAGGGGAAGGGCAGCGGGAACAGAAAGGCGAGGAGGAGAATGGGGTCTCGGGGCTTTCCTGGGGCTTCCCCGAGGCTCGGCGCGCCTCTGGAGCTGCCACCGGCTCCATCGGGTGCCGGGAATGAGGGGATCCCTGGGATGGGGAATGAAGGATTGGGCGGAGTGGGATCAATGGGAATAGCCAATGGCCGGAGTGGGATCAGTGGGAATGGCTGGTGTGGGATCAATGGGAATGGCCGGAGTGGGATCAATGGGAATGGCCGGAGTGGGGTCAATGGGAATGGCCAATAGCCAGTGTGGGATCAATGGGAATGGCCGGAGTGGGATCAATGGGAATGGCCAATGGCCTGTGTGGGATCAATGGGAATGGCTGGTGTGGGATCAATGGGAACCAACACTGTGGGTTCCCCAGGACTGACCAGTGGCTGCTGTGGGATCCCAGCCCAGTTCCCTCCCATTTCCCACCATTCCTACCCCAATCCCGCGTTTTCCTGGTGTTTCCCCGCAGTTCCGGCTGTCCGGTCCCTCACCGGATCATCCCCGTGCGGGATCCCCTGGCCGTTCCCGCTCCGTCCTCCTCGCCCCGACCCTTCCTGTGCCCACGATGCTGTTCCTGCTGCTGCTGCTGGCGCTGGCAGGTGAGCAGGGCTGGGGACAACCACGGTGTCACCCACGGTGACATTCCCGGTGCCACCTCCATCCGTCTGACCCACGGTGACACCCTGGTGCCACCTCCGTCTGTCCTTTGGGGCACGAGATCCTGCGGGATTTGCACTCCTGCGGCCACCCAGGGTTGGGACAGCTGCAGGTGTCACCTCCCAGCTGGGGATACATCCTTCCCGAGTGGAACAGCCATGGGTGTCACCTCCCAGCTGGGGACACATCCTTCCCGAGTGGAACAGCCGTGGGTGTCACCTCCCAGCAGGGGACATGTCCTTCCCGAGTGGAACAGTCATTCCTGGGAGGGTCACCTCCCAGCTGGGGACACATCCTTCCCGAGCAGGGACAGCCGCGGGTGTCACCTCCTGGCAGGGGACACGTCTGGCTCACTGCCCGCTCTGTGTCCCTGCCCCTGGAGGCGTTTCCTGTAGGAATTTGTGGGGAATCCTCGGCACGGGTAGGATTTTCCCCTTTTCCTCCCTCTTTTGAGGTTGGAATCGTTCCATCCATGGGGGACTGGGATGGGGCTGGTTCCTCCTGGGTGTTGCGTCCCCCCTGCTGTCCCCACACTCTGTGTGGACAATCAGGCTCCGTGTCACACGGTTGGTGACCGTGGGTGCTGCTGGCACCCCAAGGTGCTCCCAGTTTGGTGACGGATTTGGGATTGTCCCCTCCAGCAGGGCGGGTGTGGCTGGGGACGGTCCTGAGATGCCACCTGCCCATGGGGACAATCTGAGATGCCACCTGCCCATGTGTCCCTCTTATGGGGACAATCTGAGATGCCCTGACCCTGTGTCCCTGTGTCCCCTGTCCCCTAGGAGCCCTGGAGCTGCGCGTCCCCGAGGAGCTGGTGGTGGCCCTGCTGGGCCATGGGGACAATCTGAGATGTCCTGACCCAGTGTCCCTGTGTCCCCGTGTCCCCCTGTCCCCCTGTTCCCTGTCCCCTAGGAGCCCTGGAGCTGCGCGTCCCCGAGGAGCCGGTGGTGGCCCTGCTGGGCCAGGATGCCACGCTGAGCTGCTCCTTCTCTCCCGAGGCCGGGTTCAGCGTGGCGCAGCTCAGCCTCATCTGGCAGCTGACCGACACCAAGCGCCTGGTGCACGGCTTCTCCGATGGCCGTGACCACCTGGACGCCCAGGCCGGCGGCTACGCCAACCGGACAGCGCTGTTCTACGACCAGCTGGCCACGGGCAACGCTTCACTGCTGCTGCGCAGGGTGCGGGTGCTGGATGAGGGCAGCTTCACCTGCTTCGTGCGCGTGCAGGACCACAACAGCGCCGCTGTCACGCTGCAGGTGGCAGGTGGGACACGGGGGGGACAAGGGTGGCACCAAAGAGGGGGCCTGTGCTGTTGGGGACCGGCCGGGTATGTGTCCCCAAAGTATTCGGGAGAGCACGACTCATGTCCTGACTTGATGGAGAGGGTCCGGTTGAAGGGTCATCACTGCCCATCCCTGACCATCACTGCCCATCCCTGACCACTCCCACTCCATCCCATCACTGCCATCCACTGACCATCCCTGACACTGCCATCACTGCCCATCACTGCCCATCCCCATCACTGCCATCCTGACCCACTGCCATCACTGACCATCACTGACCATCCCTGCCCATCACTGCCATCACTACCATCATCTGCCCATCACTGCCCCATCCCCATCACTGACCATCACTGCCCTATCCCCATCCCTGCCCATCTTCTGCCCATCTCTGCCATCACTGCCCATCACTGCCCCAAAGTTCCGACCCTCCATCCCACCCCATCCTTTCTCCCCCCATTATCCCCTCCCCATTGCCCCCTCTATTGTCCCCTCCCATTGTCCCCCTATTGTCCCCCCAGTTCCCCACTCTGACTGTCCCCTTTCCCCCAGCCCTACTCCAGCCCAGCGTTCACCTGGAGTCGGGCCAGTCGCTGCGGCCAGGGGACGTGGCGGCGCTGACGTGCCGGGCGGCGCGGGGCTACCCTGCGGCCATTGTGGTGTGGCAGGACGGGCAGGGCGCTGACCTGAGCGCCAACGCCAGCACGCTGCAGGTGGCGGACACGCGGGGGCTCTTCGAGGTGCGCAGCGTCCTGCAGGTGCCCGTCCGCCCGGGGGTCACCTACTCCTGCCTGGTGGTCAACGAGGCGCTGGGACAGCGTGGCCACGCCTCGGTCACCATCACCGGTGAGGGGACGGGGAGGGGACAGCGGTGACCCCATAGCTCTGTTTGGTGTCAGTGCTCCGTGGGTCTGCAGGGGTCACCTGAGTGTCCCTGCGGTCACCTCGCCCCCCTGGCCCTGTCCCATCACACCCCTACCCCAATGGCCCTGTCTCACCCCACCCCAGTGTCCCTGTCCCAGTCACACCCTGGTGGCCCTGTCCCATCACACCCTGGTGGCCCTGTCCCATCCCGTGCCCGTCCCATTCCCATGGCCCTGTCCCATTCCGGTGGCCCTGTCCTATTCCCGGTGGCCCTGTCCCATCACACCTACCCTGGGTCTCCGTCCCTGTCCCATCACACCTGTGCCCTGTCCCATCCCTACCCTGGTGCCCTGTCCCATTCCCGGTTCCCTGTCCTACCCTATTCCCAGTGGCCCCGTCGCCTCCCCAGTGGCCCTGTCCCACCCTACCCTGGTGGCCCTGTCCCACCCTACCCTGGTGGCCCCTTAGATATCTTCTATACTCACTCAGTTAAAA
>CM019223.1:5315211-5342220 GCA_009741485.1 Malurus cyaneus samueli
AGTGGGAAAATGAAGGACAGCTGGTGCGAGGCGAGGCGACTAAGGACACTGTTTCGTTCATAGGTCATTGTTTTTTTTTAAATTTTGTAGGGTTTAAATTTTTATACTTCTCTCAATAAATGGGTGATCCTATTTGTGAAGAGAATGTCTTTTGTTACCTAATAGCCACATTGGTCCTTCCGGTCAGTTTATGGCATACATCAGTTGAGGTATATAGGTGGGGACGAAGTGGCTGGGATGAGTTTATGTTCATCTACTTCGCGCTCTCGCTCTCCTTTAGGTTTACTTTGCTAAGACCTTCTATTAAAACGTGTTGTCCTCTAGCCCTGACAATCAATATCAGAAGCAGTAAGTAAAGTAAAATATAATGATTCTTCTGCAACAAAAAAAAAAAAAAATAAAAAAAAAAAAGGAAACAGAGGGAGATTTTAACTGGATGCGAAGTTAGAAGGAGAAATGTAAGAGGAATTTTCAGAAGAATAACGCCGAACAAAAAACTGAATCGCATGACCTTTTGGTAGTGACACCCTCTTCGCGAGCGCCCACTCATCGGAGTGGACTAATTTCGGGAATGGCCCGACCCCAGGAAAAATAGAACCTAAAACGCGAGTGCTCGGTGGTCAATGGACAGTAGGGAATGGGGCCAATAGCCCGTCGCGGTGGGCTTGTCTACCACGGCTACATCAATCTCAGGGGCGGGATATGTCACATATAACATGTGGTCGTCAGAAAGATTGCGCCCAATTTGGTGAAAGTAACAAAAAAAAAATAAAATGTCAGGGTTTCTTTTAAAACCTAATCTCACCCTTCTCAGTGGAGTGCCTGTCCTTTCTACATAACTTCAATACTGGTTATTTCGTATCAAAGTAAATGCAGTGGGCAGGACGATGACTGACACCTGATCCAAGACAATGGGGCAGGGACCCAGGGCCCACAGCCTTGTGCTTTGACAGGCTTTTTCTCCTGGTGACTGTTAGCCATTGTTTGATAACTGCAGACTTCCCTTCCCACAGACCTTTCTGAACTCTGCTGTCTTTGAACAGCGCAAGAAATGAGAAGGAAAGTATTTACCAGCCAGTAATTACAAGCCACCCCTCATGTAAAGGTAAACGGTAATGAGGAATGTGCAAAGAATAGCTAGCGCCGTCAAAAGAGAGGGAAAAAAAAAAAAAAAACAAGAGGCAAGCGAGTTACAGCGTAGACACAGCCAGGTATCGCCATGAAAAGTGGGGGCCTATAGACTACTGCCGGCAGGCGCAATACCAAACCAGAAATATTTCCACGAGATTTGGGGGTGAAAACCCACTCATGAGTACCCAACCTCTTGACAGAATCTGGCAGCGGGCCGACCATGCAGTTGCCCAGCCGCAGGTGTCGACAGCGAGAGGGCAGCCTTTTGAGAGTTAAGCGGCTCCCTCGTTGACCCGAAGACCTCTGCACAATAGCTATGGCTCTGGGGGCCTTGGTGGCAACAAGCGTTACGAGCGAAGTTTGCCATCAATGGTAAGGCACAGGATGGCCAAGGCACCGCAGAAAGTGGATCAATGGAAGCGATAGACAGATGGATCACGTGGCAATGGCCCAGTGATCAATGCGCGGATAGGGTGGTGTGTGGGGGATATACGAATGAGGGGAGGGAACCAACACTTCGTGGTCTTCCCCGAGACTGCGACCAGTGCTGCTGTGTGGCATCCGCAGCCCAGTTCCTGCTCCAGTTTCCCACCTTCCTACGCCCAAAAATTCGCCGCGGTTTTCCTGGTGTTTTTCCCCGCTAGTTTCCGGGCGCTGCCGGTCCCTGCTCAACCGCTCACCGGATCATCCCGTGCGGGGATCCCTGGCGCGTTCCCCGCCTCCGTCCTCCTCGCCCACCCGACCCATTCGCTTGCTTGGCCCCGATGCCTGTTCCTCGCTGGCGCTGCTGCGCTGGCAGGTGAGCAGGACCCGGGGGGGCAACCCACCGGTCGGTGTCACCCACGGTGACATTCCCGGTGCCACCTCCATCCGTCTGACCCACGGTGACACCCTGGTGCCACCTCCGTCTGTCCTTTGGGGCACGAGATCCTGCGGGATTTGCACTCCTGCGGCCACCCAGGGTTGGGACAGCTGCAGGTGTCACCTCCCAGCTGGGGATACATCCTTCCCGAGTGGAACAGCCATGGGTGTCACCTCCCAGCTGGGGACACATCCTTCCCGAGCAGGGACAGCCGCGGGTGTCACCTCCTGGCAGGGGACACGTCTGGCTTGCTGCCCGCTCTGTGTCCCTGCCCCTGGAGGCGTTTCCTGTAGGAATTTGTGGGGAATCCTTGGCACGTGTAGGATTTTCCCCTTTTCCTCCCACTTTTGAGGTCGGAATCGATATTGGCGGTTCAACAGATCCCATGGCAAGGACTGGGAATGGGCTGTGGTGTTACCCCCGCTGGGTGAATTGCGTCACAACCCCTGCTGTCCCCACACCTCATGTAGGGGACAATCAAGGGGCTCCATGGTCACCACGGATTGGGGACCGTGGGTGACGTGCTGGCACGCCCAAAGGTGCTCAGTTTAGGTGACAGGATTTGGACATTGTCCCCTCCAGCGTGGGCGGGTGTGGCTAGGGGACGGTCCTGAGATGCCACCGCACCATGTCCCTTATGGGGACAATCTGAGATGCCACCTGCCCAATGATGTCCTTATATGGGGAAACTTGAGATGCCACTAGACCCTGTGTCCCCATTGTCCCCCTGTCCCCTGTCCCCTAGGACCCTGGAGCTGCATGTCCCCGAGGAGCTGGTGGTGGCCCTGCTGGGCCATGGGGACATCTGAGATGTCCTGACCCAGTGTCCCTGTGTCCCGCGTCTGTCCCCTGTTCCCCTTTTCCCCTGTCCCCTAGGAGCCCTGAAGCTGTGTGCCCCAAGGAGCTGGTGGTGGCCCGCTGGGCTGTGGTGACAATCTGAGATGGCCTACCCACATTGTCCCCTGTCCCCTAGGAGCCCTGGAGCTGCGCGTCCCCGAGGAGCCGGTGGTGGCCCTGCTGGGCCAGGATGCCACGCTGAGCTGCTCCTTTCTCTCCGAGGCCGGGTTCAGCGTGGCGCAGCTCAGCCATCTGGCAGCTGACCGACACCAAGCGCCTGGTGCACGGCTTCTCCGATGGCCGTGCACCTGGACGCCCAGCCGGCGGCTACGCCAACCGGACAGCGCTGTTCCGACCAGCTGGCCACGGGCAACGCTTCACTGCTGCTGCGCAGGGTGCGCGTGCTGGATGAGGGCAGCTTCACCTGCTTTGTGCGCGTGCAGGACCACAACAGCGCCGCTGTCCGCTGCAGGTGGCAGGTGGGACACGGGGGGGACAAGGGTGGCACCAAAGAGGGGGCCTGTGCTGTTTGGGACCGGCCGGGTATGTGTCCCCAAAGTATTCCGGGAGAGCACAACTCATGTCCTGACTTGATGGAGAGGGTCCGGTTGAAGGGTCATCACTGCCATCCCTGCCATCACTGCCCATCACTGCCATCATGCCTCCCTGACTCACTGCCCATCACTGCCCCATCCCATCCCTGCCATCCCTGTACCATCACTGCCATCCGTGACCAGCACTGGCCCACACTGCCCATCCTCTGACCATCACTGCCCATCCCATCCCTGCCACCCTAGCCCATCTGCCCATCATGCCCATCACTGACCATCCCCATACCCATCACTCCTGACCATCCCCTGCCCACTTCCCTGCCCACACTGCCCACCATGCCCATCAATTGCCCATCACTGCCTCATCCCCATCACTCGACCATCAACTGCCCATCCCCACTCCGCCCATCTCTGCCCAGCTTGCCATCACTGCCCATTCCTCCCCAAAGTTCGGACTCTCCATCCCACCCCATCCTTTCTCCCCCATTATCCCCTCCCCATTGCCCCTCTCTATTGTCCCCCCCATTGTCCCCCCTATTGTCCCCCCAGTGCCCCACCTTGACTTCCCCTTTGTCCCCCCAGCCCGTACTCCCAGCGCCCACGTTCACCTGGAGTCGGCCAGTCGCTGCGGCCAGGGACGTGGCGCGCCTGACGTGCCGGGCGGCGCGGGGTACCTGCGGCATCGTGGTGTGGCAGGACGGGCAGGGCGCTGACCTGAGCGCCAACGCCAGCACGCTGCAGGTGGCGGACACGCGGGGGCTCTCGAGGTGCGCAGCGTCCTGCACGTGCCCGTCCGCCCGGGGGTCACCTACTCCTGCCTGGTGGTCAACGAGGCGCTGGGACAGCGCGGCCACGCCTCGGTCACCATCACCGGAGGGGACGGGGAGAGGGGACAGCGGTGACCCCATAGCTCTGTTTGGTGTCAGTGCTCCGTGGGTCTGCAGGGGTCACCTGAGTGTCCCTGCGGTCACCTCGCCCCCCTGGCCCTGTCCCATCACACCCCTACCCCAATGGCCCTGTCTCCACCCCACCCCAGTGTCCCTGTCCCATCACACCCTGGTGGCCCTGTCCCATTCCCGGTGGCCCTGTCTCATCACACCCTGGTGGTCCCGTCCCATTCCTGGTGGCCCTGTCCTATTCCCCGTGCCCTGTCCCATCACACCCTGGTGGCCCTGTCCCATTCCCTTCCCTGTCCATTCCCGTGGCCCTTCCCATTCCCGGTTTCTCCTGTCCTACCCTATTCCCAGTGGCCCCGTCGCCTCCCAGTGGCCCTGTCCCACCCTCCTGGTGGCCCTGTCCCTTCCCCGCTGGCCCTGTCCCATCCCAGCCACTGGCACAGGCCATGGATGTGGGATCATCCTGGATAATCCTGGATATGGGATCACCCTGGATATGGGTCACCCCTATTTGGGATATCCCATCCATCCCCCACTGACCTGCCCCTGACCCCGACCCTTTCCCGCCACAGCGCAGTCCCCAGCCATCCCTACGGTGGCTCTCTGGGTCACGGTGGCCCTGGCCCTGTGCGTGCTGGCCCTGCTGGGTGTCCTGGGCTTCGTGTGCCACCGCAAAGCACGGGAGAGCTGTGGGGAGGAGCCGGACAGCGCAGGTAAACGGGGAAATCCTAAATGGGGATAGCACAGGTAAACAGGGAAATCCTAAATGGGGAGAAAATGGAAAAAACCCCAAATGGAACAGAGGGACAAACCAGGACTGCTCCAAGAAGCCCCCTTGTTCCCAGGATTTTCTGTCCCCACTTTCCCAGGAATGTCCTTTTTCCATGGACTTTAATCCCAGAAATTTCCTTTTCCCCCAAATTTTTCTCTCAGAAATGTCCTTTTCTCATTAATTTTGCCCCCAGAAATGTCCATTTCCCCCAGATTTTTCCCCCAGAAATGTCCACGGATGCAATTCCAGTCAGGGTGTCCCTTGGGGTTGGGATTTTTGGGAATGTGGGGCACCATCACCTCCAATCCCGATGAAATCCCCCAAATCCTGGCAATGGGGTCGGGGTGGGTTCCCATTGTGGGGTCGTTCTTTTCCAGGGATGGAGGAGCGCGATGAGGACGGGGACAGCCCAAGACAGGTGAAAAAACCCTAATTCCTTGATAAATCACACAATTCCTTAATAATCACAATTCCAATAATCACACAATCCTATAAATCACAAATTCCTTAATAAACCTCAATTCTTAATAATCACAAATTCCTTATAAACCTCATTCCTTAATAAATCACACAATTCCCTAATAAAACCCCCAATTCCTTAATAAATCACTCCATTCCTTAATAAAACCCCCATCCTTAATAAATCACACATTCCTTAAAATCACACAATTCCTTAATAAAATCCACAATTCCGAGATAAATCACACAAGTCCCTAATAAATCACAAAATTCTTTAATCAAACCTGGCAATTTCTTAATAATTCACATAATTCCTTAATAAACCTTGCAATTCCTAATAAATCACACAATTCCTTAATAAACCACGCAATTCCTATAACCTCCCATCCTTAAAAATCACCCAATTTCTTAATAAAACTCCCATTCCTTAACAAATTACACAATTCCCTAGTAAATCACACAATTCTTTAATAAATCATACAATTTCTTAATAAACTTGTAGAATTTTGCAATAAAACCTCCCCATTCCTTAATAAACCACACAATTCCATAATAAAACCTCCTAATTCCTTAATAATTCACCCCATTTCTTAATAAAATAAAACCATAATAACAATTCCTTAATACACAATTCCTAATAAAACCCCAATTCCTTAATAAATAAATTCCTAATACCATTCCTTAATAAATAAAATTCCTAATAACCTCAATTCTTCAAATCACACAATTCCTTAATAAATCACACAATCCCTTTATAAAATGACAGAATTCCATAATAATTGACCTAATCCTTTAATAATTCACCCCATTCCTGACAAAATGATGGAATTCCATCCCAAACCCTCCCAATCCCTTGATTTTTGGTCATTCCCTTTATCCTGGCATGGGAATGTTCCCTGGGAATTCCCTCGGGAAATGGGGCCAGTTCCCCCCCAACAAATGGGGATTTTGGGGAAAAGGGACCGGGATTGACCCTTTGAAGGGGATGGGATTGACCCTGGGATGTTTTTCCATTTTCCCAGCGCTGCAGCTGCTGGAAAACGCGGAGAACAAGGAAGGTGAGCGGATTTTTATTATTTTTTGGCCAAATTAATTTATTCATTTAGTCAAATATTGATTTATGTATTGATTAATTAATTTGAATTATTATTTTAATTATTTTATATTATTTTATTTTATTTTTATTATTTTTTATTTTATTATTTATATTGTTTTCAATTATTTTCAATTATTTTTATTAATAATTAATTATTAATTATTTATTTAATTTCCCTCCCAGACAAGGAGCAGGAAATCGATTGACGGGGGCCGAGTCCCCCCCGGAGCTGGATGGGGACAATCCTGGGAGGGAGGACATGGAGCTGCTGCTGCCCCTCACCCCAATCCCGATCCCGATCCCGATCCTGATCCTGATCCCGATCCCAATCCTGTCCCTTCCCAGGGAAATGAGGAATCTGCCCTGTCCCCGTGTCCCCGTGTCCATCCCGGGCTGGAAATTCCCCCATTGCCGGCCCTTCCCAAACTCAAACCCAAACCTTTGGGAACAATGACGGAGCGCTGGCGCTCCGGGAACGGGAATGGGATTCCAAAGGATCATTGGGAACAGGGATGGGATCCTGATGGATCATTGGGAACAGGATGGATCATTGGGAATGGGGATGGGATCCCAAAGAATCATCGGGAATAGGGCTGGGATCCCGATGGATCATCAGGAACTGGATGGGATCCCAAAGGATCATTGGGAATGGGGATAGATCATTGGGAATGGGATCCCAAAGAATCATTGGGAATGGGAATGGGATCCCAATGGATCATTGGAAACAGGAATGGGATCCTGATGGATCATTAGGAACGGGACTAGGATCCCAAAGGATCATTGGGAACGGGGCAGGGATCCCAATGGATCATCAGGGACAGGAATGGGATCCCACCGATTCCCCAGAACCCGTAGGATCGATCCTTTTTTCCTGTCCCACACTGTGCTCCCCTCTGGACTCACCTCAGCCTTAAACCCCAAATCCCAATGGGGTTTTTTCCCTGCCTGGAGCTGTTTTGGGGTTTTTTTGGGGAAGGGCAGGGCTCAGGGGGCACCCGCTGGCCGGGTGAGGTCCCCTGTGGGGTCGGGATTGGGGCTTTGGGGCAGTCATTATTCACACGGGCTCCTCCCATCATTATTGGGGTCACGGGGACGCCCCGAGTGCCATCGGAGTGTCCCAGTCCCGATCCTGATCCTGCTCCCCGAGGGCTCCTTGGTTTTCATCCTTATTTAAAATCCGGGATCTCATGGGGTTTTTGTGCCTTGACAAAATAAATTTGGGATCGTTTTGATCAATCCTTCCCGGTTCAATGTGCTCTCTGGGATTTGGGGTTTCTTGGAAATGGGTTTTTTTTTAACCCCACACAATTTTGGGGGTTTTCCCCCCCAATTCCACTCTTTGAATCACATAACGGGCAGGTTTCATCCTTTCCACCGGTTTTTCCCCGTGCCCATGCTCCTGTAAAAGCGCAATTCCAACAACTTTAATTGCACATTATTTTCTCTCAGAATTAAGATAATTTATCTCGTTCTAGCTGAGCTGCAGGGAAGCACAATCTTATCTTTCAACTCCAGCAAAGCTGACAATTTCCCATCTCCTGACTCTCTTTGTTAGAGAGTTGATTGAACCAAAATTGCTTTTTTTTTGCTGCGATCTAACCCAGAAAAGCCCGAAAAATCGTGGGTATTTTTCATGAGGTTTCCCTGCTGGAAAAGTCTCTCCAGCTGGAATAAATCCATCAATTAAACCTCTCCTATTGTCCCTCCTCGGAGCTTTGAGGAGGTGAAATTGGGGGGATTTTCATTTGCTGTCATTCATTTTCTCCTGTTAATGAAAAATAAATTTTCTTCCTCAAAATTGCTTTTTTTTTTTTTTAAATGCCAGCTTTGCCCAATCCTCTCCACTGCATTTTTCTCAGTGTTTTTTAGGAATCTGAAGGCCAAGCATTGTCCCCGACATTCCCAGATCCCAAAAACACCAATTCTCCCAATTTAGCCCATTTCCAAGCCTTCATGGGTCATAGAACTGTTGGAAATGACAGAGCTTTTAAAATTTATTTTATTTCTCTAGTCAGGCTTAGTTTGAGCTTACTTTGGGGAAGGGAATTTTTTTTTTAAGTTTTTTTTTAGGAGATGGGATTGTATCAACAGACCGGGAGCAATCAAAAAAATTCCCAAAAAAATAAATGGAATCAACGGAACATCAACCGAACATCAGTGTCACCTACAAACACCCACCCCGGAGCCTCTGGCAGAACTGGAGACTTTCCCAGTCTGGAAAAAAAAAAAAAAAAAAAAAAATTAAAGAATGAAAATTTAATGAACATCAGAGGAGAAGAAATTCAGATTTCATAAGAAAGAGAATCCTGGGGGTTTCTTACCTCTGGACTGATGGACTTTGAAAAATGAATCCTTGATTTGGACTGGATAAAGTTTGGGGTGAAATCCTCAGATTTAGAATATTTCCCTTGGCACATCCTGGCCAAAAAATCAATGTGGGATGACTCTTTATCATTTCAAATCGAGCGTTAGAGGGTTGTTTTTATATTTTTCCCGTGGTGTGGCAGAACCATGGAATGTCATGAGTTGGAAGGGACTCACAGGGATTATCAAAATCCACCCTAAAATGTGGCACCAAGCAACTCAAACCCAGCCTTGACTAAAGTTTTGGGGGGTTAAAATGATAATTTTGGGCAGGCCTGGATGATTCTGGGGTTTTGGGAACCCCCAGCCGGCTGGGAGAAGCCTTTTGGATCTCGAGAACATCACACCTCAGTTTTGGGACAGTTTTCAAGCTCCACCCAGCCCTGACTCCACTTTTGGGGGGTTACAATGTGAATTTTGGGCTGGCCTGGATGATTCTGGGGTTTTGGGGAAACTCCAGCCAGTTGGGAGAAGTTTTCTGGATCTGGAGAGCATCACAACTCAGTTTTGGGACAGTTTTGAGGCTCCAGTACAGCCCTGACTCCACTTTTGGGGGTTACAATGATAATTTTGGGTTGGCCTGGATGGTTATGGGGTTTTGAGGAAGCTCTAGACAGTTGGGAGAAGTTTTCTGGATCTGGAGAACTCAGTTTTGGGACAATTTTTAGGCTCCACCCCTCTCCTTCCTAATCCCAACACCATGAAAAAATCCCTTTCACAGTCTGGAATCCCAAACCAGGATAGATTCCCCACACTTTAACTCAAAGCAGGAGCAAAGCCCAGCTCTGGAGCAACAGGCAGCCCTCAGTCGCAGGAAAAGCCGCTCAAAATAATTAAAATCCATCAGTGCTCCCCTGGCTGGACCCAGCCCTTCCTCATGACCAGTTTTAATTTTGGCGTAATAGGTAAGAGGAAGGATCAGGCGGGAAGGAAGGAAGGGGGGAAGGAAGGTAGGCAATGGAAAGGGGATAGGGGAAGAAGGAAACAAGGATTGGAGGTGGTTGTTGGTGGGAGGAGAAATGTTTCAAGGGGAAGGAATATATAGTGATGGAAGTTGTCAAAACTGCAGACCTGGGGTGGTTCATAAGTTGAAAAAGATCCAGGCAGTGCGGTCGGTAGGTTAGGTAAGGGAGGGCGGAGATCGCGGGAGGAAAGAGTTGAAGCACGTGAGCCGCCAGGAATAGAGGTGACCGGAAGGACGGCGCCGGGCCAGGGCAGGGAAGGAAGGAAGAGGACCAGTAGGAGGGAACTCAAGGATTAAGGAGGAAGAGGAAAGCTACGAAAGGAGGAAGGCCAGGGAGGAGGAGAAAATGAACCTCCAGGAAATGGAAGGAGGAAAGGGCAAGAAAAGGAAGGTGCGGAAGGAGGAAGGAAGGAAAGGAGGAAGGATGAAGGAGGAACGGAGGAGGAGGGGAAGCAAGTAGAATGCGGTAAGGAATTAGGAGCAGTTAAATTAAAATATAAATAATTATTATACAGCGGTATAATTATTATCAATTTAATATTTATTTATAAAATAATTATCTATGAATGGCGAGAAGGTTTGGGTACAATTAATTAGAAGAAGTGGAATTAGTGT
Organism: Malurus cyaneus samueli; assembly: GCA_009741485.1. Classification (NCBI taxonomy): domain Eukaryota; kingdom Metazoa; phylum Chordata; class Aves; order Passeriformes; family Maluridae; genus Malurus; species Malurus cyaneus. Next base: position 5,325,759 of record CM019223.1, read on the forward strand.
AAGGTAAGGGTGCGCGGAAAAGGAATGGATGGAAAAGCGGGAAGGATATTTAGCAAGTAGGAAAAGGATGGGAAAGAGTGGAAAGGAAAAGTATAGCTATGTTTGGATTGGATTAGGAGCCGGAGGAATGAAGGAAGGCGCGGAAGAAGGAAGGCGCGGAAGGTGGAATAAACCAGCACGTGGAAGGAGGCGGGAGAGGAAGGGTGGATGGTAAAGCGCCTGAGAAGATAGTAAGAGGGCAGGTTGAAGTAAGGTAAGGAAGGAGTATATTATGGCTCCAGGAGGTGAGGAAGGACGCCGAGTAGAATGGAAGGAAGTGGTAGGGAAGGTATAGCGTAGATCAATTTGGTTAGGAATGGAGGCCGGAAAATATTTTATAGAAGGTGAAGGTAAAGGAAGGAGTGCGCCCGGAATGAAAGTGAAGAGTATAAGTGTAGCTGAAAGGAAGGAGGAAAAAAAAGTGTGTATATATATATAAAAAAAAAAGGTTATTTAAAAAGGTAAATTTAAGAATGGATATGAGATCATATATGGAAGAAGGAAGTGAAGAGAGATAGGAAGGTTATGGGGTATCTGAGAAGCTGATCAAAGTGGTGGAATATGTAGAGTTTCCCAGGAAGAGCCCGCGGCAGACAGGCATAGGTGGGGGAAGGAAGGAGAAGGAAGGAGAAAGAAGAAGGAGCGACAAGGGCGTTGGAAGGATGGTCAAGTTCGCGCGGGCGGATTTAAATGGTGCATGGCGCCGGAAGGGCGGAAGCAAGGATAGGACGGAGAGAAGGGTAGGCGCGGAGGAAGGGAATGGAAAATGGCCGGAAGAAATCGCCGGGAAGGAAGCCGGTCAGAGGAAGGATGAGGGTAGAAAGAGCATCCTTTGTGGGCCCACGCGGAAGCTAGGGATGCCCGGAAGGAAGGAGAAGGGGAAGAGGGTAAGTGGGGGAGAGCGAGCAGGGTAGGGCTATCAGGCTGGCGGAGGAGGAGGAAGAAGGGGCCTGGGAGGAGAGGCGCTGGCGAGAGGATAAGTGAAGTGCGTTGGAAGGAAGGCGGGAAAGATAGAAGCAAGGCAGCTGGAAGAAGTAAGGATTAAGGAAGGAAGGCGGCCGGAAGGGGAAGGCGCCGGAAGGAAGGAAGGAGGGGACCGGAGGAGAAGGGCGGTGGAAGGAAGGAAGGCGCCGGAGGAAGGGAAGGATAGCGCCGGAAGGAGGGAAGGAAGGTGCCGGGGAAGGCGGGAAGGGCGGGTAAGGGGGAAGGCGCGGAAGCCGCGGGAGGAAGGAAGGAAGGACGGAAGGAAGATAGGCCCCGCGGAAGGAAGGCGCGAGGAAGAAGTGCGGGAAGGATGAGGCAGCGGTAAGGAAGGAAGGTGGGTAAGGAGGCGCGGAAGGAGGAAGCGCGGAAGGGAAGCTGGAGGGCGGAGGAAGGGTGGGAGGAAGGGAGGAAGGGAAGGAGGAAGGCGCGGAAGGAAGGCGCACAGTGAGCGAGGCGGGAGAGGAAGGGCGGGAGGAAGGGCGAGAAGGCCGAAGGAAAGGGCGGAGAAAGGCGGGAAGGAAGGATTAGGCGCCGGTTAAGTGAAGGAGGCGCGGAGGAAGGAAGGGGGAAGGAAGAAGGGGGAAGGAAGGAAGTGAAGGAAGGAAGGAGGGATGGAAGGAATGAAAGGTGGAGGAAGGAGGAAGGAAGAGGAAGAGGAAAGGAAGGAGGCGCGGAAGGAAGGAGGGATAGGGGAAGGAAGGGAAGGAAGGAAAGGCCGCGGAATGCGCGGAAGGAAGGAAGGAGGAAGGAAGGAATGGAAGGAAGGAAAGGATAGGAAGGAAGGAGGAAGGAAGGAAGAAGGAATAGAAAGGAAGGTAGGAGGATAGGGCGGAAGGAAGGATGGGGGAGGGAGAGAGGGAGGGAAGGAGGGGAGGAAGGAAGGAAGGGAAGGCGCGGAAGGAAGGAGCGGAAGGAAGGCGAGGAAGGAAGGATGGCGTGGAAGGAAGGAAGGAAATAAAAAATAAAAGAAGAAAGGAAGAAAGGAAGGCGCGGAAGGAAGGAAAGGAAGGCGGGAAGGTAGGATGGAAGCGGGAAGGAAGGAATAGGAAGGGGAGAAGGAGGAATGCCGCCGGAGGGAGGGAGGAATGAAGGAAGGAAGGAAGGAAGGAAGGGGGAAGGGAAGGGGTAGGGGAAGGAGGATAGGAAGGAAGGAAGGAAGGAAGGAAGGGAAGGAAGTAAGGATAGGAAGGAAGGAAGGAAGGGAAGGGAAGGGAATTTTGGAAGGAAGGAAGGCAATTTGGTAGGAAGGAAGGATTTTTTTTGAAGGAATTTTGGAAGGAAGGGAAGGAAGGAAGGAAGGAAGGGGGAAGGAAGGAAGGGGAATGAAGAAGGATAGGCGAGGAAGGAAGGAGGCCGGAAGGAAGGAAGGGGTGAAGGAAGGAAGGAAGGAAGGCGGGAAGGAAGGAAGGAAGGTGCCGGAAGGAAGGATAGGTGAGGAGGAGGAGGTGGGAGGAAGGAAGGAGAGGTCGGAAGGAAGGAAGGAAGGAAGTGTGAGGGAGGAGGAAGGTGCAGAAGGAAGGAAGGAAGGAAGGAAGGAAGAAGGAGGAAGGAGTGTGGAAGAGTGAAGGTGCCGGAAGGAAGATTGGTGCGGAAGGAAGGAAGTAAGGAAAGAAGGAAGGAAGGAAGGAGGAAGGTGACGGGAGGAGTAAATGGTGCACGGAGGAGGAAGGTGCCGGAAGGAGGAAGCGAGGAAGGAAGGAAGGCCGGAAGGAGGAAGGAGGAGGAAGGAAGAGGAAGGAAGAAGGATAGGAGGAAGGAAATGGCGGAAGAGGTATTAGGAAGGAAAGGAAGTGAGGAAAGGAAGGAAGGAGGGGGAAGGAAGGAAGGAAGGAAGGGCGGAAGGAAGGAAGGTGGGTAAGGAAGGAAGGGATAGGGGGAAGGAAGGGGGAAGGAAGGAGGAAGGCCGTGGAAGGAAGGAAGGAAGGGAGAAGAGAAGAGAAGTGCGGGAAGAGGAGGAAGGGGGAAGGAAGAAGAGGAAGGCTGCCGGAAGAAGGAGGAATGGGGGAGGAAAGGAGGAGGAGAAAGGAAGGAGGAAGGAAGGAAGGAAGGAAGGAGGAGAAGGAAGGAAGGAAGGAGGAAGTGTTGGTAGTGCCAGCTGTTTGGAATGACGTGTGATCCCGCTTGTTGCTGGTCGCTATGCCGGCGGTGTCCTCCCTGCTGTTTTCGTCTCCTGAGTCTATTCCTGATCGCTCCTTGGCATTTTGTCTTCTGTTCTAGTTATTCACTGCTCTTATGTTGCCTCTAGGGAATTATCTTGGCTCTCTCGCACTTGGCTGCTCTGCGCCATCCGGGTGTGGCGGCTTGTGTTTGGGACTCGGCGCTCCTTGTGTGAGTGTGATGCAGTCAGGGGAAGAAGGAAGGGAGGAAGGAAGGAGAGGAAGAAGGAAGGAAGGTAGGAAGAAGGAGGAGGAAGGCGGGAGGAAGGTCGGGATGACAGGGTGATGGAATAGAGGCACGGAGTCTGTCCCAACCCCACAATAGATTCATGGGCGCACAGGCGGGAGATAGGAAAGAGGGCGGAAGGAAGGAAGGAAATGGGGAAGGAAATGTGGAGGGCGGAAGGAAGGAGGCATCTCTAAGACCAGCCGGCCAACCGCGAAAGGCAGGGGTAACGTCCAGGTGAAGGTCGGCGTGAGAGGAAGGAAAGGGCGGGAAGGAAGGGATGGGAGAGAACAGAGGGGGAAGGAAAAGGAGGTGGCGCGCAAAGAGGCGAGTCCGGAGAAGGGGAAGAGCTTAAAACTCCGAGGCTGGGGGCAAGTTAGGCATGATGGCTTGAGTAAGGAAGAGGTGGACGTTGAATGCGAGCGTGAAAATTATCAGAGGGCGATTGTAGCTGGCTGTGAAGGCACTGAATCCCGAAGCGCCACAGGCTTAGGACCCTTGTTCAGGCTGACAGCCCCAGGAGGGGGGCTTTTGAAAGAGGACGTGAGAATCCCCGGGGGTGACTGGGTCTCCAGCTTAACCCCAGCAGCTTCCCTGCATCTTTGGCGCCTCATGGGCATTGACAGCCTCCGAATCTGCGGGATCGCGAGTGCTTCGGCTCAGTCTATTTTTCCCCTTGGATTTCCATCCCAGCCTGGATTGATTTCCCGTCTTGAACTCTGGTCTGGATCGTCCCCTTGGATTGTCCCCTTGGCTCTGCCCAGGGCTCACCTGGCTGTGCCCAGCCCTCCTGGCCCCCCTGGGCTCGATCCTGAGCTAGGGATTGATATCCCAGCCCATTTTATTGCTGTTAATGTGCAGGACGCCTGGCACTGGCTGCTCTCCTCACCTCGGGGCTGCTCCTTTCCTCCACCCACGGCGTTCCCTTTCCTTCCCCATCCCTTTGGGAGAAGAGCCCAAATTCCCCGCTTTTCTCCACCCCAGTGGAGCCAGCCCTGTGCTAATCCAGGGCTGCCACCTGCCGGATCAGCCGCAGCTCCACCTCCGCAGGCTGAAAATTCCTCCAGATGTTGGAGTTCTCCCCCTGCGCCTCCCCGGAGCATGTCAGGGTGGAGGATGGCTGTCCCCACGCACCCGGCCCGTGGCTGGGTGGAGCTGTTCCCAGCAAAAGCGATCCTTTTCCTCAGGGTAATGAGATCAGGGAATGGTGAGGTCGTTGGACCCATTGCCTAAAAAATTGGGTGGAGCAAAACATTACAGTGGATGAAAATTCTGCAGCCGAGACAAATAATTTTGGGCTGGGTCAGAGAGAAGGGAGGGGGAAAACAATGTGATTTCTCAGTGTCCCTCTTGCAGAAAATAAAGTCAGGCAAATTCCAGCTTTCTGCCCTGAAATGTCATGATTTTATGATGATCTCAGCCCCGCTGAGATTCCCCTCTGGATTCTGTGTTTACATTCCGAACACCCTGCCCCACATCACCCTGTGACAGCACCCTGACAGAACATCTGAACACGGGGGAGGAGGGGGCATGGCTGCAAATAACCCAGCTGCCATTTCCTGTGGGATTGGCAAGTGCCAAGTCGGCTTTCTGCCAAGGAAAAAAGCACATCTTGATTTTTTTTTCATGACTACCCTGAGATATATTTTTTTTTCCCTGTGATTTGAGCAGCTTTGACTCTTTTCCCTCAGAGCGTGTCACTCTGATTTTACAAGCTCTTCCTTCTCCTCTCATTCCTCAGAGCATTAGGGTGGGGTTTTTTTTTTTTTTTTCTGTTTAACCTTTTTCTGTTTGGGATGGAAACTGCAGGGCTCACCTGTGCAGCACGGGGCGTGTGAGGCTTTCGTGGCTCCGTTGTTATCTGATGAGGTTATTGCCCTTCTCCAGCTCCATTGTGCCTTCGGGGAGATGAATATCCATGAATCAGGTCGGAGTTACCTTTTGGGATCGCTGTTTTCCTGGCACGGGGCCCTGGGAGCATTATCTGATGTTATCCAGGGTTTCTCAGTCCTGCCAGCAGCTGCAGAAGAGGAGCTTTTTACTGGATTCTGTTTTGTGCTCTGCCCTATACTTGCAACAGATTCGAAATGGCTCCAAGTGGGGCAAAGCAAAGGAATTGTTCCCTGTGAAGGTGGGGAGGGTCTGGGATGGAATTCCCAGAGAAGCTGCAGCTGCCCCTGGATCCCTGAAGTGTCCAAGGCCGGGGCTTGGAGCACCTTGGGATAGTGGGATGTGTCCCTGATGGTGGCATGGGATTGGAATGAGATGATCCTTACAATCCCTCCGACCCCAAACCATTCTATGAAAGCTTTTAAGTGCCAAAGGGTGTCACTAAACGCAGCAAAATAACAGGGATCTCTCAAACACTCACAGTTGCAAGAAGACAAGTTCAAAAATCCCCCACGGAAAAAAAAAAAAAAAAAAAAAAAAAAAAAAGATGATGTTTTTGCTGTCTCCGAGAAGTGAAACTCTTCTGAATTTCCTGCTGATTTGTTTTGGATTTTTTTTATAGTGGGGTTTTTCTTTTGTTTTTTTTTCTTCCTCTTTGCTAGTCTGGCTTCCAGGATTTTCTGTCCTCCTCATTGACCTCCTCATTCTGGAGGAATAAGCAGGGAATAATCAAAATTGAGATTCCCCCAGATGAAAAGATGGGTTTTGATCAAAGGGAAAACGCAGGGATTGGAAAAGTGTGACGTGAATTTTCCCTGGCACTCCTGAAGGCAGGAATCACCATCCTCTCAGGAGCCAAACACTTCACCCTGCTCACAATCTGTTGGAATACTGGTGTTTTCCTCACCACCAAGCCACTATCTTGGATCTGGCACTGGCAAACCTCCTTTTCCTGCCTAACTCCAGCTGCAAGAGGATTCCCTCACCCGTGGAAGAACTAGAGGGGTATTTCTGGCCACAGTTTATAAGGCTGGGTACCTGAGCACTGCAGAAATAGATTTTTTTTTCTGTAAATATTGGGGATTTGTAGGAACTTTGAGCTCCGAGAGGCTTTGGGTCAGATCCATGAGGTTTTGGGGACTGGCCCAGGTCTTTCTGCTCTGTTTTTTTGTGCTGTAGGATCACAAATCCACGGATCAGCTCCGTGTAGAGCCCTCATTCCCTGCCTGGGGAACAACTTCCAACAGGAGCTTGAAGCTCCAGGGCAGCGTCCCAGGCTTGTCCCTGAGGCAGAGGAACACGAGTGACAGCTGAATTATGCAACTGTAGGGAAAAAACTCCAGCAAAACTGGTGACAGAGAGAGGGGGGAGAAAAATTCCTGCTGCTAAACTGGGCTCGGGCCTCTGGCAGTGTGAGTCACCCGGAGCTGCCATGGTTACCGTGGAGCAGGGATTACTGTGCAGATCCAGAGCCCGCTCCCAGGCAGGCACGGCGCTCTCCAGCTCCAAACTTGGAAAACGGGCGCTGGAGGTGAGGCCTGAGAGCGAGTGGGTGTCAGCAAGGAGCAGAGTGGTGGTAAAATCCCGGGAAAACAGTGGGCAAAGAGCAGCACGAGGGGCAGCGCTGTGTAAAACCGGGATTTCTGTTTTTGTTTTTTTTTTTGTTTTTGTATGGTTTGCATGGGCTGCTATCACAATTGTTCCACGGAGAAGGGGGAAGCGAGAGAGAAAAAGCAGAGCAGTGTCACGCAGATGAATCAGCTGGCACCACCAGTGAGTCATGGAAATGCACCATGGAAATTCTCCAGCGCGGTGGGATCTCGGAGGATCGGCACACCCGGCATCCTCGGGAAGCCGCGGGCAGCTGGGGTGACGTAGGGCAAAAAAAAAAATCCTGCTCCTCACGTGTGACCTCGCCCTGCCCGCCTGCTCCCAGTCCCCGAGTGATCTGGGCAGGTTTTCATGGAAAAGAAGTGACTGATCCTGGTTTTCCATGAGTCACAGCGGCAATAAAAGGACGTGGAGCCTGTTTGGCGACGATCAGCTGAGCCAGACCTGGTTAGGGTGGAGGAGGAGGGATTCAAAGTCGAGAAATCAGGGCAGTTGGGGATGTCCCCACAGTGCTGCACCCACCCCACAGACACATCCCGCCCCACACCAGTGAAAAAGGACTCTGCAGAAAGGTGAAAATCTGATTTTGAGGGATTTTCAGCATTTTTTTCCTTCTCTGCTGGTCTGTCCTGTGATCTACAAACCTCAATATCTCCCTGCTGTCAGCCAGGTTCACTGGTACAGAACAAAGCAAGAGCAAGGAGTAAATCTGACCTGGCACCAGTGATTTATGACATGAAAATAAGGAAGAGCCACCCAAAGCTCACCAACAGCCAATTTCCAGCATGCTTGGATCGTCCAGCCAACCAGGAGCGAGTTTTGTGCTTTTTCCTCACAATCCACTGCTAACGCAGAGCAAACACCTTTGCTTCATGAAGCCTCAATTTCCTACTTGTGCAAAAATGACATGGGCCTTGAAAATTTTTTATATGGAAGCATAGAAATGATGAATAAAATGCTGTTTAAAATTATTTTGGTCTTTGTGGATGCATGGACTTGAAGCTGAACAATTTGGGGTGGAATTTGGGTTCCTCTGACACGCTGCGTCCCCTGCGGAACAGCACAGAAAATCCTGAAATTGAGTATGAACAGAACCAAACATCAACTCTTACATTGTATTTGCCAATGTTTCATGCCCATGAAGAACAGAAGGAAAGAGGAGCGTGGTGCTCCTCACACTGCAGCCAGAGTGGCTCCACCATGGCATCCCTGAGGGGATGGACGCCCCAGGTGGGCTCCGCCATGGTGTCCCTGAGGGGATGGACTCCTCAGGCAGCCCTGCCATGGTGCCCTCAGTGTCTCTGAGGGGATGGACTCCTCAGGCAGCCCTGCCATGGTGCCCTCAGTGTCTCTGAGGGGATGGACTCCTCAGGCGGGCTCTGCCATGGTGCCCTCAGTGTCTCTGAGGGGATGGACTCCTCAGGCGGCTCTGCCATGGTGCCCTCAGTGTCTCTGAGGGGGTGGACTCCTCAGGCGGCTCTGCCATGGTACCCTCAGTGTCTCTGAGGGGATGGACTCCTCAGGTGGGCTTTGCCATGATGCCCTCAGTGCTCCTGAGGGGATGGTTCGCTCAGGTGGGCTCTGACATGGTGCCCTCATTGTTCCTCACAGGAAGATGGTACCTGATGGTTCTCTCAGGTGGGCTCTGCCATGGTGTTTGCAGGGATTGCTCCCTCAGATGGGCTCCGCCATCATGCCCTCAATACCCCTGAGGGGACAGTTACCTCAGGCGGGCTCTGCCACGGTGCCCCTTCAGGGCCCTGCTGTGGCACCTCTGAGGGGTTGGATTCCAGAGAAGTGACTCAGCCATCATGCCCTCAATGGCCCTGAGGGGAGGCTGCTCAGGTGGGCTCCACCATGGTACCTCTGAAGGCACAGACCCCTCAGGCAGGCTCCGCCATGGTGTCTCTGAGGGGACAGTTCCTCTGGGAGGGGCTCCGCCATGGCACCGAGTGTCACTGCCTCAGCTGGACTTCAACATGCTGTCCACAGGAATGGGTCCCTCAGGAGAGCTCTGTCATCGTGCCCTCAGTGCCCCTCACGCAGGTTCTGCCATGGCATCCCTGAGTAGGGGATTCACCACGATGCCTCTGAGGGAAAGGTTCCCTCAGACGGGGCTCTGCCATGGTGCCCCTGAGGGCATGGATCCCCCTAGAGAGGCTCCACCATGGCACCCTCAGTGCCTCAGAGGGGACAGGTCCCCCAGGTGGGCTTTGCCATGGCGTCCCTGAGGAGGGGCCCCGTCATGGTGCCTCCGGGTGCAAGGACGGATTGCTAAGTAGGGGCTCCACCACCACGCCCTCGACAGAAAGCTGCCTGAGGTACGAGCCACCATCGCGCCCTTAGCGCTTCTGAGACACTTCCCTCAGGCGAGCTCCACCATGGTGCTCCTGAAAGGATGGTTCCCTCAGGCGGGCTCCGCCATCGGGGCCCTGAGGGGAAGCTGCCTCAGGCGGGCTCCGCCATTGTGAAGCTGCCTCAGGCGGACTCCGCCATTGCGCCCGAGAGCACGGCAGAAAGAATAGGGGACAGCTCCCCGCCGCCCGCTCGGGAGCTCGGCAAGGAAGGGAAGCGGCGGGCCGGAGCCCGCGTCGGCGCTGAGGAGAACGGGCTGAACGGAACCAACATGGCGGCGAGGGGCGGGGGAGAAGAACGCTGACACCGCCTCCCCCTTCCTCCCGTCCCCTCCCCGGCGGCGTCGCCCCCCGCCCCCGGCAGCTCTCGCGAGAGCGGGCGCTGCGCTGCGGTAGGAGGTCGGCGGAGAAGGACGGACGGAGCCTCCGCCGCTCCCGCCGCCGCCTCGCCCTCCTCACCTTCCTCCTCCTCCTCCTCCTCTTCCTCCTCCTCTTCCTCCTCCTCCTCCTCCTGCCCCTGCCTCGGGAGGATGCCGCGCTCCGGGCCGCTCCCCGCCGCCTTCTCGCTGCTCCTGGCGACGGCCGCGCTGCTGCCGGGACCCGCCGCGGCGCAAAGCGTAAGAGAGGGCGGCGGCGGGGGGAGCGGGCGGGGGGGCGCGTTGCTATGGCGGCGGGTGCGCTGTGGGCAACTCCGGCGGCGGGGGGGCGACCGGGCTTTGGGGGAATCCCTCGTGATTTGGGGCCCCTCGGGGAAGGGAGAAAAGGGGGAAGGAGGAGAAAGGGGGGGACAGGCTGCCCCCCCTCCCCGGCTCCTCCTGAGGCGCTTCATCCACGGTAAAATGGAACATCTCCTCATTCCTCCCGCCACTGAACCTGCATCCCGGGCCGCCTTAAATCATTTATAATGCAATAAACCCCGTAGTTCCTTAGCAACTGGAGAGGTCTTCTGATAGGAGCGTAAAAAGGAATTGAAAAAAAAAAAAAAGGGGGAAAAAAAAAAAAGAAACAACCAACCCACCACACCCCGAGCCTTCTCCGTTCCTTGTAGGATAGCATGAGCTAAATCCAGCGCGGCTGCCTCCTCCCCGGCGAGTTCGCAGCCAAGTGCATGACAATTAGTGGCAGAGCGGAGCGGGGCCAAGAGGCTGCTCCAGCCGAGCCTCCTGCTCCAAGGAAATCCTGCAGCGCCGAGGAAAATGCCCGTCTGATCCCGCCAGGCCGGGCAGGGCTGTCTGCTCCCGGAGAGGGAGATGCTGCTCCTTGTGCAGCATCACGGTCAGCGCTGCTCGGGCCTGCAGCTGCTGGGAAGGGCTCTCAGGAGGCTCTGCTGTGGATCCACTGGGAAAACCCACCTAGGAGGAAAGGATGCCTTGCTAACACACCAATTCCACGCTATTTTCATGGTTTCATCCTCCTTTCCCCTTCCTTTGTGCTCTGCAGATAATACTCAGTCCTAGAGTTTTCCTGCTGTTGAGGTGAATTTTGCCTTGCAACATGGCATCCTTGGCCCTTTGCTCTAGGGGAATCCTGAAATCCCAGGATTGTGGCATCCCAGATTGGTTTGGGTTGAAAGGAACCTTAAAGCTCATCCCATTCCCGCCCCTGCCATGGGTAAGAACACTTCTCCCTAGTCCAGCATTGAGGTTTTCAGTGTGTTTGGCAGTGGTAGGAGAAATCTAGATGGGAAAAATAGTGTCCTCAAGACCCCAGATGAGAATTATTGCCTGAGCACGTGCGGGTTTTGCAGTGTGAGACCAGCAGAGAGCCTTGTGTCTGTTAACCGGAGTTTGGCTGTGCATGCAAATGGGAGGCTCTCTGCAGAGCGAGGCACTTATTTGTGGAGTCTGGGAAAGCCGTGCTGGAGTCGTGGGGGAATTGGGGTATCCTGGGTTCCGTGGGGTGCTGGATGGGCTGAGTTGTGGAGTAAGGTGTGCCACCCCAGCACCCTCGTGGCACTGCCGAGCTCGCAGAGAAATTGCAGCCCTGGATCGGGGCCGGAGCGAGGGGCGCAGCTCCCTGAGGAGGAGTTAAATGGGTCGGCTCGTGGGGCTGTTGGGTGCAGGAGGAGCCGGGAAGGTGTCAAATGCCAGCAGCTGGGATAACGATTCCGAATGGTTGGGGGGTAGTGCAGACATTTGGCGTTTGACAGCAGCCACAGGTGTGGAAGGCAACTGTGGGATGAATTCTGCAAAGGGGAGAGCTGCAGAGGGGCTTTGTTACGGCTTCCATGCTGGGCACGGAGCTGACCGAGCTGGTCTTGGCGTGAGGGGACATTGCAGCCCCCTGGTGTGTCCTAAAAACACGTTAATTTATATTTTTAATTAAGTGGTGAGGGGAGACTGAGTTTCTCTGGGGCTTTGGGAGTTCTCACAGGTGAGTGCAAACCTGCTGGGGACAGAGGGGAGCATCCAAAACCCAGTGAAAGCTTGAGACCCTTCTGCCTAAGAATATTGAATCTGTACCCCGATTTTAATTTCAAGTTTGTAGGCCCTGCTGCTGAGGAAGTGAGGTTTTTCCAGCGCATAATGGCCCATGGGAAGCTTCCTGAAAATGAACAATTCCTCTTTGGCTTGGAGAACAGGTCCAGCCATTTTCTGGATTGTGGCTTTTCCTTTAGACCTGCTTTAAAAACAGCCTCACACCCGCGGGTGGGTGCTTTGAAGGGGCAGGGAAGGATCCCAAAGGGCACAGGCAGGAATTGTGTTACCTTTTATTGATGTGGAATCATCAGAGTAGGAAAGGTGATAGTCCAGGTGCTGCTGAGTTCAGGATGATAAAGGAATGGCTGTGTACCTGTTGGCACTTTGGCTCACCTGCAGCAGAAAATTCCCAGCTTTTTTCCCCCATCTTTGACAGGAGATCACTGCTGAATTCCCAGTAATTTTTCCAGGCTTGATGCAATTCAGGATATTTGGATATGGATTCGAGCTTGCTGAAACTGGAAGGGAGTTTTTGACGCTTGGGTGGCTTATTTTGAAAGCTCTTGCATAAACACCTCAAGATCCCAGGAAAGTGTGTCAGGAATTGAACTTTTCCTGAATATTCTGCTGGGAAAATTATCAACTTCTGCTCATGTCTTGTGTCCAGAGCAGAGCTGAGATGGAATTGAGAGAGGGATGGGGGAACGAACATGAGGAGGAACAGCTGGGGAAAGTCAGTTTGTCAAGGAGATCTGTGTTTAACTTGTAGTTTCCAAATGTAGTTGTTGGAAAATCACTTGAATGCTTCAAGGCAGACAGCAGCTCCTCGGGGAGGCGATGAAAACATGACTTTTCCACTTGCTGTTTCACCTTTGAAGTATCTTTATTTTTTAAACAAGCAGCTGGAAAACCAAAGGCTGCAGTGTGGTAATAATTCCACTGTAGAGTGGTTGGGGTTTAAAGATTATTGTCTCACATCAGTGCTTGGGCTGCCCCCTGTGAAACCTGCAGTGGGTTTTCAGCACACAAATGTGTGAGTTGGGCTGGGAGCAAATCTGAAAGTTCTTCCCTAAAGTGCACAGAATTCTTAACCTTTCTTGAGGACTTAAAATTGCTTTATTTGAAGTTGGACATAAATGGAGATAAAAGCAAATTAAGTCAGATGGTGATTGTTTGGTTCATCCTCTACATGGATGAAGAGGGAACCAGCTGGCTAAAAGCAGAATGTGGAATTTCTGTCGGCACAAACCAGTAGTGACCATAAAATCAGAAAAAATCAGCTGAATTAATCCTTAATTCTTAAAATCATTTTCTTCTTAAAGGAGCAACTAAAAAACTTTCCTTTTATCCTCGTTGGCGGCTGCTGAGCCTCATCCATTCCGCACCGCCTGTGCTGTGCTGTGCCTTTTAATGGTCCCCAGATAAATGTGGGGAATGGCTTCCCGGAGCATTTTTGGAGCCTGAGTGTGGGCTGAGCAGCGAGGAGAACGTTCAAAGTTCTCTTCTCCTCCCCACCAGTGCTTTTCTCCCTCCTCCTCCTCCTCCTCCTGCAGCTCCCGCCTTGGAAGCTGCCATCCAGGCAGGGTGACTAACAGTGTTTACGCTTGGAAATTCTGCCAGCAGGTAAAGAGGCAACAACTGCGGCGCTGCCCCTGCAAACAATGCCTTTGATTCACTCGAGGAACAGCTCTGATGCGCTGGAATTGGGCTGGGATCCTCGGGGTGAGAACTGCCCTTACAAAAACTCGCTAAATCTCCTTAAATCCATCAATGAGGCGGCCTCTCCCTTCACAATGAGCTGTTTCTGCCGCTCTTTTGAGAGGAGTCAATGGTAAAATCTCGACTTGTGAAGGACAATGCCAAGCCCTGTGATTCATCTGCTCGGCCTTCTCTTGACTCCCACGGATTCCAACTTAGATAAACTCTGCTTCCAACGTAGATAAACTCTAAACTCTGCTTCCAACGTAGATACACTCTCCTGAAATTCCAGCTGAACCTTCCCAGCCTTGATTATTTATGTCAGCATAGTTTAGAGGGAAGAATGATCCCGGTGATCCTCAGGAAGTTGTGTTTTCCTGGTTTTTCCTGCCTATCTCAGAGCTGGAAAACATCTGAAATTCCACCTGAACCTTCCCAACCTCGGTTATTTCCACTGATTGCATTCCTCTGCTGCCCAAACCGAGGAATTCTTGGATATTCTGCTCCAGTGGCATCTCCCCCACTTCTGCTGTTCTCCCAAATCCTTTTTTATCTTCTCATCCCAGCCCAAGTTGGCTTTATCAGCTTCAGAGATCCTCTAGGCCATCACTGGTTTTATTTCATTTTATTTCCATCTTCTTGCCTAAAATCCCCACACAAGCAGCACCTGGCTCCATTCATGTGATTTTATTTTAGGTTTTTTTTTTCCTATATGGCAGTGCTAAAACCTTGACTAAAATGAGGAAAAGTGTGTCCAATATTCTCTAAAGTTTATTTTGGATTAACTTTAGAGCATGTTTATCTTGGTTATTGTGGCCAACACAGCAGAGGGGCTTCCTTACCCCAAACCCTTCTCCATTTTTCCAAATTTCCCAGCAAAGTTCTTCCTTTTGGAGGCTGGAATTGGCTCAGTCAGACTCCTCCAAACGGGAAGATTTGGGAATAAACACAGCGATTTTCCTTTTTCCCAGTTCATTCTTGGAAAATATAAATCCTGACTTCTGTAAAGCTGCAGGAGGGAGTCTGGCTGTTAAAACACAACTCAGGAATTACCAAAGCTCTCCATCAAATCCAATATCCGATCATTCAAATCGTGATAATCATCTGTGATTTTATTTTCGCAGCTCTAAAAATCTTACTTGATCTCTTCAATTTATTTTCACTCCCAAATTAAACACTTTTTTATTTCTGGTGCTTCTTGGCCTTTTTTTGTGGCTTTGGGGGAGATGGAGTCTAAAATAAATATGATTTTAGTCTGGATTGAAGGTCAGGGGTTGAATATCTTTATTCTCCTGTAACGTAACCGCTGTAGACTTCGCAAAATTCAGTTTTTTTTGAAAGCGAGTTGGGTTTTTTGGGGGGAATATTGTGGAAAATTGTATAATCTGGACTGCTGGCAGGTGAGGGAAGGTGGGCTCTTCTCCTGGCAGGCAGATGGGGAGGAAAACCAACCCTGTGGAGGGTGGGGGAGATCTTCAGTGTGGTTTTGGTGTGAAAAAAGAGCTTTGGGAGGCAGGAAGAGCCCTTGGATCTCTTTTCCTCATCTTGGAAGTGCAGGTGGAATGGCAGCAGCCACAATGGAGTCTCAGGGACGCTGAGGGGTTTTTTTTGTGTGCTTTTTGATGCATCAGATTGGGCAAAAAAACCAGATTTTCCAGAGCAGGAGCAAAGTCCCGAGACAAGAGCCGATAAATTCACGAGATTTGCACCATGGGCCATTTTTCTGCAGGAAAAATAGATCAAAACGTCCAGTTCTGGTTTGAATAAGGACAAAAAATAAAAAGAGGTGGGCTTTGCTCTAATTCCTGTAGTTTTGCATTTGTTGTTTTAAAATCCAGATGAAATGATGCAGCTCCTCATAATTTGTGAGTATTCCCATGGATTTTGGGGCTCCTGCACTCATTTGGAAGCCTAAAATAAAGCATTTTGTAACTGGTGTGTTACAGAATGCGGAAAAGAGAGGAAAAGGAATAAAAAGGACAAAAAAAAGGCTGGAAAAGTGGCTGCTAACACCCGAAATTCCACCTGGAATTCCGGGAGCTTGGGAAAACTGACAAAGAACGTCTGGGAAACGCTGAGAAATTCACTTTAAATGGCCAGAAAAGAGCTCTGGAAGGCTTTTGGCAGTGCAGAGAGAGAGCTGCCGGCAGACACGAGGCAGACCCAGGCAGCCGGGAATAATTCCGTGAGGGCGGACAGCGGGAGTTTGCAAAAAAACAGATGCTCGGAGCATTTTTAAACCTGAGAGAGCACCATCTTGGCTCAGCGCTCCCGGGGGTTATTTTTTTTCTCTTTCACAGGGTTTGGTGGAAAAGCTTTGTGGTGGTGAAGCAGAGCCTCAGGTTCAGGCTGCAAACAGGGAAATGTTTGAATTCCCGTCATTTCAATTAAATTCTGGGTTTGAATTCCTGTCGTTTCAATTAATTCCTATGTTTGAATTCCTGTACTTTGAATTTCTGGGTTTGAGTTCCTGTAGTTGGAATTCCTGTAGTTGGAATTCTTGGGTTTGAATTTCTGGGTTTGAATTCCCGGGTTTGAATTCCCATGTTGGAATTCCTGTAGTTGGAATTCCTGTAGTTGGAATTCCTGTAGTTGGAATTCCTGTAGTTGGAATTCCTGTAGTTGGAATTCTTGGGTTTGAATTTCTGGGTTTGAATTTCTGGGTTTGAATTCCTGTAGTTTGAATTGCTGTAGTTTGAATTTCCGTGTTTGAATTTCTGTTTTTGAATTACTGTTTTTGAATTCCTGTCGTTTGAATTCCTGTCATTTGAATTTCTGTCGTTTGAATTCCTGTCATTTGAATTCCTGGGTTTGAATTCCTGGATTTGATTTCCTGGATTTGAATTCCGGTGTTTAAATTCCTGTAGTTTGAATTCCTGGGTTCCAATCCCTTCAATTCCCGTGTTTGAATTTCCAGTGTTTGAATTCCTGGGTTTGAATTCCCGGACTTGAATTCCTGTGATCTGAATTCTGTAGTTTGATTTTCCTGGATTTGAATTCCTGTGTTTGAATTGCCATGTTTGAATTCCCGTGTTTCAATTGCTGTAGTTTGAATTTCTGGGTCTTGAATTCCCGGGTGATTCC
>CM019223.1:5370124-5481739 GCA_009741485.1 Malurus cyaneus samueli
GGCCTGGAGGTTCCAAACCCCTTCCTATTGGACCGGGAGCTCCAAACCCCATTTCCTGCTCGGTGATCTCCAGCTCCAAACCCCATTTCCTGCTCGGTGATCTCCAGCTCCAAACCCCATTTCCTGCTCGGTGATCTCCAGCTCCAAACCCCATTTCCCGCTCAGTGATCTCCAGCTCCAAACCCCGTTTTCTGCTCAGTGATCTCCAGCTCCAAACCCCATTTTCTGCTCAGTGACCTCCAGCTCCAAACCCCATTTCCTCCGGCTCTCACCGCCCCTGCAGGCACAGGGAGTGTGGGATCACCCTCCAGGTGGGAAATGCTTTTCCCATCTTCCTTCATCTTCCACCAGCAGCTTTTTGCCCAAGTTCAGGGAATCTGGATCTGGTTCTTCATTCAGTTCATCTTTTAGATCTTTCAGGGTATTTTTATAAAATCAGTTTTCTTAAATATCAAACCCCTTGGGTTTGTTCTTGGCCCCTTCTCGCCTATCATGGCTATGGTTGGCATCATCTTGTAATTAATGAGTTGGCATCATTTGTAATTAATGAGTTGATATCACCTTGTAATTAATGAGTTGGCATCAGCTGAGCTCTGTGCCGTGGTCAGGGCTCTGCAGAGTCCAGGGGTGCCTTGGAAATGCCATTGGAATTTCTGTGGGTGTCGGGGTGAACACGGTGAGCAGGGGCTGCAGTTGGGGTTTTTCCTAAATCATGGATTTCCAGTGGAAATGGTGCTGGAATTTCCATGGGCATTAATTAGGGAACCTCCTGAGCCTCTCCGGGGTGCTTTTTGGGGTGAACATCCTGCAAACCAACCTGCAGCCCAGTTTATTCCTAAATCATGGATTTCCCATGCCTCAGCAGCTCTTTTTGATGATATTGGCACTGTCCAAAACCGTGCTGCTGCCTGCATCAAAGACTTTGAAACACAATAATAGGAATCATTTCAGCTTGGCGGGAGTTTTCCCGAGGATTTGTGGTGTCATTTTGGGGAAGAGCAGGCTCAGCTGGTGGCTGGTGGCACCAGAGAGAGGTTTTGTTCGCTTCCTGTGAATTCCCTTAATTGTGAATTCCCCTAATTACCTTGGCCTGCAGCCGGGATCGCTCCCTCTCCATATCCACGTGTGGAGACGGCTCCTGCAGGAAATCCCGGTGCTGGGGGTCATTCCCTGTAGGAAATCCCAGTACCCTGTAGAAAATCCCAGTCTTTCCTATAGGAAACGCCAGTTTTGGGGCTCTTTTCCCTGGGGGTCTTTTCCCATAGGAAATCCCTATTTTGGGGCACTTTTCCTGGAGGAAATGCCAGTTTTGGTGCTCTCTTCCTGCAGGAAATCCCAGTGCCTGGGGATCTTTTCCTGCAGGAAATCCTGGTTTGGGGGCTCTTTGCCCGCAGTAAATCCCACAGTTTTGGGGCTCTTTTCCCCGAAAGAAATACCAGTTTTGGGGCTCTTTTCCCATAGGAAATCAGGGCTTTGGAACTCTGCTTGCAAGAAATCCTGCTTCTGGGGGCTTTTCCTGCAGTAAATCCCAATTTTGGGGCTCTCTCCCCACAGGAAATCCCGGATTTGGGGGTCTTTCCCTGCAGTAAATCCCATTTTTTGGGCTCTTTTCCCCCAATAAATCCCGGTTTTCAAGTTTATTTCCCTGGGGCTCTTTCCCTGCAGTAAATCCCATTTTTGGGGCTTCTTTTTCCTGCAGAAATCCAGTTTTGGGGGTCTTTTCCCACAGGAAATCCCCGGTTTTGGGGCTCTTTTCCTTGCAGTAAATCCCATTTTTTGGGCTCTTTCCTGCAGTAAATCCCATTTTGGGCTCTTCTCCCACAGGTAAATCCCGGTTTCGAGTTTATTTCCCTGGGGCTCTTTCCCTGCAGTAAATCCCATTTTTTGGGCTCTTTTCCCACAGTAAATCCCGGTTTTCGAGTTTATTTCCCTGGGGCTCTTTCCCTGCAGTAAATCCCATTTTTGGGGCTCTTTCCTGCAGTAAATCCCAGTTTTGGGGGTCTTTTCCCACAGGAAATCCCGGTTTTGGGGCTCTTGTCCTGCAGTAAATCCCATTTTTGGGCTCTTTCCTGCAGTAAATCCCGTTTTCGAGTTTTTCCCTGGGGCTCTTTCCCTGCAGTAAATCCCATTTTTGGGGCTTTTTTCCCTGCAGTAAATCCATTTTGGAGCTCTTTCCCACAGCAGCCGTGCCGTGCCGGGCTCCGGGCTGGATTAAGAGCTCGGCTGGCGCTGTGCTGGCCGCACACAGCGAGCCACGTGCACCGCATTAGGGAGCGCAGCTTTACCCGAGGGCCCTGCCCGGGGCCATCTGCTCCGGCCAGGGGTCAGCTCAGGCTCTGCCCTGGGCCAGCCCCGGCTCCAGAGGGGTTGGGGATGCGCTGAGGGATGGCAGGGTTGGGGACAGGGGTTTGGGGACAGCAGGGATGGGGTTTGGGGACAGCAGGGATGGGGGCAGGGGTATGGGGACAGCACGGATGGGGATAGGGGTTTGGGGACAGCAGAAACAGGAACACGGGGTATAGGGACACTGCAGACAGGATCGTGGGGTTTGCCGGACACCACACACAAGAGATAAGGTTTAGGGCTGTTCTGAGGGACACCAGAAACCATAGCGTGGGGTTTGGGGACACCAGAAACAGGAACATGGGGTTTGGGGTGCTCTGAGGGACACACAAGCACAATTGTCACCCCTTGGTGTGGGGAACAGGGATCAGGGAAGGTTCTGGGTCCACTCAGGCTCTGTCTGTGCTCACGAGCTGCTGTTCTGTCCCACAGCCACCCCCGACATCACCGGGCACAAGAGGAGCGAGAACAAGAACGAGGGCCAGGAGGCCCTGATGTACTGCAAGTCCGTGGGCTTCCCCCACCCCGAGTGGGTGTGGCGCAAGAAGGTCAACGGCGTGTTTGAGGTGAGGATGGGCTTGGGCTGATCCCATTGCCCACACCCCCAGCCAGGGCAGCACCCTGGGCTCTTCAGGGTGCGTGGAATTTGCCAAAGTGCAGCCTGAGTGAAGGTGGGGTTTTGCAGCAGCACTGAGAATGGGTGAGTGTAAAATCCATAATTGTGTTTTGGTATTGAAAAAAGTTTCTCACTTCACTGCTGGACAGAGTTAGGAACTGACCCTGAATGCCGTTGTCTGGAATCTGCTAAAAACAAATGGCAAAATCTGAGTTATAAAATGAGATTGGAACCACGCTGGGTTATGAATTGCTCTGAGTTTCACTTGCTGAGCTCATCCAGTGATCCCCAGTGGTGCTCGGGTGATCTGTTCCAGGGATGTAGCGAGCAGAGAGGAGCTAGGGATGCCTCAGCCCTGCAGCCCAGCTGGTTCCTGTCATTCTCTGCGCTGCCAGGGAGGCAGGAATTGCATGCAGGGATGGAGCAAAATGTTGAGCACAGCACAGGATGGGCTCAGTGCTCAGTGCCGAGTGTCAGGTAACATTTTTCAGGAGTGCTGAGTGCTGCAGGGATCAGGCCCCAGTGCAGCGTTCCCCTCTCAGGGTTTGGGGCGGGTCTGGAGGCACCAACACCAGACCTGGGCTTCTCCCCAGCTCCTGTCCCGTTCCCACTGGGCACAGAGGGCTCAGAAACCAAACCTGGGGCTTCTCCCCAACTCCTGTCCTGTTCCCATGCACCCAGCGGGCCCAGAACTCTGAGCTGGGGCTTCTCCCCAACCCCCTCCCTGTTCCCACTGCACAGAAAGGGTTCAGGACTCAGAGCTGGGGCTTCTCCCTTAACCCTCCCCATTCCCACTGCACACAAAGGACCCAGAACTTAAATTTGTTGCCATTTCCCTACCCCATCCCCTCGGCAGGACATCAACAACTCCTCGGGCCGGTTCTTCATTTCCAACAAAGAGAACTACACCGAGCTGAGCATCACGAACCTGCAGATCAACGAGGACCCCGGCGAGTACCAGTGCAACGCCACCAACCCGGTGGGCTCGGTGTCGGTCACCACCATCCTGCGCGTGCGCAGCCACCTGGCCCCTCTGTGGCCCTTCCTGGGCATCCTGGCCGAGATCGTCATCCTGGTGGTCATCATTGTCATCTACGAGAAGCGGAAGCGGCCGGACGAAGTTCCCGACGGTAAGTCCGCCCAGCGCCGCCTGTGACGGAGCGAAGGAGGAGGAGGAGGACGGGGAACTGTCGTGCCAGAGGAACTCAGAGGCAGGAAGGACCGGCGTGGCCAGCTCCGAGCTCACGGCTTTCTCCTCCGCTCCTTGGCTGGACATTGAGCCCAGAGGGTCCGAGGCCTCGCCGTGCTGGATCTCAGCCCGTGGGGTGGGAGGAGGGTGTTGATCCTCGGACAGCTTTGTTGGGATGGAGAGATGGAGTGCTCCCAGCTCTGCCCCGGGAATTGCTGCCCAGCACGGGGCAGAGCTGGGAGCAGCTCCTCCAGGGTGGCATTTCCCCCTTCCCCATGGCCTCAAGGCTGGGGCTGTGAGGGGACATCACCCCCAAACTGAGCAATCATTGCACTTCAGGGGCTGCAGTTCAAAGGTGCTTCACAACTCAGCTGTGTGCAGGCTTCAGAGGCGGGGGAGGGCTCTCACTCTGCTGGGTAGCTCAATCTGCAGTTCAGGAAACTCCTACCTAATTGTAGCCACTGATTAGATTTTATAGAAATAGGTTTATTATCAGGTTTGACAGTAGCAATAATTAGTTCATCTGTGTTTGGTGCATACAAATAGTATAACTTTTATCTGTGAGCTTCTTCTGCACGCGTTCCCCTGCGCTCAGCTGGGGAAAGGGGCAGCTGAGGCTGAGTTTTTGCAAAAACCACGCTGAAAAAAGCCTTTCATGTGCGAGCTGCGGCGTGTGGTAAGAACACCTGTGCAAGGTGAACACTATGGATCCAGCGCTGCTGGAGTGACCTCAGCACCCTGCTGGGCTGGCCAGGCCTTTTCCTGCTCCCAGGGCAGCCAGGTGTGGCTGAGGAGCTGCCCAGGGCATGAGAACAGAGGTGTGAAACTGCTCTGGGTGTGAGGGTACCTTCCTGGGCCTCACACGGCATCCAGAGCTCACGGAACAAATGGAGCAGGGGGAGAAGGGCCAAGGCTTGGAGGAAAGCAGCACTCCCTGCTGGCTTCCAGAGCATGTGTGGGGCTGCAGGGGTGTGCAGTGCCCCAGCCGGGCCATGCTGCATGTCCTGTGCAGAGCTGAGCGCTCCAGGGGACTTTGTCTTGCCCCATCCTGCAAAGCCTGGAACAGACACTTGCCGTGTTCTCTGGCACCTCCACGGTGCTGGTTGCAGCTCCCTGTGCTCACAATTCCATTGGGAGAGGTTTCACAAGGACCAAAACACGGCGTTGGGAATTTGGTACCGAGATATTCCCCACAGGCAGCCCCAGATGGGCTGAATCCAGCAGGAATTGGCTTTGGGCTGAGCAGAGCACAGCACAGCCCTGCGGTGGTGGCGCAGGGAAGCTCCTGCTGGAGGTACAGAGTTCCTGGCCTCTGGGTTTTCCTGGTCTGGCCGCTCCAGAGGGATCCAGGCTCACCATCCCCCCTGGAGCTGTCCAGGATGATGAGCCGGGGAGCTGAGGTGACTCCAGGGCTCTGTTCTGAAGGCCACCCCTCGGTCGGGGATGGACGCTCTCCCTGTCCCCTCTCCTGGAACATTTCCCTGCTGAGTGTTACAGTTCGTCCCCGCAGATTAGGCTTTCCTGGCTGGTGGGACACAAAATGCTGATTGAGTCCCACATTCCTCGGAGAGCCAAGCATTTTCCATCCCGGCATCGAAGCTTTCCGTGGTGGGGATGCCTCAGGAGCGGGGCATCACCCAAAGCACGCGTGGGGAATCACTGGGAGCTGCTGATTCCCACCTGCGGATGCCTGGCTTGAGTTATCAGGAGTTCTAGTCGTTTCCATGCACGGTTACGAAATGCCAAAGTTAATTGTCAGAGTTTGGGGTTTCAGCTCCCTGCTCCCAAAATCACACCTGCAGCTCTGGGAGCAGTGGCTCCCAGGTCAGGGAGCAGTGGCTGAGCCAGCAGGATGAGGGCAGGCAGCACAGCACCGTTATCCACGGTCTGTAGCAGCAGCCGGGATCCACCCGCTGGCCTTTCCCATCCCGGTGTGGGGTGGGACGTGCTCACTCCAGGGATTGTGCTCATGGCAGAGCCCCACAAGAGAAGGTACTGCAGCACCCACTGAGCTGATCCTGCAGGGATGGGAACGTTCTCCTTGCACCTTTCTGAATTTAGGCACTGAGATTGCTCCCTCTTCCCCACCATCTCCCCGGCTTTCCGGGGTGGAGTAACTCTGGAATGCCCTTCCCGAATCCCCAGATCCACAGCAGGTCTGAGGATGGACGGCGCCCCTGGATCTGTGCCGGACATCGTTACCCTTGGGCTGGGCACATCCTCTTGCTGCAGGGTGACTCTCCCTGCAGATCCCTGTCAGGACCCCGAGGGCTGCACTGCAGGTGTTGGACCTGTGGTGTCCCCACTCTGCAGCACCCCTAGATGCCACCGAGCCTCCTTAGGGTGTCTGCCACCGTCCCTCAGCAACCCTCTGGTGTCCTGGCCAACATCCTGAGGAGCTCAGGAGTGAGCATTTCTGCACAGATTCCTGCAAAGGGGGCTTATTCAGGCCACTTTTAAGGATTCTTTCTAAAATTCGGATAAAAGCAGTGCTGCTAAACTTGGCCAGTGCCCGTGCTCAGGAAAACCAAAGGCTTTTGGAGCAGGAGGAGCTGTTAATGAGCAATGCAGGATGAGCGGTGTGGGTTTGGATCCTGCTGGGAGCTCCAGGTGCCCATGCCCAGCTCTCCCCTCAGGCCGTGCCCAGGTGGTGTTTTTAGGGCTGGCTCAGTTGAACCTACACAAATGACAGTGTTTGGGGTGTTCTGGGACAGCCCCTCGGGTGAGAGCGGTCTGGTGCTGAGCACAAGTGCCAGTTAGGCCTGGGGGATATGACCCAGTTATCTCTGGCTGAGACAGTTCTCAGGTGTGTGGGATTTTTTCCCCAGCACCTCTGAAGACTTTTTCCCCAGTGCCTGGCCAGCCCAGAGAGACAGCTGAGTGATGTGTCCCTCTGATCTCCATATTCTGCAGGGTGCAGTCACCCTGGGGATGGATTCCTGGGCACACTTGGAGCAGTTCTGTGTTTCTCTGGCAGCTTGGGGGATCAAGGGCTGCTGTTCAGAACCCTTCCCACTGTGAAGTGTTCTCTCTGGAAGCGCTGCCACGCTGGAGGAGCAGGGACGCTCATTTAACTTTGGCATTTCCTGACTTCAGGGTTCGGGTTTGCATGGAGCTGGCTTTGTGTGTCCAGTGAGCTGCTTGCTGTGCCTCGGGCCGGGGCTGCTCAGGAGCTCCTTGGCTGACGTTTCCTCCTTCCCACAACTCCAGTTTGGGAGGCGATTTTTCTCCCTGCTGCTGCAGAGCAAGCAAAGGACCATTGCACCCCTGAAATCCCTGTTTCCAAAACTTTAGCACCAGAAGGTGCCTGCGGGTGAGGGGTTGTCCCAGCACATCCAAATCCCATCCTGGAAGGGGGAAGGAGGGCAGATGGTGCTTGAATTCCCGCATCCTTTCAGAACAAGTGTTCTGCCTCAGCAACATCCCATTCCCAGGGAGCAGCCAGGGGCTGGCATGTCCAGAGGGGGCTGGCATGTCCAGAGGAGGCTGGCACATCCAGAGGGGGCTGGCATGTCCGGAGAGAACTGGCATGTCCAGAGCGGGCTGGCGTGTCTGAGAGAGCTGGCATGTCCAGAGCGGGCTGGCCACATGCAGCTTTGGTGGCTTTGGGGGCAAGAGCTGCATGAGTGTGGCATGCTGGGGCCCTGGCACACAGCTGCATGCCCGGTGGGAAGGAGGCAGGGAATTCCAGCAGCCCCGTACTCCCCTGGATGAGGAGAGGAAGGGAATGGCTTTGCTCCTCTGTGCGACGGCTTGAGCTGCTCGGTTTCATAGATCAGCCAGCACGACCTGAATGTAGTGTAGCAAAGGTTCCTCAGGGAGAGGGGTTTGGGCTGTTGTTGGATGAAATGTCCTGAAATTAACACAGCCTCTGGTTTGAAGGGTGTTTCCTGGGGTAAGTAGAAAGTAAAAACCCCTTGGCTCCATTGCCAGTACAAATGGGAGCGGTTTTTACTTGGAAATCCACCAAAACCGTGAGGTGACTGGGTGATAATGTGTCCCTTTTCATTCTTCCCCTCTCATTCCTCAGCATAATCCAAAGACTTCCCATTAATGCCTTTCTTCTCCTGGCTCTGCAGAAGCTCCATCCAAACCCCACATTCTTCCTAACCCTCTTTTGCTTTTTTCTTGACTTTCCCTGTTCCTGCTATTACTGTAAGTAATTGAAAGAAACAAACTGTTTTAACTGCAACCGTTTTACCTTTTGTAACAAATAATTTTGCTCGTTTTTTTTCTCCTCCTTTTATCCACATTTTTCTCTCCTACATTTAAAGTCTGTCAGGGTTAGGAAATTATGAGGTTTTCACAGGCTCTGGCTGCTCCTTCAGAGTATTTGAGCTACCCCTGGATCCCTGGAAGTATCCAAGTGTTGGACAGGGCTTGGAGCAACCTGCAACAGTGGAGGGTTTAAGCCCATGGCTTTAAGGATGGGTTTTAAGGTCCCTTCCAACCCAGACCAAATGGGATTGATTCTTTGCAGGTTTTAAAGCATGAGCCAAGCTCTAAAATCCCTTCAGATGCAAGATTTGGAATCTTGGTGCTGGAAGAACCTGTTAGCGTTTCATTTTTAACTTCCACCAGTCACAAGATGCTACCCAAGATTAATTCGATATTAAAAATAAACCCTGTAGCTTTCCAAAGGCGGGGAAAGAAATGGAGGGACATCGAAAATGCCTTGTAAATTAAGGCTGAAAGTGGATTGGGGGGGAGGGGGGGGCACAAAACACATTCCTATGCAAGTGGAGGAGCTGAGGGAAATCAACTTGTCATCATCTTGCAGATTTAATTCCCAGCTATTTCTGCCTGCAGGGATTGATTCCACGTGTTAAACACAAGCAACCCTTCTCCCCTTTCGCTTCAGAAACGCGTGGTTTTGGGGCACCACACAGCAGGTCGTTCCGCCCCATGGGAAGGGCCTTGCTGCGTGTGTGGGGTCATTCCTTTGTCCTGTCACCAGTGGGGTTTTGGAGCCTGCAGATGCCCCCCAGTCGCAGCAGGAGGAGGGGTTCGGCGTGGTCAGTGTGCGCCGCTGGCAGCGCTGTCCCCGCGCCGTAGGTGTCACTGACCGTCCTAGAGCAGGGCTGTGGCATAAAGCTTCGGGTTATATTGATCTTGTCGGTTACTATGACTTCTTTTTTTTTTTCCCCCCTTCAATTGCATCATACCCTTAAAAAATGGTGGTAAGTGAGAGCTCTGCATGCTTTGGAGTTTGTTTAACCTCCGCTTCAGTCTATACAACGCACAAGTCATAACGTTAACACTCTTGAAAACTTCCTCATTCACGTTCACAACTAATTTGGATTTCAGTTTGCTGTTTTGAACCTTTTCTTTAGTCTGATTTTGTACTGGTTTTTCTGTTGTTCTGTTGCCCCTGGTTTTGCTGAGGGTTCGGTCTGTGTCTGTACTGTACTGGGGATACTTTTCCAGCACTAAGCGGCTGACTGGGAATTTCCCTCAGTCCTTTTATCTCTGGTTTAGGTTAGAGATGGGACAGGGAGGAGTGGTGGGGATCCACCATCTAGTTGAAGTATTCCAGCAGGCTTTTTTGTGGCATCTTTGTGAGGAATCACCCATGGCAGCCTTTGTAAATGTGAAGCGCTTTTTTTTTTTTTTTTTTTAATACACAAACCTGCTGATCTGAAACGGGCATATTTAATTCTTTGAGCAGAGAAGGGGAAACTGGTCATTTTGTAGCGAGTGTCCACGGTGCAGTTTGATATCGCTGAAGTCTAGCCAAACAAACTCCCAAAGCTGTCGATGGTGCCTGTTGGAGCCGAGCTGGGTGCCGGAGGCAGCGCTGGCCTTGTTGGGGGCCAGGGCTCGCCGTCCCTGCCAGGCTCGTCGCACCCGGAGCGCGGCTGCTCTTGGATCCTTTGATTCCCCGAGATGTTTGTGGAAGGAAGCTGTAGATTCCTCTGCTGTGCTTTGTGTTCAAGTACCTGATGTGTCTCTGTATATCTCACTGTATATACAACAGCACATTGATGTCTGGCTGTCCTTCCTAGTCCCAGTTCTCTGTACCGTGTCCGATAGTTCCTGTTGCTGGTACTGGAATTCTGTGGACACTGGTGTGTCGCTAGTCTGTTCTTTTGGCTGTACAGCTCTTGGTTTGTGGTTAGTTCTTTATTTTTGGAGTATTTTTTTGTTCCGGTCACTGTCTGTGCTAGCGGTGGCTTTGCCTCTCCGTTGCCTTGGAGGCCCAGGTGGAGTAATGTCCCTTTCCCTGACATTACTCCTGGCGTGTGCTCATGCGGATGCCTACACTGTAAGACTGTAATTTCCATAACTGCTTCATGTGCACTAAGCACCCTTGTGGAATCCTGCTGAGAGTTTCTCAAAGACTTCCCTGAAAAATCCCTCTGGCTCGAGGTGGGAACGGCAACTGTGAAGTGCCCGAACCAGGAACCCCCAAAATCCACCTGTGGGAGCATTAGGTTCCTGGATTGATTCTTGTACTGTGGTGTCAATGCATTTCTGTCTCTGTGCTGCAGCGCGGGAGAAAATCCAGTGTTTGAGAATGCCAAAAATGTCCAATTGGTCATGAGAGAGTTAATGTGAGACATTCCTCATTGGCAGATTTCTTTTTCCCCCAGCCAATTCTTGAATGAGAACAGTTTTGCTGAGGGCCGCGGGCAGGACGATGCTGTCAGCCCTCTGCAGCTGAAGCGTGTCCAGAGGTGTCACAGCACCTCGATTCCTCCCGGTGACATCGGGTGCCGCTGCCCAAGGACCATGGTTGGGGCTGGAATCCAGAGTTCCCCTTCAGCCTCCTCCTAACCTGGTCCCTTCTAATCAAACATTGAACAAAATGGGGAATGTAGAGGTTGTTTGATCCATGGGGGATGATGAGCGTGGGGTATGTACCCTCTGGGGTATGTACCAGGAATTACCCATGAGCAGTGGAAAAATGGCTGAAAAATTAAAATACCTATAAAAAAAAAGTCAATGCAAGCAAACATCCAGCAGGATTTTACAACTGAACCGTTGGTTTGTCTCCTCATCAAATTTTTATGAGATTGAACCACTGGAACTTGGGGACAAGATGAGCCTTGACCATGTTGCACCAATCTGTCCGCTCCAGTTGCAGTCCTTCATGACCAGCATTCCAAGTGTTAACTAAACCCATTGAAGCAACATACCTGCCATTAAACCCGAATCCAGAACAGTAACTCATGATCCTTGCACTCCCGACCGGAATGGCCTTTGATGCTGTAGATAGTTCAATTTGCTGCTCACGTTGCGGCCCCTGCAAACACTGACTCTCTTTTTCTTTCCTTCCCTTGTCTCTCTCCGGGTGCATCGCCACGCTTGCTGCAGATGATGAACCAGCTGGGCCAATGTAAGTGTTTTAAGGGAAAAAGCCCACTATTTGGGTTAATCTGGGGGGTTGTGGGAGGTGATAAATCATAGGATTGATATTGCATGTGACGTTACAGA
The DNA here is from genome assembly GCA_009741485.1 of Malurus cyaneus samueli. Classification (NCBI taxonomy): domain Eukaryota; kingdom Metazoa; phylum Chordata; class Aves; order Passeriformes; family Maluridae; genus Malurus; species Malurus cyaneus. The sequence continues at coordinate 5,381,710 of CM019223.1, forward strand.
TGGTGTCGCACCCGTTGGTGCGAATCTTAGCACCGAGGGAAAGAAAAGTAGCATCTTGCTAGAAAACAAATACTGCGCTAAAATAAAGTCTAAAATTGCGTTGTCTCCAGCCCGTTAAAGGGAGGAATTGTGAAATGCCGTTTAATGAAGTATGAATACCATCCATTTCTCCTGTATCTGTGACTGATTTTGGTGCATTCCTTCCCGCAGGAAAACCAATTCTACAAACAATCACAAAGACAAAAACTTACGCCAGAGAAACACAAATTAAAAATGCTCATCATGTAAGTATTGCCTGCGCCCGGCTGGGAGCAGGCAGGCTGAGCCCTCCTGCCCGGAGCGCGGGGGGCGCGGCAGCAAACGCGATCCCTGGATTAGAACATTCCCACCGCGCCGAGGATGGCGCCGGCTTCTGCCGCGCCCCGGGGAGCGCTGGGGGGTACCAAACACTGCTCTCCTCGGACAGGCGGGTGGTGGAAGGACCTGCTTGCTAAAAGCTAGCCAAAGCTGCCGAGCCCTCTGCCCGCCCGTTCCGAGGTGGAGCTGGGGCTGGCGGGAGCCGTGCCCCGCGGTGGGAGCGCGGGGATTGCAGGCTGCGGCGGCTCACGCTGTTCACCATTGACTAGCACCTCTTTCTCGTTTCTTTTTTAGAGCTTTAAGTTTCTGAGAGACTGATGGCAATATGACCTGCTAAATTTAAGGGTTGGAACTCTTGGTTCTAGAACTCCAGTTCTGTCTGATTTCTTTTTTTTCTTTCCTTTCCAAGTGAGCAACAATATGACTGTCTAACGCATGCCTTATTTAGCCTCTCCTGCAAGGATGACCTAGCCAGATGAATTTTAATAATGCTTCCGTGTAGAAGGTGTAAACTCTTTTGGGCTTGATGTGCTGTGGATGTTGCTTTTTTTTTTCCTCCTTTCCTCTCTTTACACAAGCAGTAGCCAGGCGGGTTCACGCATGCGCTGTTTTTTACTTCCTGTAGCTGTTAAATTCGGCACCGCTCAAACCGCACCGCTGCCATCTAGTGAGACTTCTTTTGTAAAGTACAGCAAAACTTAAAGATATATACAGTATATATTTATATTTGGGGGAGGGGAAACCAGAAGTCGTTGTGGTTCATTTTGAAGCTGCTGATATTCATTCCTTACTGTATGGCTGGAAGGAGGGAGCGATGCCGGGCCGGTGCTCGCGGCAGGGACATTGAAATTTCCTTAAGGGCTTTAACCATGGAGCGCGGGGTGTCCTGTCGGGCGTCGGGGCTGGGTGGTGCTGGGGGCTGCTGGTGGTGGTGGTGGGATGCAGTTGGAAACAAAAACAAACCTTCAGTTTATAAATATATATATTGTGCTTTTTAAGTGATTTTTTTTTTTTTTTTTGTTAACATGTAATTCTCAAATCCTTTTGCACTGATGTGTTCGACATATTCTTGTACATTCAATTCAGGCAAACTTTTATAATTTTCTTTTCCTTTTTTTTTTTTAGTTTAAATGATGAATGTTACAGCATGGTGATATTCTATGCAACTAGTTATTCCTCTTTAGTTTGACACTGTAATTTCTCATGATTTAAAGATTGTAGAAATAGACCTACCAGGGTTCTCATGATGTGCGTAACTGTAGCTGCATGAACTCGTGTTCTGTGTATTTGTTGAAGTGCAATGATGTATAAAAAGTGGATTCACCTGTTTTTAAAAATAAAACACCGACAAAAAACCCCGCAGGCCTCGGTTTTCAACCTTTAATTACCGGAGCTGGGCGCGCCTCATTCTTGGGCGAGTTTGCGCAGTTCCCTCTCCACGTCCTCCACGAAGGCCGGGAAGTGCTGGTCCAGGAGGCAGAGGCGGATCAGGGGCCCCAGCTCGCAGGTGCTCCATGCCGGGGGCTGCAGCATCGGGGGCAGCTCTGGCCGCTGCCGCAGCATCGACTGCCAAGGAAATGCGGGGCAGGTGGCATCAACTGCCGAGGAAATGCGGGGCAGGTGGCATCAACAGCCAAGGAAATGCGGGGCAGGTGGCATCAACTGCCAAGGAAATGCGGGGCAGGTGGCACCGACTGCCAGGGAAACGCAGGGCAGGTGGCACCAACTGCCACGGAAATGCGGGGCAGGTGGCACCGACTGCCAGGGAAACGCAGGGCAGGTGGCACCGAGCTCGGACACGACTGCATGGCCACACCCCAGCTCTCCTGGATGTGCCCTGGCTCTGATGCTCTTGGAATGCTGTGATTTCTCTGTGGAGGTTTTGCTCAGATTCTGATGTAGCTTTTACAGCATCATATTGGCCTGCAGTTATTCAAGCTAGAACTTTAACCTGGAAATTCCGATTTCCTGGGAACCGTGGCTTGCTGTTGGATAGCCACTCACTATAATGAGTGTACACCCTCATGAGGTGTACATGCTACTACATGGATTGTTTAGGGATAACCAAGTGTGCACTTCTAAGCTCTTAATTTAGCTAAATATCCTTTAGAAGTAAATTACGGGGCTTTTTAGTGTTAAAATATGGTTTTCATCCCTGTTTAATGCCCTCCTAGCTTTCTCCCTTGGTGGTCGGTGAACTCTGGGCATCGTGGCAGTGAGGCTGGAATGAGGTGACCTTTAAGGTACTGTCCAACCCAAACCAGTCTGGGATTCTGTGCTCACCCAGTGACTATGAAAGACGGGTAAGAAAGAATCAGAAAAGCAACTGCACAAAATCATAAGTTAGAAAAGAGCAGGGTTTTTTCATCTGCTTCTACACTGGTCCAGATTCCCAATAAATGAGCAACAGCTGACTTCCAGGGGTTTACCCTGAACTGCTCAGTGAAGTTGTCCATGGAATATGGGGATTTTCTGCTGTGGGTCAGGGTTGAGAAGGCTCCAGGGAAACCTCAGAGCCCCTTGCAGGGCCTAAAGGGACTCCAGGAGAGCTGGAGAGGGACTGGGCACAAGGGATGGAAGGACAGGACAAAGAATAATGGGTTCCCAGTGCCAGAGGGCAGCTGAGATTAGACAGTCTGTGATTCCTTGATATTTTCAGCCTGCAGCTCTGAACCACAAAAGTGGTTTCTGCAGAGCCAAACCTGTGCCAGAGCCATTCATTTGGATGTTGCCTCTGGGTATTTCTCTGCTCTCAGTGTGTCGTTTGTCCTATTCAAATGGGACATTCAAATCCCTATGCAAACACCTTGTTTTGCAGCTTATTCCCTGGCTCCGGATCGTTTCACAGATCCAATGTTTTGCTGGCGTCCCAGTGTTCAGGGAAGGCATTTCCCAGATGTTTATGAATCTGAGATAGCTCGTTCTCAGTGACAGGATGTGAACATGATATGTCTGTTTTTTACCTGTGCTAGCTGTGCCACAGATCTCCTCTCTCCAAAACTTGTGCAGGAATCTGCGAGAGGCTCCTCTGGCTAGAAAATACCAAATGCAAATAAGGCCTTGTTACCAAGCAGGGTGTGGGTATGCGCAGGGAGGGAAGCGGTTCCATTTTTAGAGCTGACAGAAGGGAATGTGCTCAGCTACCTTCTGCAGTAAAAAGGCATCTTTTTATGGAACCTGTATGCACATCTGCTCCAGTCTTTAAAAATAAAAGACATGGCAGTTTAACTGCAGTTTTTCATGGCTAAACTGAAGTTATGATCTGCTTGCTAGGGGTAACTTTAAAAATGCTGTGGATGGATGCTCACAGGAGTACACTGCCTCCTTCCCATGGATCTGAATACTCAATAGAGGAGACATTCAGGAATAATCACTCTTGGAAATGCTGTTTGTCTTTGCCTTTGTCTTGGACAGGAGAAACGTTCTGTTCCTCCCAAGACTGTTTCTAGTTGTGCCAGGTTAAGCTCAGCTTGTAATTAGGCAATTGGAGCAGTTACTACCAGGGCAAACCAGGAGCAGGTAAACAGAAAGGAGGCACATCCGGGGTTAGTTCATGGCTCTGATCATGTTTCACCCAGGATAACCCATTTCCCAACCCCTATTTCATGGAGACAATCTCACAGCTATCAGAAACTTGGTGAGCTGTAACACTCTGAGCTGACTGTGTGTTGTTACTCACCCCGTGCTCTGTGTCCATGCCCTGCGTGTCCTGGCTGAGGCCATGGCACAGCTGCTGGCTCTGCTCCTCAGCCCCCTGCACTGGGACGTACTCGCTGAGTTTCTGGACACAGCTGTAGCAGTGCTCCTGCATCTCCTCCCTGCAGTTCCCTCCAAACTGCACACGGAACATGCGGCACTCGTTCTGCTCCAAACCACAGGGAAATCAAATCAGCTGTGAACCCCCTCAAACTACTTCAATTTAATTAAATCCCCAGTTGTTAAAGTTGGGGAGAAGGCAATAGATTCTTGGGTCACTGCACCAATTTAACAACAAAGAAACAAGTTGTCCCTGCTGTATTTTCATTTTTCCCAGCAGCTTAACTAAAAGACTGTGATTCCCAATTAGAAAATCAGGTTTAGCCAAGTGGACAAACCTTGCCGTGACTCAGTTTTTCCACTTAGCAGGAAAATTAAGTTTCATTGTTGCTGCAAGTAGTATCCTGTAAGGGTGTGCCAGCTCTGCAGTTATTTGTGACAAAAAATGATTCCGAAGTAAGCAGGAGTTAACTCTGGATCTGAACTTGAAGTTCTGGGAATGGCATGTTCCACTTAGGATTTGTGTTCCTGGTGCATCAAACCCAACCCTACCTGGTCTACTAAAGCTGTGTGTAGCTAAACCAACACATTCAGTTTGGCTCTCACCAGAATGTTCCTTGAACAAAAGCCAACACGTTGATCAGGTGTGCAGGGAATTCAAATGCATTACTTTAAATAATGAAATGTTAATAAAAATAATTTAAAAACCCCAGATAGCTCTGACACCCCAGAACAGGTTGTTGGGCTGTACTGTAATGGATATTTTTAAGAAGTGCCCCAGGTCCAGCAAGCTGCCCTGAAGTGACGGGATGGGAGAGTCTGTGGTGTGTGATAAGCTTGGCCTAAGCACCCTGAGCTGATGTCAGGTAGGTGCATATTCAGTGTTTAGAAAGTGAATTAATGGGACTTTCTGTTTGATCTTGGCATTTCAAATTTAAAACACTTAAAGTACTAGAGAAACAGCAACTTCTCCTTGGGTCAGCCTGGCCTATTTGGGTCTTCATCTTGCTGAGGTTCCCATGTCAAACCCATTTCCAATGCCGGTTTTTAATTCTGCGCTGCCAGAACACGAGTGCGAGGGCACCTCTCGGTTTAAAGTTTCTGTCTCAGCGATGAGCCAGCTCTTCCTGACAGCCCCTGTGTTTACATGCCTGGCATTTAAAGATGTCAGAATCACACAAATGATTTTTAGGGCAGGGTAAGCACAAAAGCTTGTCTCAGTGCCTTTTAAAGGGAATAATGTCAAACTGATGAGAAGTGCAGTGCTCACGTACCAGTGCCCAGTTGGATTTCTGCTCATTAATTAAGGAACTGGGGCAGCCTCCCAGACCCAAGCACTGAGCTGTGGGATGCCAGACAGGTGAGTTCTCATTTCAGTGACAGAAAGGGAACTTAGGTTGGGTTCTTTTGGAGACTTTCAAAGACCACTTGCTTGTTTGGATCCCCAAATCAATTCTGAGGCTGAGCTATTTGGATTCCCTGGGGTTTCTCACAAGGACTGTTAAATACTGCAGATTGCAGTTTATAAACAACAGTGAACTTTGAAAATTAAACATTGTTCCTTTGTGGGAAGAGAGCTGTGATACATCAAGGTTTATAGCATAAGCTGAGTACTGGGCAATCACACCTGAACCATACAAGAGCTGCAGTATTAAAGATCCCTCAGGTCACAGAATCATTAAATTTGCACCTCTTCCATGCTGGCTGGTGGGCTGAGCTCAAGGAAAACAATATGAGGCAAGAAGATCTATTCCAAAAATATTAAGAGCATTAGTCTTGCTGCTTTTGATAGTTCTGAAACTCATTCTGCTGGCTAAGAGTCCTCAGTGCCCTACTGAAGTGGTATTTGAAGTGCTAAGTTCCACTGTAAATGTAGTATTAACGACTTAACAAAAACCAAGGAGTACAAGATAAAGCAGAAATTTATCAGAAAGATGCACACAGAAGTGACACCCACAGTCAGGATAGAAAGCAGAGAAACTCTGGTACAATCACTGCAGTGCCATTGAATGCAGTTGTGTGAATTTATGGTATGTAAACATTGAGATGCACCAAATTAATCTCAGACTGTTAATATTCTCCTTGCCTGCGCTGCCCCTCAGAGCTTTGCTCAAGCCTGGGAGCGACTGGGATATTGGTTTTGTGTTGCTGGTGAGGAGCACCAAAATCCCTTAATGCTGCAGGGACTGGCTCGGGTGACTGGGAAGGGAACAGCCTGCAGCTTCATCAGAACTAATTCCTGCCCCAGCTGGTTCCAGGATTTCTAACGAGCTGACAAAAAGCATTTCATTTGGATTCATAACCCATGAACTTAATAGCATATCAGAGTTCATCTAAGAACCAAAACCCTGAGATTTTTACATAAATTGGCAAGAAAGTACTGTTTGATTATGTAAAGGCAAACCAACTGCTTTTCAGCAGAAAGCTATGTTCCTTTTATTCTTTGAGTACCAAATACCTTAATCCCAGCCTGCTGCTGCTGTGCCAGGGGCCACAAAATGCCTCAGTAATTACTGGGTTAGAGAGTTTGTTTCCTGAAGTGCAGTCTGGCTCAGAGGTAGCATGGAAGAGATTCACTTCATCTTTTAATTGTTAACCAGGGCAGACACTGAAATAAAACTACTCTGGCTGTTTTAGCAGTCTAAAAACTCTGAATATTAACAGTTAGAAAAGACATCAAGATTATTCAATCCATTCTTGTTTAGTGTCTGGTGTAAAAAGAAAAGTTAACTTATATAGACAATTTTAAACTTTTAATTTAGCCAATATTACGAGGTTTTCTCCATATCTCTGTTACATATTTGGGGTGTTTCAAGCAGCTCAGCTCACCTTGGCATGTGCCCGGAGCAGCAGGCACTCTGCTCTCCTCACTATCTTCAGCCACTTGTGGGAATCAATCAGGGAAAAGCCTTCCTGAAAGAGAGAAGGACACAAACCAGTGGCTCAGCAAACAGCAACACCATGCTTCAGTTCTGTGATATAATTACAGCCCTAATGAAGATCAATCAGTGTAGTCTTGCAGTTTTATAGCTGTCAAATGGCTGCCACTGGAATTTTTACCACTCGAGGGATTGAATCTGTAGCCGCAGTAACAACACTGTCAAGGGATGTTCTGATTTCCATCCCTCTCCACATTTATCTTTGTGCCTGCTGTGAAAGTCCCCCCCAATCCAGAACAAAGCAGCTGCACTCAGCTCTGAATGCTGAAGTTGCCCGGGAGGGCAGCAGAGGGCAGGCGAATCCGACGAATGACACAGCCCCGCCTTGGCTCCGGGTGCCACTCAAGGAAACGAGCAGCAGCTTTGCTAATTGGATAAAGATGTTTTTATACTCCAGCTGCATCACTGTCAGTCTGTTCAAACTCGACAGACTGCTCAGCCGCCTGTAAAAACACCCCAGGAAGGGGAAAACATCACAAAACAACTGCGAGGCAACGGTCTGTGTCTCCCCAGGCACCTGGAAACATGAGTTAGCATTAAGTCCAAGGGAAAAAAAAGCCAAACAATCACCGACTATCAGCGCAGGGAGGAAATCAGGTTCCTCTTTTATCTGAGCTCACAGTACTCCCAGTGACCATGGCTTTGGCCCAGGCTGCTTTGCAAGGCGTCCTAAGGGTCAAACCCCCCCAGGTCATGTCCAGCCTGGAGGGCCAACAGTGTTTGCCAAAGTCACCATCCATCTGAGGTTGGTCCAGGCTGGAAAACCATTCCATTCTAGTACAGGGATCACCTCAGGGGCTCTACCCCTTTACTGTGCTGGCACTGGCTTTACAACCTCATGCAGCAATTGCATGAAGATTTTTAACTGCACTTTCACCAAGAAATCTCTAAAAAGCTGTGAAGAGTTGAACCAAAGGCAAAGTGGATTGCAGACATCTGCTATAACAGACTCCAGAATGTCAGGCAGCAGGGAAAGTACCATTCCCAAAAGATTTGGGGTCAGAGGGAGCAAAGGATTTCCCTGTGCATTGTAAAAGCAGGTGCTGACAGCAGGTGAGAGGGGCCAGTCCCTTGCGGTGTGTCTGCATTGAATTTACTCCCAAAAGTGCCCTAAGGTAGAACTTGTAAGGTGGGAAAGATCTCAGGGTCAAAACAGGGAGATCTCACTTGGTGAGCGATGGGAAGAGGTGGAAGCAAGCCCCAAAATATTGTCAGTGGTGCAATCCTAAACCATTCCTTCAACAGGCTACTTGAACTTGTGGCCACTTGTGCTTGTTCTGTTCCTTTCAAGTAGTTTCTGTTTTGGAGACACATCAACTGTTTATTTAAATATAGCTGTTCCTATGTTCAGTCTGGTTTTACAGTGTTTTTCCTTTCACTGGACATGAAGGTTGAGCAAATGTGTCCTTAAAATAATAGCTGTTTTCAAAGAAATCATAATAAGAGTCCCTGTTTAACTTTCTGACCAACTATTTTATTGTTTTTTTCCCAGGCTGTTCTTTTATATGTCCTGTTTCTGAGGTCAAACAAGTGGGAAAAAACAGCATTTGGAATTTTTATTTATGTACTCCTGAGTATCCAACTCCAACCCCCAAATTTGATTTAAGTGAAATTTAACAACTTTATTTTAAAAATCATTGTCCCTGTATTCACACAGTCACACCTTAAAGCCCATCCAGTCCCACCCCTGCCATGGGCAGTGACACCTTCCACTGTCCCAGGCCGCTCCAAGCCCCAATGTCCAGCCTGGCCTTGGGCACTGCCAGGGCTGGGGCAGTGCACATAAAGTCAGGTGAATGAATTCAGAGCACAATAAATGTGTCCCTTGAGCCATGCTCAAAGACAGGAGGGTCTCTGCAATGCCCAGGAGCAGGGCACGGGGCAGAGCCTGGGAAATGCCAGGCAATTCATCGAGATTCCAGTGCATTTGTGCCTCTCAGGGATGATGGATTGACTCTGGACGTGCTCTGGGCATGGGCAGTGACACAGAAAAAGGCAGCTTTCCCTCTGGAGCGGTGCTGCCACCACGCTGCCAAAGGAGGGAACAGAGCAGCTGGTCCCTGTTCCCTTGAGCAGGCAGCATCCATCGCTGCTTCAGTCAGCGCTGGACAGGGGCAAAGGCAGATGGCAGTGTAAGATTAATCAGAATATCCCCAAAAGGCAGCCTACAACGGGGCAGGGACACAAGAGCTCACGTGTTCATCATGTGAAGGGAGAAATAGCACTTTCCTAAGTTTGGTCATCAATGTTCAGTCAGGCACATAACTCTTGTTGTTCTCCACCACTGTAATTGTAACCAAAGCAGAGTAGAGCAAAATTGGTTCCTACATCTGTGACCCAAATCTAAGTTTCTCAGAGGAGGTCTCTGAGTGGAATCAAGCTGAAGCAGAAAACAAAGCAAGATGTTTCCCAAATGTTTTGGAAGCAGGCAAGATGTGACCGCAGCTGCCAAGGGGCAGAAGCCAAAATGCTGATCCAGCCTCGCAGCACTGACTGGGAAATACTTTTGTTCTGACTTTACATTTCAGCATTCAGGAGCCTGCTGTGTAATGAGGGCTGTGAGCTGTGCTGGAAGGTATTTGTGTGTGATTTATGAATATTTTTTATTGTATTATCTAGAAACCCTGTGGTGCTAAACAACACAGGAACAGATTATCTGTTTTTTTCTTAAACTGCAGCCTTATGTGAATTAAAAATTATTTTATATCTAAGAAATGTTATTTGTGTAGCAGTTCAGCTGCGCTGGCTTGCATCAGTTTGGATTTACTCATGCACAAGCCAGATGTTTTCAAACAAAACTATGTGTAAACAATAGCTTAGGGGAAAAAGTTTGGGGTTTTTTGGTCACAAACATGAGCTAATCTGCCATTAAATTACAAGTTTATTAGATCTTTATTAAAGATCAGTATTAATGAAAACAGTATTAAAGAAAAGCAGAATTAAAAAACACAAACTAAACCCCAGAATGCTCCAGAGAGACCCATTCTCCAGTCTGGGCTGCCATTCAGACCAGGACCATGAAATGCAAATACCCCAGTTTGTTGTGCAAGTTCCCAGTTCAAAGGAACATAACATTATAGCATGTGACGGATTAAGGACTCAGCTGGGAATCCCACAGCCTGGGAATGTGCATTTGCAGGAAAGGATGAGGTCAGCTTGAGATGAAATGAGTTTTATTGTATGAATTAACAGTGCACAGCTGCCAGGGTGCTGGAAACTAAGGCAAGATGGCAGAAAAGCTGCAGGCCTCGGTCAACATCCTGCCTGCACCATTGCAACACAGGCTGGGCAGCATGGTGGGACACAATTCCCTGGAAAACAGAGTGATCTACTTCCAAAGTTCCCCAGGAGGCACCTGAGACAACTCCTCAACCCTTTCCTTTCCCAAGGTAAGATACCCCTACACAAATGGGGAGCAAACCTCGCACACTCCACTCACACAGCCCTGGCAGGGCCAAAGGAGGGATTTGGGAAAGCACTTTTGTGGGAAGGCTGGGGTGTGGTGCAGCTTTGAGCACCCCCCACCAGTTCCTGCAATGCTCACAGATCTGCAGGGAGGGGATAAATAATAACAGAGGCGCACTGCCCACCTGCTCTGTCACCTCAGTAGAGCTTCACACCCTGGGGCTGCTCTGCTCACCACACTGAGGACAGAACTGCTGTGAGCAATCTTTTCACTAGAAATTATTCGCTGCCTAGGTTTAGAGTGTGCTGTTAAGCTCAAATACCAACATTTTTAGCCTGTGACATTCTGGGTATTGTTACAATTAAACATTTATACTGAGGAACACCTTGCTTATTCTTGGAAGTGCAAATTTGGCACCAGAGCAATGGTAATGTTATTTCCAGGTGTCTCCACACTGCAGTTCTGATCAAAAGAGAACTAAGATACTGGAGTTGTAAAGACTGTTATTAACCATTGTCTCGAGGGACAGGAAAAATAAAGATGTGTGAGCAGGCAGTCTGATAAAGCTTGTAATTATCTTCAAGAATTGCAGAATGTTAAAGACCAGACAAAACTGACATGTGTTCAGAAAACAAAACCAGAGGTGGTGTTTACAGGTAAGTGGAGATCAATAGTGATCACCTCAATAAGGATTTAGTTATTAAGTGGTTATTATAATAAAAATTGCACATGCTGGAAATATTACATATAAATCCTAAATCAAATGGTTATTTATATTTGAAAAATAGCAATTAACTCCTTGGCTTCCCAAAAGAGAAATGTGAGTTGCWGTTTTTTAATTTAAAAAGTTAAAATCCATTAATGACTATAGAATAAAGTTGTGAAAATTGAACTTCTAACATAATTTCATTCTAATCTTCATTAGTACCTTGTAACACACCTGGAAGTAGAAATTTTCCTCACTTGTCTTTCCTCCTTATCTTTTTCCAATATTTAAGTTAGGCCAGATCCATTAGGTTTCATTTCTGCAGTATGAGCTGTCTTGAAAACCAAGTCAAGAGAAGAACACAACCAAAAATAAAATATTCCCCAAGCAAGACAAGCTGTAGAGTGAGGGAAGCACAAAGTTGTCCCTGCAAACATTTCCAAGCCTAACAATCACGGCAGCCAGGCAGGAGTGAGGAATAAAGGATGTTAAGCTCTGCATTATCCTTTTTCTACCCTCAATCTCTCAGCCCCTGAAATCTTGCTGTTAAGCCCAGTTGATTGTGGCAGAGAACACACGAGGGCTGAACTCATTAACCAGAGTGCTCTGTGTGTACACAGGCAGGGGAGCTGAGGGAAGGAGGAACTGCAGCACACACACAGCCACCCCGAGGGGACTGGGCAACCAAAGAATGGCTTTGGCCAAAATGGAAACACTTGGGTACAGTGGAGGTTTTCAGATGGGTTCACACCGCAGCCCACTGACAGCAAAGGTAAGCCCCTAGCTCAGGTCAAACCTCGATACCTCACTGTGAGAACCTGAATTGGTTTCAGTTTTTTCCTACACTTCAGAGCAGTGACACAGAGACGGGAACGGCATGCTCAGGGATTAGTGGCTAAAGCTCTAAGGGCATGCCATTAATTTTTCCTTTCACTCCCAATATAAAATACATACTTCCCTAGATCAATATCATATATTAAACTCTAGGCTAAATACACTTCATTAATAGACATCACTAATCTTAAAAAAATATTTTAAGAAGTGGGTTTAGGAGAACTGGGGCAAGAGAAAAGCAAAGAGCAGAAGCCCTTGACATAAAACATAAATGGGAAAGCTGATGCAGAAGGATACTCAGCTTGTCCAAAACAATCACATCAACAGCACATGTTGAAATAAACAACCTGAAATTGAGATTTTTGAATTGCAATTGTGGTACTAAACAAGTCAACAAAACTTTAATAAAAGAACAACCTTCTGTAGCTTTGCAGTGCTCTACCACAAAGCAGCATTAGCAACCTGCTCGCTTCCCCAGGCTTCTGTCAGGAGCCCTCAGTTATTGCACAGGGACCATCTCTGCCCAAGGCACTGCTGTGAATCTCATCTTCAAAATTTGGTGTCTGAGTTTCAGGCACTGCAAAGAGAGCATCAGGAATATGAGAATGCCTGCTGAATGCCTGCCTAATTAATGAGTTAGAATCTACTGCACCCTAAGCACTGGTAGCTTATTACAAGTCATGAGGGGACCAGGAGGGCACTGAGGACATTTAGTCTACACTTCAAAAGATCAGGTCACAAATCAATTATTCTGGATTAATTTTATCCTATTAAGTAAGTCCTCTTCACAATTTCAATTGGTTTAATTTGTAGGATGTTACGAATTCTAGCACCAGAAATAATTGCACTGAATAAAACACCAAAATATAATTTCCATGATGTGTTGCTACAGAGAGGAAAGGAAATAAGAGTTGTGGTAAATGGAACATGATGTATCTTGAGTATGGCCAGAAATTAAGAGAGATGCTGTTGAGATATTCCTGTAAAATTCCACTGACTACAGTATACAAGAATGAGGTTTTCCTACCATCAAATATGCGGTCTGTTAGGCAACACTGCAGCAAAAGCAGGTCCTAAAAATACATTATGTAATTTAATTCCAAATGAAGAATTCGGTTTAAGAAAAAACAAACAGAACAAAACAAATCAAAACACCCTTTAATTTGCATTATGCATCAGGGATTTTTATGTTCCATGCTCTGAAGTTCCATTTACCCTCCTCTTCATTCCATTACACAAGGAATAGATTGCATTTGGAAAGGAAAACAGTTGTTTCTGTATTTATTAAAAAAATAAAGCAGTTGTTAGGATATGTGAATATTTTATTGCTGTTTTATAAATATTGTTCTTAGAAACGGGTCATAAAAGAGCCAGTGGACTCTAAATATCATTCTTTTAGGGAAAGGTTTCTTAACTGTCCTGCTTAAGGAAAATTAAAAGGACTAAGAGAATACATAGGCACACCCATCATAGAGAATTTTGATAGCAACCAGAAACACTTCAATATTGTTCCTACTGTAGATGTTAATCCAGACATCAATGAAATTGAAGTTTTCTACACAACTCTTTCACATTTGTGCAAATGTTGTTCCTAAGTGAGAAACAGAAAAAATCCCTTTATTATTCATCGATGAAAATGTTACAAAAATACAAGTTCTGCCTGTTGAGAAGGAAATGGCATCCCTGTGACACAGATCTTGTGCCTCACCCTGATCCTGTACAGAGGTACAAATCTACAATAATTTTTATCCAGTCCCTTCAAACCCAGTAGCCTGGAGCACATCAAAAGGGCTGAAAAGTAGGGATTAGGAGATAGCTCAAAAGACATGACATCCACAGTTTAAAGGATGCAGCACCAACACAGCACAAAACAGTCGTGTGAGTGCATCAGAGGGAATTTCAATGCATACAAGGCAGCGTACAGTGTAGTGGGAAACCTGGGCAACCCAAAGGATACAACCCAGCCCAAGCCAGCAAGAGGAAAAGAGAGCACAAGTAAAATCATGCCAACAGTTGCAGCATTCCATCAAAGTTGATCCATTCCCTCTGGAGCAGAAGTCATGCATTATCCCCTCTGACAGAATGTCCATGATAATGGACCCCCAGTGAGTGGATTTGGTGTGTGACAGGTTCCAAGCACGGTCTGTACTTAGGCATGCAAAGCCTGGTTAAATATTGTGACAGGTTTGTGACAGCGCTGACAGCTGGGGACTGGAGGGAGATGGAACCACCGAGATTAACCATTTCTGATGGTTTCTGGAGCAAAACACAGCCTGAGCAGCACTGCAAGTTGGTTTGTTGTTGTCTGGCATCTCAAGAAGGAGACTGCAAAATGCCCCACCGTGGAAGTGCCCAAGAACAGGTTGGATGGAGCTGTGAGCAACCTGCGACAGTGGAAGGCGTCCCTGTCCATGCCACGGGGTGGCACTGGATTAGCTTTAAGGTCCCTTCCAACCCAAATCACTCTGAGAATCCATGAAAACGAGCAGATTGGGTATTTGGTGGGTTTTTCAGCTACTCAGGTTTGTTTAAGAGGACAAATGGCAGGACTACAACTGGCCCAGTCTCAGAAGTACACACAGTCCCAGTAGACAGCAGTGCCCCTCCCACCAGTTCAGTCCTGTGTGCACAGAACACTCCTGCACCACCATCCCAACCACACCTGCTCAGACATGCACCCAAAGCAATCAACAACTTGTCAAACCAACAACTTTTCTCTAAATGTTAGCGTCTCGATTTTAAGGTTGGCATAGACGCATTGCCACAATAAATGTTTAAAAAAAAAACACACAAAACAACTTTTTTTTTCTTTTGAACTCTCAGTGCAATATTTTGGTCACATCTACCAAGCATGTCTGTTCCACCTCTCCTGCACTGAGTGATAGCTACCACAGTATCTCAGTGTCTCCTAGAAGCTGGAACAGCCCTGATGGATCCCAGAAATTCCTCATCTGGCATTTCATGCAAAATAGCTGCCTGAAAGCTTCACTAGCCATTAAACACAAGAGCTGCAAGAAAATGCTTTCCTCAGCCAAGTTTTTAGAAAGCTTTTCTGATCCCTCATCCTTTCCGACTGCACTTTTATCTGCCCTGCTACTTGCCAGATTCAGCCTTTGCCAGGCGAGTCTTTGAAGGGCTGCAGCTTTGGGTTGTGCCTTTTTTGCACTTTAGTTAGTTATTAAAAGTTGCAGTTAGCTTTTATGTTTATTTCAAGGACTTTTAGAGTAATGGCAGTTACTGGTCACTAACAGGTACAGCCACTGGTAGCAGGAGCATCCTGCACTGAATTGTTCACAGCAGAATTTGGTAAGGGATGGCAGCAAGTATCATTTCCATCTACATTTTTAATTCTTTTTTTCTTATTCAACACAACTGCTAAAATACTTTCCATTCTTGTCCTTAGAAAATATGAGCTGAGGGCCATTCACAGTAACTGCTGTTAGCTCATGCATTAACTGTTCAATATTTCTAACAACACATTCACAATCCAAAAACCTCCTTGGTTATCCCCTATACTTAAATTTCTATAAGTCAAAGACCCTTTAAGAGGCACAGTAAAAACCAATTTATAAGCTTATACATATTTAAAACTGCAATGTAGTCTCTTACACATTGTGTATTAAAAAAGCTTTGTTATCTTTACACGGCAGCATCTTCCAGTGGTTTGTAATACCTTTCTGACATATTTATCAGCCAGCTCCTCCCTCGCTGTCACCCCTGAGTACTGGTGATGTGCATTGAACACACTTAATTCCACCTTCCAGCAAGGTCTTCCATGTCATGAGCATCAAACCCTCTCCTTCCAGACAGAATTCTCCTTTTAAAGTCTTTGGTGTCATTATGGAATCTTTAGTTTAGTAGCTGGTTGTGCCTCAACAAATGCAGGCTACAGAAAAACCAGTTGACACAAGTTTGAATTTTGTCTCCAAGGGTGTATGTTGTATGTTACATCTCAATATCCAAAACAGAAAATACAAATCTTTTGATAAACCAACCTGTCAAACCAAAATAATGACAGGTCATTGGCAAGAAATCAGCTGGACCATTTCACAGATTATAGTTTTAGCTATTTTTAAACAGTGTATCTGTTTTCTTAGTCAGAAGAATCATGAAAAAAACCCAAATATTTTTCAACATCAGCAGCACTTAGCATTACCTCTTAATCTAGATTTTTAGAACCGCAGAAGAAATGCTGATCCTCAGCAGGAAATAATGCATTTAGCATAATTCTGATAAATGTGCAGAGAAAGCAGCACATGAGAATTACGATGAGCAAAACAAAACTGACAGCTCCCACTCAGTGGGAGAGAAGATGAACTGGGAAAGGAAACAGAGTTAATACTGACGGCAACACGAAGGAAAAATATTCTTTATACATAACAAACTTACCAGCACTGTTCGCCCTTGGGAAATGAAGAAATGGCCAGACACCACAATGGTAAGGACAAGAGGGCCTGATTCTTCATTTGATTCAAACACCTTTAAAAAGACAGACAAAGGAAAATCTGGCCCTGTAAACACAGCATCTACAATTCCCATTTCTAGTGCCAAATAAAAGGTTTCAAAGGTCACTGTTAGAAGCTGGGTGTATAATTTACATCTCACTAATGCAACCTGCCCTTCACTTCCACAGACAGGAGTCACATTAAATGATTTTTTCACTAATTATACCTCCATATACAGATTTAACTACTTTAAACAACCCTCTGGATTCTTCCAACTTGATCTCTACATTTTAATACCTCAGGTCACTGCTGAATGAAGGAATAAAAAAAAAGTGGGCCACTAACTATGCAAACTCTCATGTGTTGTCATTAATAATTCATGAAGCAAAATCTCTCCCGATTCCTGCTTTAGCTCTGGAGTTGCAAAGACACCTGAAAGGCCTCCTTTATTCGTGTTTGCCTCACAGCAGAGCCACACTGCCCCGCCACCCACCCCGCCACCGCCGCCAGCACCTTCCAAGAGGTGTTTTGCCTCTCATCGTCACCGCCCTTCGGGGGAAGGAAGCGACCGTAGCGCTTCAAAGGCCACGTTGTGGCGCTGCCGAGGAGGGAGGTGTCGCCAGTGCTGCCCGGCGCTGAGCCCGGCCCGGGTTCGGAGCCGCGAACGCCGCCGGCCGCCGCCATCCCGCGATGAAGGGGATGAGGGATTGCGGCGCTGAGGGCTCTGAGGAATCTGAGGGAACTGAAGGCTCTCAGGAGCCGAGGGCGCTGAGGGCTCTGAGGGGGTGAAGGAGCTGAGGAGGCTGAGGGTTCTGAGGGCTCTGAGAGGGGTGAAGGAGCTGAGGACTATAAGGGTTCTGAGGGGGGGGGCGAGGAGCTGAGGAGGCTGAGGCTATGAGGTCTCTGAGGGGGCGTGGCGACGGGCAGCGCTCGGGGGCTGGGCGGGAAGCAAGAGCCAATAGGAAGACGGAGAGAGCGGTGGCGGGAATTGTTCGCCAATCAGCCGCGAGGCGCGCTGGGGCTCCCGCTGCTCCTCCTGTGTCCACCCGACCCCATGAGGTGCGGTCGTTTCTTTCCCCTCAGCGGTGTCGTGGGCAGCTCCTGCGTCCCTCCTTTCCTTCTTTTCCTCTTCTTCCTCTCCCGCTCCGAGGGCAGTGTGGCTACAGCCTCCTCCTAATCCGCAGCAACCTCCGGCCGTGCCGATGTGGCGGGTCCGCCCGTCGCCGCCGAGGCGAGAGCAGAGCGCAGCCTCCGCGGCCGTCATTTTGTTGCGTGTGAAGGAGCGCGGTCGGGGATGCACAGCGAGGAGGAGGATGAAAAAGTGAAGCTCCAGCGGGCTGTTGCTGCTGTCTGTGATGTACCTGTGGAACCTGGCCACGATGTCAGAACCCGCCCTTCCTCAGCTGAAACACAAGACCCAGTAAAAACGCTGCCCTACACTCTTAGTTGCCTTTCGATTTCTTGATGGCGTTCACTCCCAGAGTTGAAACAGGCGTTTTCCTGGTGCCTAAACTGGAGTCTGTCGAAAAAGCTGTTTTCGATGGTGTGAGACGGGTTTAGCCAGTGTGAGCAAAGAGCTGGATTAGTAAATCAAAATTGCACTCTTCTCCCTACTTTACCCACTCCCAGCTATTAGGTGCTCTTACGGTGATGTAATGCTACACTTCCCCTGGACAAGGAGTGATGGTGAAATGACTGCACTTAGATATTCCATTTATAGTACATACCTTGGCCCATTAACAATAAAAATGTTGATGGGCTGGTCAAGGTCATTGAGAGGGAACAGAGGAGCCAGATACCATTGAGGACTGACCCAGATGGGCTTGTGGGTGCCCATCACCATAAGCCACAGTTAAACCATCAGCTGCCTGAGGCTGCCACCCCAGTGCCTTTAATCCCGGTTCTGTGCATTGCCCACTGCCCGCATTATACATCTGATCGGGATGAAACTTGGCTAAATACTCATATTAAGCAAAACAGTTACATTTCTGCCAATTTTTTCCTGTTTTTTCTTACCTTTATGGTTTGCACTGATGATGCTGTTTTGGCTGATAGGAATAAAGTTAAAACAGAATGAGCTGCTACTCTCTCATCTGAAAAAAAACCTTCAGGGACAAGGTTAACCTATTAAGCTGCCATGGTTTAATCTGTCTGGTTTAATCTAGATGGTTTAATTAGAAAATATTAGATTGACATTCATGTCCTGTGGCCCGTGTGTTTTCCATCCGATGTTGCACCCGAGAGCCAGTTTAGCATCTGAAGAACTCTTTCCAAAATAAACAACTTTGCAGTGTTTCCAAAAGGGAGGTGTTTATCGAAACGTTTCGCAGATAGGGAGAGGCAGGCAGAAAGGCATTAAATGGCTTGACAAGGTCATCCAGAGACATCAGTAATGAAACAGGGAATACAGCGTGGGCTTCCCAGCTGCCAGTTGCCTTCTCTAATCACTGCTTCCCCACGAGGCTTTCTCAAATTGTGCTTGTCAAACATTTCGAATTTGCCAGTAGACTTGGGACTTCCTTGGAAGCTGTAGAAGAAGCTGAATTTACTGTCGGAGAAAGATAGTAGAAGTGCATATAGGGAAAATATTTTCCCATATTTCAGCTGGAAACTGGAGCATTTCTTTTCTGTGGAAACAGTTTGCCCTGTCTGTTTTCCAAGAGCAATTTTTGGCTTCTGCAGGAGGAAACCAAAAGCTTAATACTTTGCTAAAACTAAAATTAAAAAATGTGAGTTAGAACAAGGCAGATGGAAACCAAGAGTGTCAGATACTTCCATCTCCTCATAGATTTTTGCTTTGCTATGCTCTGCTAGTTTGCTTCTAATTTTCGGACGTGAATTTGTGGTTTTATATATAAAAAGTAAAATGAGCATTGTGTTAAGTCTGATACACAAGCTTTTGCCGATTCTAATTTGCTTGGGGAATTGCATGATTAGCTCTGGATTCAGAGAGTAGACATAGGAAAATGGTTCAAATGCATTTTGATTGGATTTTTTTTTTGTAAAAGGCTACAGGAGCTGCCAATTTTTTAAAATCACAGAATGAAATGTAGAAGAAGAGACGAGTAAAAGCTGTCAGGAGACTGACAGGTTAAAATGTGTTTCATCAGAGATGAGATGGCAAATCCCATATGGATGCCAAGGGTTTATCACTGTGCTGTACTTCAGGTTTGCTGAGACTTCACAGACTGCAGTGGTACAAGTTAATTTTCTCACTGCAGAAGTACCTGCTGCTGTTAATAAATTAGAGAAACTGCCAAAAGCAGAGCTCTCCGTGCAGGGGGAGAGATCCCTTCCTGTACTGTATGGATTTGATAATGTGTTAGTAATTGCTAGATGTACAACAGTCGATTCTGGTACTGGGTATTTTGCTGAACAACCGACGTTATTGATTTTTAATAATAATGGTGGTGGTAACAGCAGCAATAAAATCACATCACCGTGACTTTGTAAGTGTGAGCGCAGATTTGCCACAAGTGCAGGGGATGGACTGGAGTACGGTACAGAACTTGGCCAAATAATGTATTGACAACATCGAGATGCATGAAATGGATAAAATAAGCAACAAAAGGTGCTTTTTAGCAGTTCTGGAGGGTTTCCTGTGGTACTGACCACTTCCCATCTGCTTCTTCCCAGCTGTGTTAGAGACATGAATGGGATTCCTCACAGTGGCATAAATCAAAGGCTAGTGAAAATGTTCTGTTCAGAATACTTGATTTATTGCTTTGATTTCTGTAATAAATAGTGTTGTCTCGTTCTTTAGTTGCTTTGTTAGTAGTTGTGGTATTTTCTCAGCTTCATTCCATTAGTTAGCATTTCACCTAGTTGTTCCTGCTTTTCTTGAAATGGGATCTGCAGTCAGCAGCCTCCCTGCCCAGGTCTCTGAGTGCTGATGAAATTGCAGCACTTTGGTTTATTGCACAGCAGTTCTGTATCCCCCTCCCCAAAATACCTCATCCAGTTCTGTCGGCATGAGTCAGTGTGGAGGGAGATTAATTTTATGGTTTCTTCTGCAGAAATTTGAAGCAGGGCCCCTGTGTTGTTCTGGGCTGTGGTACCATGGCTCTCTTGAGGAGTGTCAGATGTTCACACACCTCTGGGAGACCTCATTCCCCACCTGTGGGACTGCAGGCACTGAATTTTACTCATCACTTTTATCCTGTTCTGCTTTTTTCCTTGACAAAATCTACCCCTTTGCAATAAGCTTTGCATTTTCAAATGAAAAACTGAGGCCAAATCAATGTGTTTCTGATTGAACAGACTTCAGCTATCAGTGTAAGGTAGAAGTAAAGTCTGATGACTTGTGCTTGGCACCAGAGTCCCACAGAATCACAGAATGGTTTGGGTTGGAAGGGTCCTTAAAACTCATCCAGTGCCACCCCTTGCCATGGGCAGGGACACCTTTCACTGTCCCAGGGTGCTCCAAGCCCTGTCCAGCCTGGCCTTGGACACTGCCAGGGATCCAGGGGCAGCCACAGCTGCTCTGGGCACCCTGTGCCAGGGCCTGCCCACCCTCACAGGGAGGAATTTCCCCCCAACATCCCATCTAACCCTGCCCTCTGGCAGCTTAAAGCCATTGCCCCTTGTCCTGTCACTGCCTGCCCATACTAAAAGTACCTCTCCTTTTTATAAGTCACCTTTAGGCCCTGGAAGGGGCTCTGAGCTCTCCCTGGAGCCTTTTCTTCTTCCAGGTGAGCACCCCCAGCTCTCCCAGCCCAGGCTCCAGTCCTGGAGCAGCTCCGTGGCCTCCTCTGGGCTCACTCCAGCAGTTCCACATCTTGTGCTAAGGACCCCAAGCGTAACTTGCAGTTCCACTTCACAGACTCTCTCTTCAGTGACCATATCAAGATGAAGATTGGCTTGAGAATCCACCCCTCAAGCACCACAAGAATTAAAGTGTCCTCCCAGCTGAGTGTCTTCAATTATCCTTTCTATTTTCAGAAGTTACTCGGTTCCAGTGTGTCTCCAGAGATTGATCCCCCGAGTTCACATCTTGTTTCTCTCTTTATCTAATGGGTGGCATTCCTAACTTGTCAAATATCACATAACTCAGTGACACCTTCACTAGATGATCTTTAAGGTCCTTTCCAACCCAAACCATTCTGTGATTCTGTGATCTTGCTCCCTAAAGTATGTAACTTGTGAGGGTTTACAGGGCAGCTGTGGAAGCGTCTAAAGCAGTGCCTGATATGTACAGTGACAGACAAAGGAGCCACATAGGTTTGTGTGTCATGGTTATCACTGCTGCAGGATATGCTGGAGTGTTTCAAACAGCCAGAAGCTGGGAGCAGTCTGTGGACAGATGTCAGAAAAGCCTTATCTCTGTGAGGGCTGTGTGGCAGGCACTGAGGAGCCCTGTGTCAGCCCTTTGGTGAGCAGCTGCTGGTGACAGAAAGCAGAGTTGTCCTCTGTCCCTTGCTCAGCAGGGACACACCAAACCCAGCGTGAAGCACTGCCTCCATGAGGTCTTTGACCTCATTGTGTGATTTGATATTCTATTCCATAAAGCCTTGGACTTTTCCTAGGGAAGGTCACATTTGTTCAAAACATAATTTATTTGCATTTCCTTTATTTCCTTTTAAGTTGTCTAACTTTAGCACTCAGGGCACAGATGAAGGAGCTGCTGCCTCACAAATTTTCCATTTACATAAAAACCCCACCCACAAACACCCTTCACTGTCAGTGCATCCATTTTGCTGAGTGCTTTTCATTTTCCATGACCTTGAAAACATAAGGGCGTTTATTAATTAATTCAAATTTACAGCTGGGTGGAGGGGAGAATTGCAGATCGGAGATAAGCAATTTGTTGTGTGCCCCTTATTTGATGAGGATTGTAGGAGAAACAGTCCAAGCCATTGCCAAGACTTCCCATCCCAATCAACTCTGGTTTTCATTTAAGCGCTGGGTAAAGAGGGACCCTAGCAGGAGGAGAGTCTGAACTTGAAGGGATTTAAAAAAATCCTTCAAAAAATTCGAAAACTGAATTCCTGACAGTCATGGATATGGACAGGAGCTGGTATTACCTCTGCTTTTTACTCTTGCACTGATTAACTCTGAACACTTCCTGAAATAAACCTTTACATACTGCTGTGTAAACACAGCACTAATGGGAATTCTGATTTTGACAACTCTGTCAAAGTTTGTTTCCTTCCAAGTTTGTTTCTTTTGTAAGGAAAAATCAATGCTTTTTTTTCCCTTCAGGTTGCATTTTACTGATTTTAGCAGTTCTTGCAGGGAGCTTGTAGGAGAAAATACATCTTTGATTCTTTCTTTAAGCCTCAGTCCCAAAGCTGATGTCAGGGAGAGTTATGTGTGCATAAAGAGGAAGAAAATGTCTTGAACTTTTGTGCATTCTCAAAGAAGGATATTCCCTTCTCACCACCCTCATTCTGAATTCTCTTTCTAGACTACTGGATTATCATGTGTTCAACCAAGGATTTAGTGGAGCAGGTGAAGAGAGGACTCTAAATATGTCTAGCTAGTGTAATACATCTGTGCCTCTTTGTGCCTGAATAGAATAAAATGAAATAGAATATATTACATTTTAGTTCCAAATATATGACCTTTTAAAATAGAGGGAAAAAAAGTTTAATGTTAGTGACAGGAGATTTTGACATCCACCTGAGCAGCTGCTATGCCTTCCACTAAAAAGTGTGACACTGAAACCCACCTTGGCACGTTCTGCTGTCCCCCTGACAACTAACCTGGACTCTGTGCCACAAGAGAAGGAGCCTTTAGTCCCCTGAATCCCACTCTGGTTATGAAGCAAGCAGCAGAATGCTAATAAATTTAATTTACTTGCTTAATCTCCCCTGTGTTTTGTATTAATATGAATAGCATTACAGGAGCAGGGATGTGCTTATATAACAAAATGTTCTCCTTCATCTTGAGGTTAATGTAGTTACTCGTATTTACCACCCATGAAATGGGGGCTTAATCTCCTGCAGCAGGATACCAGCAACTTGGGTGGAAATTCTATTGTCTGCCAGGAGCCTCCGAGCCAGGGAATGGGATATCACCTCTGTAGTTTGCCCAAATCCTGTAATATTAGATATTGGAGATGTTCCCATCTCACCACAGATGGCACAGTGGGGATGTGTAGGAGAACAATATTGATCCAAAGCATGGATTTTTCCTTGTTTGCTTTAATAGCCTAAAATACAAATAAAAGCCTGGTTTGTCTCCATCACTCACTCACTCAGAGGTTTCTGCTTTGCTCTTGGATTGCACGTGGTGCAGTAATGTGCACTGCTCTGTTCTTGTTAATTAAGAGGAGTGAGGCTGATCATTTTTTTTCCTGTCAGTGCTGCGGGTCAGGTTCCCTGCAGCCCACCCTGATGGAATTCACTGGTGACAGTGCACTGAGCAGCACTGCAGTGTTTGACTGACTCCCAGACACCCAGCACAAGGCAATGTGCCATGAGATTGCCTTCTCTCAGTCAGCACCAGGCACAGGATCTCTCCCTGCTCTGGGGTGCTCTCTTCCTGTACAACAGAAGAATTTAATCTGTGAAGTTGTGATAAGTGCAGATATCAGTCTCTCGTGCCCCCACGCTCCTCCGTTGTCCCTGACTTCACAGGGGACATTTGCCACATGGGCAAGCATGGTTAAGCTTTGGACATTTCTCAGGATACAGTTTTATAACCCAGTTTCATCTCTGGGCCTGCTTTTGTGCCTCTTGGACACGAGCTGGCTTTGTTTGCCTGTGGTTTTAGAGTCAGGGTCATACCACCACTTCATAAACATGGAATGTCTTCTCTGTACTCTGTGCTTTTGTTAATTTTAATACAGGAGACAGCTGCTCACCTCAGCCTAATTTATTTGCTGCATGAAAACTGAGACATGTCTGTTGTCATTCTATGCAGAATTCTCTCACAATGGGCACGATTCTCATCATCCAGCAAGTTCACAGCCCAATTTTGCCAGTTTCAGCTGATTTCTTCTGATACTGTTTGATAGAAAGTAAGAGTGAGAGCCTCGCTCAGTCTTATTTGTTGTTGTTACACAAGGTCTGGCTACACGGGGATGCAAATAAATCCAATCTTAGTTGTTATTCTCAGCAAAATATCGACTGTGATAGCTGGAATGTCATTTGTGATGGAAGATATTTTGTTTTCCTATCTCAGCTTTCCAGAGATAGAGTATTTGCTAACGTTTAACAACAGCCTGATGTCAGTGGAAAACTCAGATGCCATTTGACATCAGCTCTCACATTAATCACAAAAATGTAAGTTTTGAGAGGCATTTCTGCTACCTGAACAGAAGTGAAGCTTGGGGTCACAGTGGAAGGTTGGAGATCATTCTCAAGCTGTTTTTTCTCCTCACATGCTGCAAAGCAATGGGTTTTTTTTGTTTTTTTTTTAAACAGCCCCTTCAAAAATAAAAAAAAAGCATTTCCATGGCTTCATTACATTAAAAATAATTGTTTGTGTTTCTACTTTAAGAGGCTGACAGAATATCTTGAGGGTAAAGGACTGGAAGGAGAATGGTTTTATATTTATTGTGCTAACATTTGCAATGCCTCAGAGTCTATCTCGTGTGCAAGGTCTCTTAAAGTAAATAGGATGCATTAATCTGAGAGTTTCTTGTAAAACAAAGAAAAATATATTTTATATTTTAGAAGATTTTATTCTTTTTAGGAAAAATGCATAAAAATGCAAAGCACACAAAATCATCTATGAGTCTCTTTGCCATAAGATGTTGTGGATGCCAGATTTTTCTATGGATCTGAAAAATAATTGGAGAAATGCAAGGGAAGAAAAGATCTGTGATGAGCCATTACATGTGGAGATAATAACCCTTAGAACCAGAGAGCCCTTGAGCCATAGGTTGCTGAAGGTTTGAGAGCATAGCAAGGGAGTGTTTTCATGGATTTTCCTGCAAAACACTCCCAACAGCGGCCACTGCTCCCTCAAGGTACCCAGCGAGGTGGGGGATTCTGAGAGAGCTTTCCCAGGCACTTCATGGTGATCTGGAGGGTGAGTTTGGCTGACAAGAAAGTCTTAATGCAGCTTTGGGGTGAATATCAATAAAAAATGGACAGGTGAAAGCAGGAAGAATGCAGCCTGGCACACCCCATGGATGTGCATCCAAAGAGGGAGAGGAAAAAGGGCTCAGCAGACCCTGGGAACTGCATCAGGAATGTGCCCACTGGCTGGACTCTAAGCAGATCTTTAGTCTGCATCTCTGTCTCTGTGCCTGTACTCTGAAATCCTTTTCTTATTCAAAATCACATTTTTCTGGTTGCTTCTTTGAGTGGTAGAAACCATACAGAAATGTATGTTCTATTAGCCATGTATAATATGCAGGAAATCAATCAGGCACAAAAGCCAGGCACCATCTTTATTAATGCTACAGTTTTGGAAAGAAGGAAAAAAAAAGCTGTTTTATTCATCCTTTTAAAAGGGATGAATAAAATCCCTTTAGTTATTCTTTTAAAATATCCAGACAACTCAAACTAAAAGAAACTCTCAGCATATCATATCCAGCAGCTGGGGAAGTGAATTTTGTGAATTTTGCACACAGCACACACATTATCCATTCTGGCAGCATACACACCTTTATCCTCTGTCTCCTACCTGCTTTCATAATGAGCCTTCAAGAAGCAAGAACACATGTCCTGAAACAACTTCTGGGGGTTACTTAATTGCTCAGTGACCTTTTCTAGATTTGCCAAATCGCTGAAGCTCAAGCACCACTCATCAGTATTTAATGTATACCATGAAGTGCCACTCAATTTTCAAATACTTCGTTCTGAACTTGGTTGTTATTTCCGTGAAGAAGGATTTCCAAATTACTGCCTCTTGTCAGAATGCAAGCAGATAAAACTGGGTAAATCCTGAAATATGCCAGGAGACAACCAGCAGGGTCACTCTGTCACACGCTTTGAACTCAGAATTTTGTCTTAAAATGATTGAAAATTTATGAAAATGACCTTCAGAATCAGAGGGTCAGAGACACTGCTTGGGGAAGAGGTGTGCAACAGATACTGTGAATTTTCTCCTATTAAAACACACATGAATAAATGTTTTCAGGATACAATATCTTAAATATTGCATCATATGCTCATAAATATAGAAATGGATATTTTCCCCTACCAAGGTCTCTGAAAACAAAAACAATTGAGAATTAATAGGTGAGCTTTCATCGTTCATTCTGTTGCTATGACCTCTGCAATTGGCAAAGCCTTAGGAGAGTTACGTGTGGCAAGAAATACAACTGGTTTTTAACCGAAAAAGGTGGGAATATCTGTTCATGGTGTGACTCTAAGAACTGCAAACTTCAGCTAATTTTACAGCTTTAAAATTTGATCCTGGTCATGTGCCAGAGTGGTCATGATACTTCCTATTATTGAAGTGTGTGGATATACTATTGCGAGGATGAGAACAACATTCCAGAAAGAAACATCCAGAAAGGAGTTAAATAGATAGAAGACAAAATTCTGCTCTGTCTGAGGACTCCAAAACACTCCCTGAAACAGCATGGAGATCCAGGATACTCTGGCAAGTCATTGCTGGTTAGAGGGAACAAGGCAGGGTGCTCAGGTTCCAGCTGGTGACTTTTCCCATATGAGAGTTTACAAATTCCATTACACCCCTGTTAACTTCAGAATCGTTCTTGTTAACTGCCTCCATTGAAGTGCATTGCTTGAAACTTACAACAAAATAGCAAAAGTCATTATAAATTTGGCTGGGAGACAGATGGGAGCTGTGACTGGTTGGATCTGTGGCTGTTCAATATTCATTTTTCTTCTTCCTTTCACACCGTGACAGGGCACAATTTACTTTTACAATCGTATTGAGATATTTTGTGGATGCTCTCAGAGGAGCAATTTAGTTGGAATCTTCTCTCTCTACTAAGAGGCTGTTGTTGGTCAGTGCTTTTATTCATGTGCCATGTGCCACAGAGTTCAGAACTCTGGTGAAAAAGGGTTGAGTACAGCTCAGGAGACAGTTTCCTGAGGATTAAGGACCCTCTTGGGAACATTTGATTTGGAGATGATGTTGAAGTCGTGAATGAAATCACAAATCTAGGGAAGCCCTGACTGCTGGGCCAGGCAGGATAGATGGAGCAGTTTCTCTGTCAGGCATTGCTGTGACCAGGAGAGTTCTTCCTGTAGGATTTCCTGCGAGCAGCAGCTGCTGGGCTTGAAGCAGAAAGGAATTCAAGGGAAAATATGCCAAGGATTTTCAATCCTTTGATTCAAGGAAAAAGTGTCTCAGCATGGCTTTGATTTAGGGTTGGGTAGGAATGATTCTTCCTGCTGGGTGGTGGAGGAAGTTGCTGGAACATTCCCCATGCAGTGAGGAATATCTGGGGGTGTGCACGGTGGGCATTGCTATGGCCTAGCCAGGAAAGGAAAGCAGATGGTAGAAAACACAACAGCCTGAAAGGAATGAGAGGGGAGTGTCTTTCCAAACAAACCGAATCTGCTGATAAGACTGATAAGACTGAGAGATAGAAGAGACAAAGGGAAGGATTTCCAGAGGAATTCCTCTAATTGACTTATGTTAATAATTTACAAGAGCAGAGACATTGAAAAAAAAAGAAAGAAGGAACGGGGATGTGTATCAGAAGGGGGGTAGTATATTAAAGGGGGGTTGTAGTTTTGGAGAGCCTGTACCTCTCAAGCAGCTCAGCAGATGGGGAAAGAGAGAGGGAAATGCAGCTGAGAAATTGGGCTAAAAGAGGCTGTGTCCTCTATCAATTTGAGAGAGACCCCAAGGGAAATGCCCATGACCTCTCCCTTTATTCATGAATAAAGTCACAGGACTTTTCTGTCTCCTTTTTGGACATAAACCTGTGGTGTTTGTGGATTAATTTTCCTCACAGCCTCACAGCATTGAGCTGAGGGACAGGGACAGGTCATGTCCAGTACACATTGCTGAACCCACCAGAGTGAAAGGAATGAGAGGGAGATGTCTTCACAAACTGTGGGGTCTGCTGGGAGATAAGGCCAGATAATGATGGGTCAAAGGAACAATGGGAGGAACCATAAATTCCAGACTAATTCCACCAATTCACACAGACTGGTACTGACCCGAGGCTGTGCTGAACCCCTGGACTGAGAGAAAAACAACAGAGACACAAAGAATAAATAAAAGGGGCAGGGGATGCACATTAGATGGGGTCTGTATGAGGAGATTTGGGGAGTTTGTACCTCTCCAGTCCCTCAGCCAGAGGGGAAAGAGAGAGGGAAATGAGGCCGGGAAATTGGGATAAAAATGAGACTGCACCCTCCAGCAATTTGAGAGACCCCATGGAAATGTCCCAGGGTCTCTCTCTTTATTCAAATAAAGTCACAGGGCTCCTCTGTCACCTTTCTGGACACAACCCTCTGGTGTTTGTGAATTAATTTTCCCAACAAGAGGATCCTGGAGGAGATGGCAGGAAGGAAAAGGGCTCCGGCGTTTGCTTGCAGCCAGGCACCTGAGTGAGGTCTTTGCTGAGTCTTTCTCTTGTCTGAGGCGAGCACCGCCTCCTGCCATGATGTACCGGGGTATTTTTACTCAAAAAGCACAGTCTGAAAAGGCTAACTTGTTCTGCCGTGTACAGCAAATGATCCGTCTGCTGAGCCACCTGGAAGGCCTCTATTTTTAGGCTCTTTCCTCGGAGCAGTTGTAACTTGAATTGACATATTGTTAGCCAAAAGCATGGCACACGAGGCGGGAATCTGTCTGGAGCCACGCGAGGCACTGATTGTTAGCAGCGCTGGCAACAGGGGCCTTGGCAAGAGCCACTTGGCTTTTTCCGAGCGGGAAAACAACGCGGGTTTAACCAGTATAAGCCTGGCTTTCAACAGCCAGAGCTGAGCAGTCTTTAAAGTCAGTCCTTCCATTCCAAGGGGGGAAAAGGATGAAGGACACCTTCAATCTGTGTGGGCAGAATTCACACAATCAGTCACCAGTTACCCTGGGAGCCACCCAAGGGAGTGGTCTGGGGTGCACTGCTGAAGTGAGGAGCCTAAAGCCTGATCTGATGAGGTTTTGGCTAATATTTTACACAGTTAGTTTTTTCCTAAGATCTTTTTCCTAACATCTTTTTCCCAGATCTTCCCACTTCTTCCTTATTCCCCAGCTACTTTACAATCTATGGTCACAGAAGCCCCAAGAGCTCACACAGGCAGTTCTTTTCAGGGCCACTATTAGGGTACAATCCCCTAATCTTCAGATGATATTTCTATGTTTTCTTTCTATATGTTTGACTTTGAGTGTTGCTGTATTAAATAACACTATTCTACTGACAGATAAATCCTTATTTATCACTTTGTCAATCTTTCCTTCATTCCCACAAGGAAGTGACAAAGCTTTTCTATCTGTGGGTCCTCAGGAAGTCAATTCGAAGTACTTTCTGTAATTCAACAATATATAATATTATGTATAATATAATAGATAATATTTCTCTGTGGGTGCAGGTGGACGGTTCTGTTTACTTTCTTACCAGTGTTAAATGCTGGATCCAGGGAATTTTGGTTCTTTTTTCTCAGATCAACTTTGACAACAACTCCATTATGAAAGATTTCCTTGGAAATCTGATTTCCTGTTTGTTCTTGCTGTATTTTGAGAATAGGGAGGTGTAATTTTTGGCCCAATTTCTAGTTCTACAAAAAGCCGCTGCTGAAGTGCTGCCAAATTGAGACTCTGAGCATTCCCAGGAAAGCAGAAGCATTTCCTTGTGTTGGGCTTGTGCACCACTTGTACAAATGTTTGCAGTTTAGGTGCTAATTTTTATTAAACTGTGGGCAATGCAGTACTTCGATTCCACTTGCTCAATTTGCAGCAGCCTTTCCTTGCTCTGAAACACTGTGAGAATCTCAGTAGTCCATACCCTGCCTCTAAAAACATGCATTCATTGAGTTTAAAATGATTTCCACTTGGTTTTCTGTGGGGAGCTGTCACACCAGTGTATTATCCAGCGATTGGAACTGACTGGAGGAGTTTCCTGCTGTAATCTTTCTCTGCAGCGGTACCAAGGTGAGCAAGTCAGCAGAATGCTGCTATGCTTGGTCTCGGGCTTTTGTGGAGCTGCTGTGCGTGCTCCAGATGTGCAGTCAGATCCACAAAATGGGGATTGTGAGGCACTTCATTGCTGCTGAAGTACAGAACTGTTCATGTAAAAATATTTATACACACCTCAGCTCTCCAGCACTGCAGCTGCTCAGAACCCGGGGTAATTGTGGGACACACTTTGACCCCACTTGTCAAAACAATCAGGAACTCAGGGAGAGGATTTCTACCCAGGCTGCAATATATTCCTGTGGGATATGGAAACTTCTCCCCTGTGTAATGGAGGACATGATTAATTCTGACTGTGCTGACACAAGAAGGTTATTGAATAGGATTTCCTTGTGAATGGGCATATCCATACCCAGAAAAAAACCTATTACAGAAATGTCAAACACACTCCTTTTGTATTCTGAACACCCACCCCAGGGTTGCATAAAACCAGCTCAGGGTGTTCGTAATTAAAAGTTGCAGAGAAGCATCTTTAAACTTGTGCACTTACAGTAAAAACAATCTGAAGACTCAATTACTGAAGGCAAATACTGGCTCTGCAGCCTCCTCGAGTCTCCTCGGTAGCAATGAGCTGTGCCTTCGCTGAGTACGGAGAGAGCTGAGTCAATGGCTGAGATCTGACTGCAGGCACCCAGGTCTGCTCCAAAAATCCCTCCTGAGCAGCGCATTCCTCATGTTATCCTCCAGAAAGGAGCCAAGGACCTTGACAAACCTGGCCTCCTCCCGCCTGAGTGCGAGGTGCGCGACATCCCGACATTTGACAGCGAACGTGTGACGCGGCGCTGGCTCCAGCTGACCTGCACATGCTTTCCCCCTGCCGAGAGGACGGAAGACCCGCTCACCGAGGTTACTCACTGAGCACTCTGAAAGGTATTTCGGTGCGAGGTAATGGATGTGGCATGGATCTGTGGCATTCCCACCGAATTCCCTAGGACTGAAGTGTGCATTAGAGCCGCACGGACACAGCTCCCCCAGGCAGCGCTCACCTTGCCGCTGCTGCTGCATTAAGCTCGCTGCAGGCAGTGGAAAGGCTTGCAGCTATTAAAAGCCAGGCAGAGGAATTGTTACCCCCACTCTGAAGTTCTGAGCTGCTCCTTTGGCAGCTGTTGGAAAGCTCTGCCCATGACTCATAAAGGCTTCTCTTTTTTTTTCTGCCTCTTCCTGGCAGGGCCATTGTGGTGGACAGAGCAGCGTGTCCTTGGGGAAGGCAGGGACAGCTGGGGATGCCATGGGACGCTGTCCTGGTGCCACAAGAGAGCCAGGGACACCAGCACAGGGTTTTACAGCAGGATTGTGTCATTGCAAGGCCCTCTTGGCTGTCTGCTCCTGTAGATTCCTGTGGAATCTCAATATCATCCCCTCAGAAACAGCAAATCATGGTCATAAAGGGTTCATGATGCAGCATGATGCCTGATGATTTTTTTGCTTTTCCCTTTATGCTTCTGTACCCTCTATGCATCCGCCTGTACCCCTTAGCCCACATGTTTGTAAATTCCTGTAGCCTGATATTCCAGCTCAGTTCAGGAGTTCTGCTGGGCAGAGAGACCAAACATCCTGAGGAAGGGGTCAGTGTGCCCTGTGCTATCTTAAACCCAATCCAGCCTTGGGTAAAGCCTTCTCTCTGGAACATCTTGTGTAAACTGGGCTCTGACCTCATCAGGGAGGGAGGGATTCATTAGAATAGAGGGACATTACTGCATTTGTGAAGTTTCTTATTGGGGAACCCTAGATAGATATGCTAATTCCTATTTATAAAAAAAATCTATAAAACTTGTATCCGTGCTATACACGGGTGTGCATTCTGCCATCAAGTTGTGCACCTGGGATCCCAAATACCAAGGTAAAACCCTTTTTATCCCCTTAACCGTGTCTGTGTCATTATTAAAAACTGTCCTTTCAAGGCAACAAGCACAAAGGCTCAAGTAAGAAAAAAAAAATATTATTTCTGCCATTTCATGCATAATTGGACACATCTAACTAGAATATAAAGATGACACTGTGGAAGATCAAGAGAGTTTGTACATTTTCTTTCCATAAGTTGTTTTGGGGATGTGGTAGGTTTGAGAATTATTGGTCGGCACCCCAAGTCCCTGCTGCAGCTTTCTAGGAGCATCAAACAATTTAGGAGAATATCTCTTAAAATACTGGATGCTAACAGGAGTCTCATGGTTATTAGAAGAATGATGCTAAAAATTACTCTTAATAATTAAGAATTATTAACTGTTCATACACATTAAAAACCTCAGTGCAGAGAGTCATGGGAAAGGAACCAGTTCAGAAAGTTTTCTGTCCTCCAGCAGTCAAGAATTAGGCTGGGGGCAGTTTGAATTTCAGATACTTCTTAATATTTTGTATGCATAAGAGCTAGATATAACCTACAGGTCACTAATTATTCAGTAGCCACTAATTAAACCCTGCAAATGCATAAATCAACTAAATTATGTTATTATTTATGTTGTTGTTAGTGTGAAATCTTAGAAACATCCTTTTACTTGGATAGATCTTACTGATCAAGAAAGATTTTTTCCCAAGTAAAAAGTTCATAAAATTAAATGTTATTTTCAGCGTTGTGCTTATTTTAGAATTTAATGGGATTCCGGGCAGCTGCCTGTTCTATTTATTTCTGCTTTTGTATATTAATTGGTTCTATCATTCCTTCTGCCTCTGAGGTCTGGAGGTGGAAACTTTACAGCTTAATTAATCAGTGCCTTTGCTATTTTAATGTCGTTGTGGAATTTGGAATTGGATGGGATCCTTCTCCTGCTCTCAGCACTGTTGAGAGCCATTTGTGTGAAGCTTCTTTTCCGAAGCCTTTGGAAAAGCCCAAAGCCTTGGGAAAAGCTTTGGGTTCATGGGCTCAGTTCTGCTCTCAGGCTCACTGAGCAAACAGCCACGAGTCCATCCCAGTGTCATCAGGTATTCTGAAATATCTCACATTTAATCTGATTTTTAAGAATTCATTGATGCACCTTCTGTGGTGCCATAAGGAATTCCAATTGCCTGTGCCATCTGGATCGTTTCTCCCATGTAAGCAGCAGCCCACTTGGAGAAATCTGGCGTATTTTAAGTTTGCCTCTCTGGCTGAGCTTGTCAGCTGTGGCAGTTTAAATACAGTTTCTCCAACAACACAGTTACATCCCAATTTTTTCTTTCTTTTGGTTCTCAAAATATTTGGTCCTTCTTGAATGCAGCATTTCCAAATTGAGAGTGCAAGGCAAACATCACAGATTGATGTTGTTATTTATTTTGGGGTTGGTGGTGAAAGATAACAGATCTAGATAAGGAAAAGCATTGAACATTGAATAACATTGTTAGGCAGACATTGCTTAAAAGGTTTTACGTCTTCCATGTGTTTGCTGTTCAATGAACATCACCCTTTAGATTCTTTGAGAGTTCTGCTTCCGTGCCCCCATCTTGGTTTTGACAAGATAAAACACTGGACCACCACTGCTAAGCTTTGCTTGATCTGAAAGGCTGAGTTAGAGATATAAATATTTGCTTGTGAAGGAGCACAGAAGGAAATGTATATCAGACCCGGGCCAATATACAAAATATTGTCAAGGCTGGATGGTACTATTTCACATACTTTATGGCTAATATATACCTCAGACAAACTCACCCCAAAAGCATCACTTCAGTGGAGGGAAAAAGTGAAAATCTATGGTGTGGAAAATGCTTTTTTATCCCAGTCAGGTTATCACCAGGGTGCCTCTATCCAAGACAGCATCATCATCAATTATACCTTTTCCCCCAGAGCTGTTTACTGTACAGATCTATTTTCAGAGCTCCATGTAGGAGCAGCAGCAACAACAACAACAAGAAAGGCTCTGCAAAGGGGCGTTTTCCCCTTCAGGTACTGAACAGAGATCTATTAGTGACAGGGGATGCTATTTTCGAGGCATTCCCACTGTCCCACTTACTCCCATCCATCCATCTACCTTTCAAGAACCTGTAACAATGCGGGAGGGAAGCCTTTAGCCGGATCTGCGTGCCTTGCCGCTGTTTAATGAGTGAGCTGAAAGGCTCCTTCCGTGCCAATCCCTGCCCCAGTTCCGACCCCACACGTTCCTGCGGGATGTGACACGATGATCCCGCACAGGGCGGGGGCCTCTGGGTCCCTGTGCTGTAAAGAGGAACCGCTGAGGAGAAGAGATGCTCAGAGGCGATGCCTTCCCTTTTCTGCAGGGAAAAGTCCTTTGTTTCTAACTGCAGTGAGGAGCTAAATGCCCCAAAAGCCACCACCCCATGGGTGTAATTGCTCCAGGCTATCCTGCTTTAGGGCCCCCATGTTTTCCAGCAGTATGTGAGGGTGTTTGGACAGCCTGAAGTTTGATCAGGGCTCTGTTGTCCACCCAAGAGTTCTAGAAGCTGGAAGCGCCTGGAGTTCAGTGCACAAATCCCGACCTTCATTTTCTCTGGGTAAACTGAAGAGCAAAGGGCCTCTGAGGATGTGTGACAAATCATCCTTACAGATAGATGTGCTCTGGCTTTGAGGCACATTTGTTCCTGGACATCTTCCCCAGCGTGGGAGCTGCACTTGGAATTTACTTTGCTTAGCGGCTGCCTAGTGCTTGGGCTGGAAAGCGAGATGCTGTAACCTTGGGGGAGCCATGGAATTGCATATGACCCCATTTGCAAGTTTGGGATATTAAAATGCTCTTCTTGAAGAAGGGCAAGAAGAAGTCTATTAAGTTCCCTAGGAGGCAGGCTGCTGGGAAATGAACATCATTGCAATTCACATGCTTGAGTGAGACAGGAGTACAATTTGCTGTGAGCTGAGCAGCATTTTCTTCATTCTGTTGTACTGAGATTTTCTAATTTCATTACTTTAAATTGAATAGAACATGAAGGCAAGTCCATCTATGGAATAGAAGCATACCTCAGTGCATCCTCTCATCCTTTAATATCTTTAGACAGGGGCACATCCCATTGGAAGTAGTTCGTGCTTGTGTTGTGAAAAGCTTCGTCTGGGAAACTGAGGCACGCATCCTTCGGATTACTAACCTGCCCAAAAGCTTGTGCCTTCTTTTCAAATTACGCTCCCACTGAAAATGGATGGTTTTCATAATGATTAATATTTAACAGCCCTGAAGAGTTCCAGACTTTTCCATATTTATCAAACGATTCAAGCAGAAAACCTTGTCCTCTCCTTGCATGCGCCGCTCTAAAAAAAGGGAGAAAGTTTGCTTTCCACGGCTCATTCAGTTCTTAATAGCCAAGGCAGTTTTAGTCTGGGAGCAAACTGAAATCATTTAGTGCTCTCAGTGCAGTCATCAGGTGCAGACATTGGTTCTGCAGGTGGAGCAGTGTGAGCCATTCTCTGGTTGCTCCCAAATTCAGGGAATGCTCCTTCCCATATCCCCCAGCCTCATTAGCCCTGAGACCATCGTTTCATTTTGTCACTGACAGTGAATTCCATGATAAATGTGTGCCAAAGGAGAGAAAACTGCGAATGAGAAAGTACTCGTGGAAGAATTTCTTCTTCCATTCCACCCCCAAGAATCCCACCCCTCTCACACGCAGCCTTTGCCCTCACAAAGAGGTGGCATTGCTAAAGGAAGAGGAAAAGCAGGGCTGTTCAAAACAGGTCCAGGAAAGTCAAATAACTCAGGAGCAAAAGTGGAAACAACAGAGCTGGGTGAAGGACTGAGGATCCCATCACCACAGCTTGAACAGGATCTGTCCCTGAAAGATGAGTGTTCCTTCTCTGTCTGTCTCCTCACTCCTCCCTGACACTGGCAATGCAGGGAATGTTGAGCTGCTGTTCCCTTCATTCTGGTGAGAGGAATCTCCTAAAGCCACAAGCAACTTACGGTAAAGCAATTCCCTTGTTTACGTAACTGTCACACCAAGGCCATTTGAAATGCGGGTTTATCTTCCCATTTCTTTAACTGCTGTTTCCTGCAAACTCACGGTGCAGAATAAATGAAGAGCACACGGTCATAAATCACTCTTGTTGAGGCTGCCCGGTGTCCAAATGCTGCAGCCAGAATGAGATGTCACCCTTTTGTTCAGGTGCCAGCCAAGGCAGTGAAGGATGATGCTGCCCCCTCCCTGAGCTCCAGGCAGGAGATTCCAGCTCTCATATCTCTCAGTCCTCGATGGGTGCCAGCTGCCATTCATTAGGCAGCTCTGGAGGATTTCCATCCATCCCCAGCACGCTGATTTACTGACCAAACCCTGGGAGCCTTTTATGAAGGCAACATCTTATTCCTGCCCTCCTTCACACATTCAGCAGCTTGAGGTGGGGATATCTTTTCTTTCTTAATTCCTATTTATTTTCGAAGCAACCAAATTGCTGCCTTATTTCCTACCCACTTTTAGCATCTCCATATTTTACAGGCTTTTCCATGGACAGCTCCTGAGCTATCCTTTTAGACATGGCAGCTTCTGCTCCACAGGATATTCTTTGCTCCAGCTCAGGGCTAAACATTAGGCTGTTCCCAAAAGTCCATATTGCCATGAGATGCTCCAGCTGAGTGCTGAACCCTTTCAGTCCCACTCAGGAGAAGCACTACAGAGGCTGCTGGTTAAGGGAGAAGCCACATTTTCTCATCTGGCACTGTCTAGTCATGGCTCCTGTGCCTCGAGGCTGCCTGAGGCATTGTCTCTGCAAAAGCTCTTTTCAAACAGACTTTGCATCAGGTTCCTGAGAGTTAAAGATGATTTGACAATGCTTGGTGCCATAACTGTTCTTCTTTGTGCTCCCTATTTTAGCACGTTCTTAGGAAGAGAGCTTTGTGCTAATCTCTCCCTAATCCTGCAGAAACCTGCTTTTTTCCTGGGCTGCTCAGGGCTCTGGTGTGGAAATTTGGGTTTGGGATACAGATGCATTTGGCAGCACGGTCTTTCTTACACCTGATGGACCCTTCCAGATCAGAGGGATGATCACTCAGATTCTCATCCTCTTCTTTGTGACTCCATTTTGGTTACTGAGAAGTCTTTGAAAGCCCAGGATTCTCCTCTAGCTAAGCCAGGGTGGGCTTACAAACCTACTGGGCTTCCTTTTGGGTTTGGATAGGAAATGAGCCCCACTTCTGCCTTCAGTTCAGTGATCAGAGGGAAGGCAGCTGCCTGAGTTACAGCCCATGTCCTCCAAAAGAAACCAAACACTCCTGTGGAGGTCAATAAATTCAGTTTTGTACCAGTTTGAGCTTGACTACAGCTGGAAGCCCAGCAGCACAGAGGTGCTGCATCTTTTTGTTCTCCCAAGACATCTAATTTTGTAGAAGAGGATATAAATATTAACAAATAATTGCTGTTCTGGGTAATAAAAGAACCCATTTTCCATCATCCCAGGAGCAGACATTGATTTCTGTAGAAATTCAGCAATCTCGGATCCAGAGAACAGAACTGTTCACTATTTATGACTTACACTGAATGGTTTTCTGAAAAAGAGAGTCAGGGATTTGTTCTTGAATGATTCATGGAAATCAGAAAAAAAGGTCAATCCTCAATCCCCAAGAAAGTCTGATAAGTATTTCAGATTCCAGCAGCTCCCTCCCTGACTGTACTCCTGGCTCAGTTATCATCTTTGAACTCTCCATTAGTGCCTGATTTCTTTCTGTCTTGCCCATAACCATCCTGACTAAATCCAGGGCCAGGCAATTCCATCACTGTCTCCGTTAAGCTCCCAGCACTCAGTTCCTGAGTTACCACAACAACAAGGATTACGTGACAAGCAAATGAAGAACCAGTCAGATAATGGAGTTTTTTAAATGGGGATTACTGGTGCTGAAGATGTAATGGCCTCTTTGATGCTGTTACTATCTATAGCACAAATCCTTGCCAGTCTTTGGACTATTGACCTGACACACTGAAAAGGCTCCTTTGCAGCCCCCATTGTCCCGAGAAAGGAAAAAGCTTTGAGCACAGACGTCTTCAAGGCACAGGAGAAACACAAGGCAAAGAGATAAGCTTGGCAATTTGAAAGCATTTGATTTCTTTCAAGCACAATCCCGACGTTTTAGCTGAAACTGATACCCGATCTTATCTGGGTGGCCTTTTCTCCAAGGTGTACACTCAATACTTGGTAATTTCTAAAGATACTCGGAGCTGATCTTCCAGCAGCTTGCAAATTGGATCTGCTGGACTGTCTGAGGAGATTCTGGGGAAAAAATTCTCTCTGACCCTTAGGCTGTTGAACCCCTTGGAGAGCCTACAGGCATCTGAGAAATGGTGACTGGATTTAGATCTTTACTAGCTAAGAATAAAGAAAGAGCTGGATTTGGGTTGTTTTCAGTTTCGGACATCTCAGTTTATGGCAGTGGGATAATTTGTAGAAAGGTGAGAGTTTTTAGCCTTTGTCCATAAGATAATGCTGATTTCCTGCAGAGCTGGTGAAGTCCAGGGAAACTGGACAAGCATCAACCCTTTGCTCTTTCATCCAGAGAGTTCTGGCGTTTTTTGCAAATAGATTATCGAGTTCCTGCTGCTGTGAGGAAGCAGGGGATTGTAATGCTCCCTGGTTTACAGACACAAGGTGGAATTCTCTCCTGAATTAGGGCAACGTTGTGTTTTCTAGCAGAGTTCTGAAGGCTGCCTGCAGGAATTTAACAGGTATGGCTGTTCACACACACACACACACGCTCCCCTGCTCGTCCTCTGATTAGCCCCTGCTTTGTGAGAGCTCTGTGGGATACCAGGCAATTAGCAAGTGTTGGGCCACTCTCAGTTTGCTCTGAGATGAAAATCTGTGGGCACAAGAAAACTGAGGGGCGAGGCTGAAAAGAGAAGTCACCTCCCTCGGTTTTGACTCTGCTCCTCAGCTGAATCCAAGGACAGGCTCATGGAAAGTTTGACTCATTCCAGTGTCCTTTCCTGGAGATGCTTCTCAGTGTCACCACGAGCTCTGCCCCAAAGGCTGCTGTCCCTCCTTGTGTGCCCAGGCCTCTGCTGATGCCAACACATTCATTCTGTGACGCTGCCTGGGTTCACAGGGGCCGCTGCTTCCTTTTTCTTAACCACTCAAAACACTTGGCTGGGAGCTTGCAATAGCTGGAGTGGTTTCTACACTGACTTGAGAGCATTTTCCCTTCCACTGTTCCAGTTCTGGCTATCAGAGCTGTTTGGGCATTTGTGCTCAAGGCTTTGATTTCCACTGATGCCTCAGGATTTTTAATTTCTGTATTTTCATGTGTCTGTATTCTCGTACTTCTCCAGTGCACAGCACTGAGCTCCTGTTCTCCCATCTTTAAACAAAACAATTCCTCTCTGAGCTTGAAATCCAAGGACACTTCGCTGCCTCAGAGCTCTAAAATATGGAAACAACAGAGAATTTGGGGGAGCAGTTTGGGGTGGGTGACATCATCACCTGCAGGTGTCATTGGAGAATTGGGGCCCGATGTGTTCATGAGACAGAACTGATAAAAGGGGAAAATCTCGTGACTCGGGGTCCATTTTGGGTGTAGGAGGAGGAGGCTTTGTCTGCCCTCAATGTACCAGCAGGCCTGGATTAAATTTGTCTGTATTCAAACATTTCAGCTGTTGGGAGGAGGCTTTCAGGGCCCCCGGTCACTGCTGAGCCATGCTGTGCATACTTAATTTATTAATTTAATAAATTAATTGTATTAATTTAATCTTTCTGCACAAATCAGTCCTTTCAGCTCCTTCATCACTTTTTTTCTGAGCCCCCCACAAACTCTATCAATAAGGAGCCCACCACAGAACACCACATTATGGATGCAATTTCACCACAGTGGGAAAGAAGGCATTTCACTGTTTCCTTCTTTCATAATGCAGTGCCACTGCAGATTCTCCCTCAAAATTCCTGTGCTTTCTCTCCCCTTTTGCTGATTCATTTTAGTGGAAGCTTACTTCCAGTTTTTCCTAAGGCTCCAGGTCCTGCCCATGGCCACGCATAGTATGTAGGATGTGGGGGAGCTATTTGCCTTAAATTAAGGACAAATCAACCTTTTTTGGTTTTCATTTGTGAGAAGGAGGGTGGAGAGAGGTGCTGGTAGGAATCCCCAAAGGCACAGCAGTTTAAACAGAATTCAGGTAATGAGTCCCAGCCAGAGCCGAGAACACAAACAGGAGCTCTGGCTGCTATTTTCTGCATCAACCTTTGCCCTCACTCCCCAGGGGGAATGGTCCCTATCTCGAGTGCTGCTCTGAGCTGCCCTGGCAACCTGAGAGCAGCTGATGGATCTGTGCAGGCACACCCGGCCTGGGTGGCTGCACCCTTGGGGACAGCAGGGATGTAACACCTGGCCTGGGTGGCTGCAGCCTCAGTGACACCCAGGGGTGTGACACCCAGGCTGGGTGACTGCAGCCTCAGTGACACCCAGGGGTGTGACACCCAGGCTGGGTGGCTGCAGCCTCAGTGACACCCAGGGGTGTGACACCTGGCCTGGGTGGCTGCAGCCTCAGTGACACCCAGGGGTGTGACACCCAGGCTGGGTGGCTGCAGCCCTCCCTGCAGTGTCACGGGGGTTATTCACTGTGCTGTGTGAACTGATGTGCTGAGACTGGAGCCGGTGGAGGTGTGATCTGTTCCATTCCCAGTGACAGGGTGAGGCTGTGGCAGTGGAAAATGAGTTGACATCTCCAAGTGTCACAGCAGGGACTCAGTGTGGGTGCAGTGACCCGGTGCTCAGGACACTCTGCCCTACACCTGCCTTCTTCACTGACTATGTGAGTGTGACCGAACCTTCCCACCTTTGGCCTCTGTTTGCTCCCTGACCCTTCAAATGGAACATCAGCCCTCTCAAAGAGCAGCTTTGAGACTTCTTTTTAAAGCAGTGCTCAAACAGCAGGGGCTGGGTTTAGCTGGGATTCTCTCCATCACTCTAATGAAGCCCCATCACAACAGAACAAACAGAAACAGAGCAGAGTGATGACCCCTCACAAAGTTATTAGAATTGCAGCAGGGCTAAATCCCATGCAATCTGCTGAGGACAAGGCTGGCAGCTGAATTTCAGTAATGTAATTTGTGTATTTTTAAACAGAAAAATAGGGAATGTCTGGGGACTGAGAGGCTGGGCAAGGACCCACCTCAGGACCCAGCAAGATGGAGCAGATCTGCACTGAGGCAGATGGAAAATAAGGAGGAGATTGGTGACAGCCAGCATGGCTGTCTGCCTGACAAATCTGGTGACCTTCCATGACAGGATGGCAGTGTTGAGGGGAGAGGGAAGGACACCTGAATCATCTGCCTGGACTTGTGCAAAGCATCAGGCACTGCCCTGCGTGATCCCAGTTCAAACTCTGCACTGGAGAGATGTGGGTTTGATGGGTGGGACACTCAGGGGGTGAGGAATGGTGGTACCCAAAGAGCTGTGGGCAGTGGCTCAGTGTCCAGTGAGCAGTGGTGTGCTCCAGGGTGGGATTGGGATTGGGATTGGGACTGGGATTGGGACTGGTGCTGTTTGACATCTGTGTGACAAGGACAGTGGCATCAAGTGAACCTCCAGCAGGTTTAGAAATGACCTTGAGCTGTGTGGTGTGGTCAGCCTGGGGCCTGGCACTGCCCAGAGCAGCTGAAGGTGTCCCTGCCATGGCAGGGGTGGCACTGGATGAGCTTTAAGGTCCCTTCCAACCCAAACCAGTTTGTGATTCTGTGTGTGAGCTCATACACATGGCCGTGAGTGCCCCACAAGGAAATTCAGGCTGAAAAGCTGGAGAAGAGCTTTCTAAGCATCAAGACAGGCATGTTCTGGAAGTTTCTCTCTAAGGAAGTTGGAGACAGATGACACAACCTTTTGTACTAATTATAAACACTCTTTGAGTCTTAAAACATGGACAAGTAACAAGTTTAGGGACAGATTCCTGCTCCACATCCCCCTTTCTCAAAGCCATGCCAGATCTTCATTTCCTCTCTGTTATTTTCTAGCTTTAATTCCTGCAAAGCATTTCATTCAGTTAAGCTGAAAGAGAGTCTAAAATTTGTAAGCCAGGCTGAAGTCAGGTCATAGGGTTCAACCTGTCCATTCTAAACCTGAGAAACTGTGGCTTCCCAGTGAGGACTTTTAACAGGATTTT
The DNA here is from genome assembly GCA_009741485.1 of Malurus cyaneus samueli. Classification (NCBI taxonomy): domain Eukaryota; kingdom Metazoa; phylum Chordata; class Aves; order Passeriformes; family Maluridae; genus Malurus; species Malurus cyaneus. The sequence goes on from CM019223.1 coordinate 5,424,151, forward strand.
TGGAGATAATTCATTCCTTGATTGCAGCAGTGCACTTGAGTCAGTTTGCAGCTGAAGTGTGTGAGCAAATGCACCTTGTGGCCCGTGAGGAGGAAGGGAGGCTGTGCTCCCTGCCCGGCACTGGTGATTTCTGCAGCTCTTCAGGCTGTGCCTGTGCTGTAAGTGGGTCAGTCAATATGGAAAGTGGAACCTTAGCTGGTTATCACCGTGGGGAAAAGGGAAAAGCACTGGCTTGGGTTTCAGCACAAGCTGCTGATCCAGCCTGTGGGGAAAATGACTTCTGGAGTGGAAAAAGTGACTTTTGTGAAGGAACAAAGCAGAGGGGAATCTGAATGGACTTTGGAGAAGCTGAGACTTGGTACCTGCCTGCCTTTGTCCTCATGTCCTTACTGTGCATGTGCTCTAAAATACACAGCAGAACAAGCTCCTTGGAGTGTGAAATCCCAGGAATTCTGCCTGAATGGATCAGTGGCACGGCTGTGACAGGGCTGCTGGATGCCAACATCCAATCAGAACCTCCAGGTCCAGGCAACACTTCTCGTAAGAGCCGTGTTTGCAGCATCCTTTTCCAGGAGGTTTTGCAGGACCGTGTGACTGGCAGGCAGAGCGATCTCCCACAGACCCTACACACAGGATGTGGATTGGGAAACACGCTCTGGATCCATTGTTTCTGTTTGGGATTGTCCTTTATGGAGTGCTCCACTCTGTCGTTTGGTGATGGGAAGGAGGGCAGGCCACAGTCACTCGGTGCTGTTTGGGATCGTCCTTCATGCTCTGGATCCATTGTTTCTGTTTGGGATCATCCTTCATGGTGTGCTCCACTCTGTCCTTTCTCCTGTGATGAGAAGGAGGGCAGGTCACAGTCACTCGGTGCTGTTTGGATCATCCTTCATGGTGTGCTCCATTTTGTCCTTTCGCCTGTGATGAGGAGGGCAGGTCACAGTCACTCATTGCTGTTTGGGATCATCCTTTATGGTGTGCTGTGCTCCACTCTGTCCTTTGGTGATGAGAAGGAGGGCAGGTCACAGTCGCTCGGCGCTGTTTGTGCAGCTGAAATCAGAGTCCTGAGCCTTCCCCCGAAGGCACCATCTGATACTGCCCAGGCAGAGCCCAGGACATGGTGTCCTGCAGGGCTTCCAGCACTTCTTTCTCAAAACATCCCAGCATTTCCTGGCAAGGAGTCCCTTCCTGGCGTCCTCACCTTGCTGTTCTGTGTGCCACAATGAACCTGAGCTAAAGGTTACTGCTGCTGACAGAGGGCAGCTGCATTTCCCCAGCCACCTCCTGCACTCTGCTGCTTTTACTGCCTCTGGCTCTCAGCAGGGCCTTTAAAAACCGATGGAATCTTCTGATCTGTCAGGCAACTAAAAACAAAAAAAAAACTCTTTCTAGATAAACAACTAGAAATGTTTGTGAAAGTCCTTTGAGTTCAAGGAAAAATGAAGGGAGAGCAGAACTGGAGGGAGAAGACTGCCTCTCCTCTTTGATCCACAGCAGTAGTTTCATCCTGGATCTTCATTAGGAAAACCCAAAAAGCTGAAAACACAAAACCAATTTTCATGGTTCAGAGAGATGTCTCTCCCAATGATGCAAAAATTCCTACAGGATAATCATCCCAGACCCCAAGGCACATGAATGTAGTGTCCTTTGTTCTAGGTATGTTTTGGGAGTACAACCCTTTATTGTGAATATTCTTCTCCTTCGGTGGGGTCCAGGCTAGGAAAAAGCAAAACAGAATTAGCTTGGAACAAGAATTTTTATGGTTCAGAGAGATGTCTCTCCCAATGATGCAAAAATTCCTACAGGATAATCATCCCAGACCCCAAGGCACATGAATGTAGTGTCCTTTGTTCTAGGTATGTTTTGGGAGTACAACCCTTTATTGTGAATATTCTTCTCTTTGGGTGGGGTCTAGGCTAGAAAAATAAAAGAATTAGCTTGTCCCCGTGGAACACAGGGTGGTGATGGTTTGTTTGTCAGAATTTCCACACGTTGTTCTGGATGCAGGCTGCTCCCTCATGCTCCATCTTCACCCTGGAGAACCCTTCTCCTGCTCTCTAGTGGCAGAAGCACAAAAAGGCCAAAAATGTTCTGCTGCTTCCCGACCATCTCACACACTGACACCTCGTTCTTGCTGCAGAGCCCAGTTCCAAGCTGGATTAGTTCAATCCAGGATAGCAATGGTTGTGCAGGATTCTTGATGATTTTAAAGAAGAGTAAAATCCTTTCCCAGCTCCCCGCCTCTTGTGGCAGGGGTGGATAAGTCACTGTTAATTGCACTAATTGCAGAGAGGCTCCCTGGCTGCCTGGCAGCTGAGGACACAATCCCTAAAACCACACCTGCAAACACACCTAGAGCTGAGTCCAAATGAAATTAAACGTGAATGTGCATTTTAAACGTACAAACATTTCGGGACAGTGATGTGTCCTGGATAATAAACGAAATAAAAAGTTCCCTTTAAGGCTTGCTTTAACACGGGCAACTCAGAACAGATGAGTCAGTGCTGGAAAATTGCAGATTATTCTCTTCTTCGTCCCATCCAGTGGAAAATAAGGAATAAAAACTTCTCCCTAGTCATCTGCTGATGTGTGAATAACATGGTTTGATACCTGGACAGGCAATCCTCAGTTGAACTGCCTCAGTTGCTGAAGGATCCATTTTAATCAGAGTTGCACAGCACCCTCTTCTGCTGAGAGGAGCCGAGCCGTGGAACTCCCCGGGCTGTCTCTTTGCCTGTCTCTGATGGGCGTTTATACACTGAGGAGCAAGGGAAGGATAAAAACTCAATTACAGCAAATGGGGCAGAATCAATAAAGGAATGAGAGGCTGGCAGCTCCATGGATGGGGCTTTATCTCCACAGCAGAATCCTGACACACGACATTACACCAACACGGAGCGCTCAGATGAGTTATGGAGATTGATATTTATGATTATGACTTGCAATTGTGCTGTTAAAAAACCCACCTATCCGGTAATGAAAACCTGCTGGCAAGATCAGCTCAAAGAGGTGAAATTGCAGGAAGAGTAAAATCGGATCAGTAAATCAAACGCTCTAAATCATCAGTGAGACACACCACAATTAGGGTTGGATTCAGGCAGGCAGACTTATTGAATTGTGAGCATAAATCCGTGCCATGCATGTACTGCCATTCCTGCTGGGAAACACATGCTCACCTCCAGCTTTTCCAGACTGACCTCTGCCAAGGGCAGGAGGATGAGGACCAACTCCCAAAGTGATGATTCGCTGGACTGCAGCGATTTCTAATGCTCCAGAGGCTCCACAGGCTGGGAGAATGCCCATCCCTTCCATCAGAGCACACAGGTGGATGGGCTGGAGAGACCTTGGCTGACTCTGCTCGTTTTACTGATCTGAAAAGCACAACAACCTTGGAACAGCAGGGCCTTCTCCTTTTCTGACTACAAACCTCAGCTCTTTTCTTATTAATCCCACTCACTCTGTTTGCCTTAGGAAAACTTCCCAATGCTGGGAATCTGCAGGAATGGAAGGTGAAGGAGATCCTCTGAATAATGCAGTGCCAGCTCCCATGTACTGCACTGTTATCCCTTTCCTTACACATTACAGGAAAAAAAACACCAAAAACAGGAGGCTGGCAAGCCATAAAACTGCAGCCTGGGATTTCCTTTGTGGTCAGAACATTGCTGTCAGCTGGAGACTGAAGTGGGTCGTTCCAGAAGTTGTGGCAGCTGGCTTCATCAGGTTTAGTGCAAACAAACCTGCCTGGGAAGGCATTTAGGGAAATGCTTAACAAAAGCTGCTTTCAGCTCAGTGCCAACAGCTGGATTCTGGTGTTAAGAGGCAGCACTGAACAAGTGGAGAGGAATAGCTCGTTCCAGTGGGCTGATTATGGCATGAGGAATTAGGAAATCCTGCGTTTTAGTTCCTACCGCTGCTCTGCTGAGAGGCCTTGGTGAAATCTTTTGGTTTCTCTCTGGTGAGCATCTTCCTTATTTCATCTCCTGCAGCAATAAAATTTGCTTCAGTGAGCAGTCACAAAGGCTGCCAGCTTGACACGCTACAAATGAGTCTTGCTTAGGAAAATTTAAGCAGGGCATATGGTTTCCCCGGTTTAATTTTTAGTGGAGAAGAAAATTGTCCCAGCAGTGCGCATGGGAGTGATAATATCTGTGAATTTCCTGTTCTCACTCAGGCAAAACACAAATCTAAGAGCACTTCTGCCTGTTTTCCTCTATTTGGAACCTGTCTCCTTGGCCCCTTTGTGAAGAAGAATTAGGAAGAAAGAGCGGATTTATGAGGAAAGAACCCCTCAGACTAACTGGGATTTTTGCTGCCAGATGCTGAGTACAATTTGAAAGTGACAGCAAGGCTGTTGCAAGTTTTTAATCCTGATTCCAGCATTGATTTTGGTGTGATCATCTGGCCAAGGTAACCATTCCTCCTCATTTTCCCGGCACAGAAAGCAGACAGAAAGTGCTGAAGCACCTCCTCTAAGTAGCACCTTTGGTGCAGAGTGGTTATTTCAGTGGCTTCTTGATTTCCTCTCTATGTATCCTGCAAAAGTGCTGCAGGGAGCTCAGTAAATGAATGGTTACTTGTCATCCAGCCTTGGGAACGGCTCCATCAGTTCTCCAAAGTGCCAGTTTATTACTCATTTTACTGAGCTACAGGGCATTAATAAAACATGAAGGCTGAAGCTGACTCCTTTGCACTTGGAAATCCAGGCAATATAATCACCCAGGCTGGGAAATCTCATCATTTCACTTTCAGTTTCTACAGAAAAACAAACATTTTGCACCGACAGAATTTTCTCTTGGTGGGTTTCTGTTTGGATTCACCATCAGGCCACACTGCCGTGCTCCCAGCAAAAAACAGAGACGACCTCAAAGATGAATTCATTGTGAATCTTCCTTTGAAAAGGTGCAAATAATGGTCAGAGAGATTGCTGAAAACCTGGAATCCTGAATTCTGAGCACCACAAACCTCCTACATGCCATGAACTTGAATAAACATCTAGTTCAGTGCGCTTGGAAAGGGCCCAAAGGAGTGCCGAGAGTTTTCAAACCTCTTGGACATTTTGAAGAGTCATCAATAGATGGAATAAGGGACATCTGATTTACACTGTCCATTCGGATTTTCAAAAGGCTTTGGCAAATCCATTTTGTGAGGAAACTAAGCAGCCAGGGCGGGCAGGGGAAGGTGCTAACGTGGGTAGACGGATGAAATGGATGGTGAAAGTAAACAATCAATCCCCACCACAGCGCAATAAGAGCTCTTTAGGGATTTGTGCTGGATGTAAGCAGTAAAGAATACTCACAATTGACTCAGAAAAGGGTGTGAACATTCTGATCACTATTCCCGCTCACTTGCCTTTCTGTTTTCCAGGATTTAATACAGAAAGGAACATAATTAACGTTTACTCTGGCTTCCTGCATGATATGAGCTGGGACGAACCCAAATTGATTGCAGATTCCAATCTGGTATCTGGGATCGAGCTGAGGCAGACCTCTTATGAAAAAATATCTAATCTTCTTCTTAAAATTTCCTGTGACAGAGAATGTATGCGAACTTCATCGTGTTAATCTAGAGGTTAGTCGCCCTCAACATTCCAAATTATTAACTTAATTCTGGCCCGGAGGCGTGGAGCTTCCAGGCAGCGTCGCTTCTGCATCTCCATCTGTTGGTGCGAGGAATCCTCCGTGTCCAGGTCTCCACCTCTCCGTGTGGGTACTTTTACAGATGATTATCAAATAATTACTTCCACTTCCTTCTGCTTAAGCAGAAAAGATTAAGCTCCCAGGATCTTTTCTGTTAAAGTCCATCTCCCGGTTCTTTGCCGCTGAGTGGGATCGTCATCTCGGATTTGGGGCCAACACCTTCTCCCACAAATCCTGGGGAGAGTTTAACCACCTTGGGGAGGGTCTGCTGCACTCGGAGACCCTTCAGCATCTCCGATTTGGTGCCGACACCTTTTTCCCATACATGCTGGAGAGAGTTAGACCCACCTTTGGGAGGGTCTTGTGCATATGGAGACCCTTCCAGCCGACGGAAAGGATCATTTTCTATCCAGTCTTGTCCCTGCTAGGAAACGTTAAATATTCCCAGTAATGAAAGGACCAACACCTGCTCTGAACTCTTTCCCTTCCTGAGAAGGTTGAATTTATAAAAGCAACAACAAAATTGTGAGCTTTCCGCCCATTACTCATGAACGAGGGATTTCTATCACCCCACGTTTCCAAAGAAATCCTGGCACCTGATCCTGTTAAATGAAGCCTGCAAATCCAAGCAAGTGGAGCTTTGTTGCTCCACTGAAATGAGGATTTGTGAAAGTTTTTCCAGAAGGTGAAAACCAAAGAATGAACAAGCCCAGAAGCGGAGAATCATTTCTACAACTATTTTTTGAGTAGACTTTGTTCCCAGTTCACCAAGCATCTGCTGTGACACGAGGCTGCTCTGGAGGGGGACAGTGGTGGCTTTGTTGTCATTGAAAGGAATGAGAGGGACATCTCTTCACAATCAAACTGTGGGGTCTGCCCTTAGATAAGGCCAGATAATGATGGGTGAAAGGAGCAATGGGAGGAACCATAAATTCCAGACTAATTCCACCAATTCACACAGACTGGTACTGACCCGAGGCTGTGCTAAACCCCTGGACTGAGAGAAAAACAACAGAGACACAAAGAATAAATAAAAGGGGCAAGGGATGCACATTAGATGGGGTCTGTATGAGGAGATTTGGGGAGTCTGCACCTCTCCAGTCCCTCAGCCAGAGGGGAAAAAGAGAGGGAAATGAGGCCGGGAAACTGGGATAAAAAGGAGGCTGCACCCTCCAGCAATTTGAGAGACCCCATGGAAATGTCCCATGGCCTCGCCCTTTATTCAAATAAAGTCACAGGGCTCCTCTGCTGCCTTTCTAGACACAACCCTCTGTTTGGGATTTAACTGTTCACTCACCATGATGGTTAAAGCGCAACTTGAAGTGCTTGCCCTGGGCTGGGGTGTGCCCTGAGGTGTGACCTCCTGAGCCTGACCTCTCAGCCACAGGGGGACACTGAACCTCTCCAAGCACTGGTGGCTCTCTGGGGACCATGGCCAAGGTGGGTCAGGGAGTAACCAAAGTACAAAGAAAATGCTGCCAAAATCAGGTCACCACAAACTGCTGCTCCCCATCATCTCACCAGCGGCTGCATGTGCTGTCACATCACCCAGAACTCTGCCAGAAAGATTTCAGTTTTTCTTTTTCCCAAAAAAACCCAGAAGTGTTTTCATTCTGCTCCTAAACTGCAGCTGGTGAAGCAAATGCCGCTTCCCTGTTTTCCCTGTGTCCCACAGGAAGCATTGTGGTGAAGCTGCTCCATTGAGCAGAAGATTTAAGGCACCATCAGGCAGCAGGAGAGCACAGGAGGGAATGTGATGGGAAAATTTATGGAGAAATCAGGAAGGTCTGCCTTGTGTCCTGCTCCCAGCAATGTCACTGAAACCGCGGGAAAAACAAAAACTGTCCAACAACATTTTAGTGTCAGAAAATCAAGGCATCGCTTTATTTTCTGGTCAGGATGTTGTTCTGGCCAGGATGGGACATAGAAATAATTTCATCCACTCACAGCCCGGTGTGCAGAGAAAATCATTCCGTGACACGTGGATTTCACAAGATTTCCCCCAAACTTTATCCAGTCAAACCCATAGAACTTTATTGGTTCAATGTTCATTGATCCAACGTTGAGCAGTCTCTCGCATTGGGAGAACTTGTTGGATCTGGATTCTCCTCGCAATGTATATTTCTCTCTTCTCTGTTTTCCCAGCCGGATGTGTGTCCGAGTAAGGTTTGGCTGATGTTATTCTGTATGGTCACTGATGGATGTGATGAGGATATGGTCACTGTGTCATGGTGTCACTGATGGGTCACTGATGGTCACTGATGGTCCGATGGTCTGTGATGGTCACTGATGGTCATTGGTGGTGGATGGTCACTGTGGCCATGATGGTCTGTGGCTGTTGTGGTCACTGATGGCACTGATGATGATGAAATGGATCACTGATGGTTCACTGATGGTCACTGATGGCATGGTGTACTGATGGTCACTGATGGTCACTGATGTCTTTATCTTTTGTGCTTCTCCTGTCTGTTGAGCTGTGAGCTCCTCAGGCCTCCCCTGGGGAACAATGCCTGCAAAGAATACTCAGCGCCTTCCCGGACAAGGGAACAAAATCTGACTAAAGTTCTATAAATTTTTTAAACTGTTGTATTTTCTGACACCCGCAGTTCACACGGGACAGAGAAGAAGCAGAAGCAGCATCCAGAGCTGCTGGGTGCTGTCCTGCCCTTGCACTCAGCTGTAACAGCTGCGATTTCTCATCGATTCCACCAAAAAAAGCTTCAGCACACACAGAGCAGCGAGGAGGGGATCCCTCCCCCTCACAAAAACACACACACAGAGCTGCCATCCACCCAGGCAGATTTATCGCCGTGATGAACTGATAGAAGCGAGGGAGAGCCTGCAGAGCTTCGTTTAAACCCTCACACAAAGGTCAGCAGAGCTTTGGGAACAAATGAACGCACTGGGAAAAATCAACCCCTGGGGAGTCCCTGGGTGGGCCCTGGGGGTGCAGGGGGGCAGGGCTGGGCACTGCTCCAGGAGCACCCAGAATTTGGGATTGTTTGATCAGGGACACAGGGCTGGACACTGCTCCAGGAATATCCAGAATTTGGGATTGTTTGATCAAGAACACTGGGCTGGGCACTGCTTCCCTCTGCTCCAGGGGCACCCAGAATTTGGGAGTGGTTTAATCAGTTGTGCCAAGCTGGGCACTGCTTCTTTCACTGCCAGGAACATCTCAGAATTTGGGATTGGTTTAATCAGGGGTGCAGGGCTGGGCACTGTTTTTTCTCAGCTCTGGGAACATGCCAAAAATTGAGATTGTTCAACCAGGGGTGCAGGGCTGGGCATTGCTTTTCCCTCAGCTCCAGGATGATCCAGAAGCTGTCATTTTTTTAATCAGGGATGCCGGGCTGGGCATTGCTTCCCTCTGCTCCAGGATCACCCAGAATTTGGTTCAGTTTCAGGAGGAAATCTTGGTCAGTCCTTGTCCCGAGGACCAGGGAGGTGCCTGCAGGATGGAATCGATGGAATTCATTAGCACAGGGCATGGGGTGGGCATCCAGGTAGGAAACATGGAATGAACCTTCTGTCTCCCCATCCTGCCTTTGCTGGTGTTTAATCCCTGTCAAATGTGCAGCACTTTGACTTTCTTTTATTAACAAATAAAATCTCATTTTGTTATTTGGCTAATACATTGGATCCCAAAATACCATTAAAAAAAGAGGAAAAAACACATTTTCTCTTTTTTTTTCTCTTCTAAACATCAAACCTTCTTGTTTCCAGACGCAGCAGGTTTTGCTTTATCTTTCAAAAGAAGGAAATTCCCTTTTGGGTAAAGATAAGGTGTTCAGAATGTCAGCTGAGATAGCTGGGATGAAGAATGACCACGAAGTGGCTCAGAATGGAAGTTCAGACTGTCCTGAGTGGTGGCATCGCAGCACAACTTTATCACACAGTGCTGACAGCTCTTCCCGTGTCCTCCTGGAGCTCTGCCCTGCTCCTCTGCTTCACATCCCTCCTGCTCTGCCTTATCCCTGCTCAGCTCCTCTCACCAAAGCTTTCTCTGAGCCTAAACAAGAAAAAAAAGCAGCTCTGAGCCGGCGTTTGGAGAGCTGAGATGGTTTCTCTGCTGCCACGTTCTGTTCTCTGCTGGATTTTGACATCAGCAGGATTTCCTGCAACACCTCTAATTAAACAACAGTAACTAATCACAGGCAGCAGCCCAAACTGAGCCAGGAGAACGTTTTGGATCCAGAAATGAAGTCAGAGCTTGATCAGCACAAGCACAACTATGTCAGGAGCGAATTCCATGGAATAACGTGGGTTTGAGGATAACCAGGAGACCTTTCTGTGCTGAGTGGGCTGCAGGCAGTGCCACTCAAGGGCTGGGCTCTGAAACAAAGCCCAGACTGAGCAGGCCTTCCTTTCAATCACAGAATTATTTTCAGCCTTATCAAGTGAAGCCTTTTCCCTTTCCTTATCTCATGGAGGGATAACAGCTCAAAATCTCTCTGTGGGCCCATGGGTTTGAAGTTTGGCTGTTCTCACATGTCCAGAATTGCTGAATCAGAGTGAAAATATTGTGAGGTCTTTCTCCCAAATCCTGACTCCTTTTTTGCTGCCTGAAGAAGGGAATTCTTGCCGAGTCACACCTGGTATCCATCAGTGTATCAGTTCCCTCCTGCTGATTTTTCAACCTGTTTGATAATTTAAAGCAAATTTGACAGAGGATTTGGCCTCAAAGTGAGATTCTTCCTACATATTTCTGGCAGGAAGTGGCTGGAGTAAAGAGAGAATTCCTCTTGAGTCACAGCATTGTGGAATTAGGGAGGAATTTGGGTTGGAAGGGATCTCTGAGAGTCTCCTGCTCAGAGCTGCTGCTCATGGCACCAGCATCGATAAATGAGTGGCCATTGGGGAATCCATGGCATTGCAGGTGAGAATTCCAGAGGGAAGGTTTGGAGGCTCCACTCACAGGAAATTTCTTTTATGGCCATTTTGTTCGCTGAACATCTTTTGTCTCATTAGTCTCTTATTTCAAATTTTCCAATGTTCTTCCTGTCTCCAGGAACTGGAGAGAGGGAGGCATTGCTGAGGTACCTCCCTGAGGACTGTGAGCTCCTAAATCAGAGGAAGAATCCAAATCAGAATCCGGATCAGGATCAGGATCAGAATCAGGATCAGGATCAGGATCAGAATCAGGATCAGAATCAGAATCAGGATCAGAATCAGGATCAGCATCAGGATCCAAATCAGGATCAGAATCAGGATCAGAATCAGGATTGGGATCAGGATCTGAATCAGAATCAGGATCAGAATCAAATCAGGATCAGATTTGGGATCAGAATAGGATCAGAATAGGAATCAGGATCAGGATCAGAATCAGGAACAGAATCAGGAACAGAATCCAAATCAGGATCAGAATCAGAGTCAGAATCAAGATCGGGATCAGAATCACAGTGTACATTCATCTGACAACCTTTGTGTTTGGAAGCGTGATGTTGAGTTTGTTTGATGACTTCTGAGAGAAGGAGAGGGTTAAAAGAACCCGGACTCACCAAGAGCGGAGTCTGGATGTGCCAAAACTGGAGGCTGCTGTGACTCTTGGGGGAGACAGGGGCACATTTCCCATCCTGCTCATCCAAAATAGTGCAGTGGATGTGGGCAGGAGATCCGTCAGCAGGAGGAGAGGGATCCATTGTTGTCTGCAGCTCATTAAAGCTGCTGAAAGGCACTATTTTGGGAGGGACTCTGATCAGCACTGAGCTGATCCAGTTGGAGCAAACCTCCCCGTGCTGGCCGAACCTCTCCTGAATCACTCGGGATCAGGGGAGAAAAACAAGCCAGTGCTCGGGTTTTAAACAGAAATTTAATGGAATTTATATTTGGAAGGCAAATTTTACTGAAGCCCAAGGTACAAACTCAATATATTGAGCATTTCACTGTGAATATTGGAGAATTCATTGGGAGGGTTTAGACTGTGATGTGAAAATGTTTTGTGAGCTGATTGTGAGTGAACCATGCAGCTGCTGTGATCGCCACAGCTCCTCTGAGCTCTGTCTCTGCCCTTCCTTACAGCTCCATCCGTGCTCACCTGTCTGTCTCTGTGTTTCGAGGAAGGTTCCTCTTCTCCACAGGGAATATGAAAGGTCGGGTGGCAAGATGCTCATGGTAATCACTCCATTCCTAGCTGGGGATTTTCAGCTGCGTGCTCCAGCGAGGATTACGAGCTTCTGCAACAGCATCCTGAAAATCTCAGGGCGTTATTTGCTGCAGAGGCTGGGAACTCTTTCCGTAGCCACCAGTACGGCTGAGTTTTTGAATTAAAAAAATTTGCATTTCCTTTTTGCAGTCCAGTAGTTAAATTGCTTGCCGGTTGTCAGCACAATCCCAGTAGTCCAGATCAATATTCACATTTTGATTTTGGTTATGAGGGTGAGGATTGCTCCAGCTTTGTTTACCACTGGAAGCTGTGATGAATATTGCTTCCCAAGAGCTTCCTGGTAGCAGCTTTTCCATCCCGTGGTGTGTGTGAGCTCCTGCTGCTGCCTCCCGTGCCAGGCTCCGCAATCCCCCGTCGCTGGGGATCTGTTCAGCGTCTCCACGCTCTCACTGATGGACTTTGAACCGTTCTGCCTCAAAACCTGCAGCAGGTCCTGCTTCCATCCTGATCCTGTGGGATCCTGTGGCATCCTGTGGGATCCAGCACCAGGTGTGGATCTCCCTTCCACCCTGACCCCAGCAGTGTGGGATGCTCTGTGGGATGCTTTTCACATGTCCCTGTCCCGAATCAGCACCCAGGTGTGGATCTCCCTGACCCCAGCTCTGTGGGATGCTCTGTGCTGTCCCCCTGCCCTGTCCCCAGCCCCCAGCTGTGGATCTCCCTTCCATCCTGACCCTAGCTCTGTGGGATGCTCTGTGGGAATCTTTATGGAATGCTCTGTGGGATGCTCTATGAGATGCTCTCCACGTGTCCCCTGCCCTGTCCCCAGCCCCCAGCCATTGATCTCCCTGACCCCAGCTCTATGGGATGCTCTGTGGGATGCTCTGTGCTGTCCCCTGCCCTGTCCCCAGCCCCAGCCGTGGATCTCCCTCCCCATTGCTCAGCTGATCCTTTACCAACCCTCTGTTCCTTCCATCAGCCTCAGCATCTGTTCCAATCCCCACTCTGCAGCTCTTCCAAGGAACACAGGCAGCAATTCAAATTTCAATGAACTGCACACCTGGGCAGCGAGCAGTGCCCGGGGATTTGGGTGTTTATCACTTTTATTTCTTCATTATCTCCCAGCTACGATGGAAGCTGCAGAGGCGGCGAGCGCAGCCTCTCCCACCTAAACTCCGAGGCAGAATTTCCCCTGGTTTGTAGCGGTGAATATTTCATGAGTTTCAAATGCTAATTATGAGTTACCTGCTGCCTGCTAGGGACAACAGGCAGCTTGGAAAGGATTTGTTCCCGCTCCTCCAAGCTCTGCCATGTGTTTGGTGACTCCTGTTTCACCTGAGAATCCAGAGGCTCGAGGCGGTGATGGAAACTCGCACCCAAGTAAAAGCGGGCGTAAAAGATCTGAGCTAGAGATTTTATAGCTCTCAGTCTGTTTTTCTGTAGCCCTGAGCTCGTTTGGAATGGGATTTTTGCATTGCAGCGCTGAGTTTTAATAGGAACACCACATATGTAGAAATATAAAAAATAAATATATAAATGTGAGCTGGCAAAAATCCTTAAGAAACAAACCAATCTTTGGCTGCTTCACCCGCATTCTCCCTACTAAATCCATTCCCTTTGTATCTGTGCCAAGTCCCTTGGAGGAGTATCTGACAAATATTGTTAAAAATGAGATATTTTCCCTCAAAACCAGTTCTGCCTTTTCCTGACAGGTGACTTCTCCGTACCCCCTTTGAATGTAGTGTGCAGCCAGTGATAGGCAAGACTTAAATATTGTAAAAATCTGCCTCTAAAGGTGCATTTGCTGACATGGAGAGCAGTGCCACAATGCTGGCAATAAATTCCATCCGTGACAGCAGTTTCATACCATTAGACAAGGATAATTCCATCCCCTACATTTAGTTCTTGGAAGGCACTCAGATAAAATATCATTACTTGGAAGTTCTCTCAGCACAAAATTGTTGCTAGGTTTTAAAGAAATTCCTGTGAAAATTTTAAAGAAATTCCTGGTTACCTGGAACTGCTGGAGCTGAGTTCTTAGGAGGGTTTGGGAAGCCACAGAGGTACACGAGGAGATACCTTCTGGATTTTCACCTCAGGTGATTCCACGGAGCTTCGTGCTTTTCAGAGAGATGCAAAGGTAGCTGTGGTCTGTGAGGAATTCCACATGGGATTGATAATTAAAAAAAAAAAATTTGATAGATGTGGGGGCTAGGAAGTGTCAGGCTCTTGGGCATGGGGATCTCTGCATCCCTCTGGAATGGTGCAGCAGCCTGGCCCGGCCTTTGAACCCATCACTCCCTTCCTCCTGCACAGGGGATACAGGGGAGTTCTGCTGCTGGGTACCCTGGGGTGTTCTGTGTTCTCCCTGCACTGCAGGGCTGTGACAGAGCCCGATCCCTGTCCCCAAACCGGGCAGAGACTGGGCACTGTCCCCAAGCTGGACAGAATGATCCCTGTCCTCAGACTGGGCCTGATCCCTGTCCCCAAACCAGGCAGAGCCTGATCCCTGTCCCCAATCTGGGCAGATCAATCCCTGTCCCCAAACCGGCAGAGCCTGATCCCTGTCCCCAAACCGGGCCTAATCCCTGTCCCCAAACCAAACAGAATGATCCCTGTCCCCAAATCAGGCAGAGCCCAATCCCTGTCCCCAAACCAAGCAGAGCCTGATCCCTGTCCCCAAACCAAGCAGAGCCTGATCCCTGTCCCCAAACCGGGCAGAATGATCCCAGCAAGGCCAGAGAATGGAGTGTGGCATTTCCCGAGTGCCAGCCGGAACACCCAGAGCTGGGAAAGGACGAACAGCCCGGTTCCTTGAGCGTGTCCTTTCCTGCTCTGTCATTCCCTGGGAGCAGGAGCCACTACGCTCCGGGAGCTGCATCGGTTTCAGCTGCTGTGCACCTCATTAATCAAAACACATCCTTTTGGAAGGCGGCTGATTGCAGCTGAGGCACAGAAGTGCTTACACCTCAGCATCCCTGGTGCCTGGAGGAGGGAAGAAAAACGGGGAAAAGACCTTTAGTGCTCTCCCCGGCTTCGTTCACATTATCTAATCTGCAGGAGCATTGGAAAAATGGGATTTATTTCCCCGGAAAAACTCGGTCTATTAGAAATGGTGATGAAAATAATAATATGAAAATGATATTTGCACTGTGGAGTATTTGGAATGAGTCACAGGCATGTCTGGCTGTGCCAGGAGGTGGGAGGAGAAGAGGAGCAGGTGAACACATGGGAGAAAGGATTGGGGAGAGAGAGAGGGAGAGGCAGACAAAGATGAGGAAGCATGTGCTGCTGGAGTCACTGCCCAGCAGCATTTCCTTGTCCTGGAGCCGCAGGAACATCCTGGGCAATTCCGTGGCACCATCACCCCCGGCCAGTGGCTCCTGCATGGAAAAGGGGAATGTTTCCTCCCGAAAGCAGCAGCACGGAGGTGAGGTGGGGATTTCCTCCCTGCCTGCCGCGGGCATTCCTTGCCTGTGCTCAGCCCTCCCTGCCTGCGCAGTTCACGTGGTTTCCTCCTCCCAGCAGGTAGGATTTGCAATGTCTGAAACAACAAACGTTCTAGAAAGCCTCGGATGCTCAATCTCTGCAAAAATGTACACCAGGATCTCTCATATGGCCAAAGAGATTCTTAATTCAACTCCACCGGTTTCAAAGGCTTGGCACTAGGAACCATTTGAACCAGTTTATCGGTCGGAGAGCTTTTTAAACAGAATAAACAGCCATTCCCAAAGAAGCACGCGCAGGGCTGATTGCCACCCATTTCCTTATTTTTCTCCAAAAAAACCCTCTCCAGTATCAAAAGCTATGTGAATACCCCATCGTAGCCGTTTCCCCGCCGCTTTGGCCTCTGTCGCAGGGGGCCAGCAGTGCGGGCTGGGAGGATTCCCAGCCGGAGCCGTTGTTTTCCCGGGAGCAGCTGCCGGGAAGCGCTGACTCAGGAGCCCACCGGGAAGTGGGGTTCCCCCGTCAGGGAGAGCCCACGCATCCCGCACTGCCCCCGCCAGCCCGGCCCAGCCTCCCGCAGGCCGGCGGCGGAGCTCGCCGGGGGCAGCTGCCCTTGCTTTTTATTTTATTTATTTTTTTTTAAATGATTTCTCCAGGTGCGAGCCCGCAGGAGAGCCGTAGTACCGGTTAGCGCGGCTAACGGGAAAAGCCCAGGGAAAAAATGATCTTTCCGAACCTCCGGGGCGCTGCAGACCGGGGGCAAAGGCGCCGCGTTCCCGCAGGCGAACTCCTGCTGGGGAGCGCGGGCACTCCCCGAGCCCCTGCTCTGCACGCAGGGGAGATATTCAAGGTGAACCCCCGCTTTTCCCTGCGATCCGGGTTCGCCCTTTGCCACAAAACCCCCCGTGCCTCCACGAGCAAACCTGCCCCCGGCAGCCACACCTCCGGGCGGAGCGGGGAGCGGCCGCATCCCGGAGGAAAAAAGGAATATTCTCGCTCCCATTTATTGACTTTGTCATGTTTACGACGCTGCTATTTATAACGCGGCGGCGGCCCGGCGGCGGGGGCCGCTGAGGCGGGGCGGGCCCGTGCCCGCAGCGCGGTGCCGCAGCGCCGGCGCGGTGCCCGTGGAGGCGGCGGCGGCCGCAGCCCCGCGGTTGCCGGGCGTTGCCCCTTTAAGAAGCCCGGGTGCTGTCTCAGGTAGGCAGAGCCTGTGCGCTGTAGCCGTCCTATGGCAACCCAATAGAATGGGATCGCTTCATGAATATTCCCAGGAGCAGGGGCTGCGTGAGGAATAAGTGATGACAGTGATGTAAGCAAGCGGTGGCCGCTGCAGGTTGCAGTTCATTGTGTTATTGGCCGCCAGGTTGAGGAGTTCGAGGCTGGAGCTTCGCTTTCCGGAGGATGTCAGCCCGCCGGGAGCCGCGGCACATTTGCATCTCGAAGCCAACATGGCAAGGCGGCTGCGGCCGCCGCTGCCGCCCTCCCTCGCCTTGCAGCCAGAAGTGTGTGCCTCTCCTCTAGACTTCTTGCCCAGCGCTCAGCATCTGAGCACACGGGGATTGCAGTGACACTCACCAAGGGGAGACGAGCAGCAAGTAGCCAAATCGGGACAACGGACAAGAAGGAGAAGGGTGGGGGGGCTTTTTGCCTTCCCTTTTTTTTTTCTTTTTTTTTTTTTCCCCTCCTTCCCTCTCCTTCTGGATGAGAGGCTGTGTTTTGATGCAGAGCCTGTGGATGCCACAGCCCGGTGAGGAGATGCCGCGCCAGTCTCCGCTCCGCCGTGCCCCGTGAGCCGGGGGCAGGGGCCTGGGGGCAGTGCCGCTTCCCCTGGCTGGGCAGAGCCGGGGGGGCTCTCTCGCCGTCCCCGAGCAGCAGCAGCAGCAGCGGCCATGGACAAGCTGCCCCCCTCCATGCGCAAGAGGCTCTACAGCCTGCCCCAGCAGATCGGACCCAAGGCGTCGATCATGGACGAGGAGGATGACAGCGACAAGGACACCCGCAGGAAAAGCATCAGGCTCAAGCCGCTGCCTTCGCCCTCTGCCGGGAGCACCCGGGCCCTCGGGGGGGACCCCGGCCGAGGCGGGGACCCCGGCCTGCTGGAGACGGAGGCCGGCGGCAAGGGCGCCAAGACCAGCACCAACGGGGACTGCCGCCGCTTCAAAGGGAGCCTGTCCTCGCTCACCAGCCGGCACCTCCACGACGCGGCCGAGGAGAAGCGGCTCATCGGCGGCGAGGGCGAGCCGGCCTCCCCCGGCGAGGACAGGAGCCCCCCGGCAGCGGGGAGCTGGAGCAGGGGATGCCCGTGCCCCCGGCCCCCGCCTCGCCCCCGGACCACAGCCGTCCGGGCTGCTCCTCCAGCTCCATCAAGGTGGAGGGGGCGCGGGGTGCGACCAGATCACCCCCGACGAGGAGCAGAGGCTGGGCCAGGCCGGCTTCATGCAGAGGCAGTTCGGGGCCATGCTCCAGCCGGGGGTCAACAAATTCTCCTTGAGGATGTTTGGCAGCCAGAAGGCCGTGGAGAGGGAGCAGGAAAGGGTTAAGTCTGCCGGGTTCTGGATCATCCATCCCTACAGCGACTTCAGGTACAGCCCCCCCCCCGGTTTCCCGGCCCACTCCAAACTAGCTGGCCTGCCCCTTCCCATGCCACCTCCCGCCAGGGCACCCTCCCCGACGGAGCCTGCCCTGGTCATTTCCTAGTGACCAGCTGGAGGACACGGCCGAGATCCGCTCCACTCACACCAGCTGCAGGCTTCATTCACGTTTCACCTTGATTTTAGCGTCCCCACACTGCTAGTAATTTTGTTTTTAAACCCTTTGTCTTCGGCTTTTGGCGATGGAAAGGCTCTCCTTAAGTTGGGTGTAAAGGGTGAAAAACGTTCCCACCTGATGCACAACTCTAGACTAGAAGCGTGGTGTCTGATCCTAACTAGTCCCACATCCTCTGATGTCCCTGATTGATGCTTCCCGTTTTCACACCTCCCGAGTCCTTCCCCTTCCCCTTCCCGAGAGTTGGGCAGGGATGCTGCCACTGTTGCTGCTCCGTGGGCGTCTGACTGCAGCACGGCTTGTCAGGAATCGGGATGTGCCGGGGCTGGCAGCGCTCCTTAACAGGGGAACAGCCTCTCTTTGGCATCTCCACGTCCTCGTTCGCAAAAATTATTCGGGATTGGGAATGGTTAGCGCTGACTTTAGGAAAGCCATGGCTGGCTCTCGCTCCGCAGCAGCATTTCCTTGGAGGTTAGTGAGGAAATTAACTTGGAAACCCTAGAGCCGGGTTTTGTGAAGTCCTGCTTAGCAGAGGGGCTGTGTTTGGGTATTTCCGAGCAAAGTATCGTCTGCTGCACAGGTGAATTGTCCCCTGCAATACGCGTTTAAAGTGCTGCAATCAATAATTAATTACTGAGTGCAATCAATGGCTGAGGTTTATTGCTTCAACTTTAATTACAGCGGGCTTACGTCGCGCGTTCAGGAGCACACGGCAGAAGAATATCGTTCAAACGTGCCTTTGTCGTGCTCCGTGATTTTATTGAATTCTGGGACTCTGCAAGGAGCCTTGCATGATTCCCCAAAAATACGGCGAGCGAGATCATTGCAGGAAGGAGTTTCGGGGTGGGTTTGGGCTCCTGGAGGCAGGAATGACAGAAACCTCCTGACACCACCTATCAGGGATTTAGTCAGCAGCCCAGACGTGCAGCAGATTCAGCACTGGCACTGACCAGATTCCTTGATATTTGCTTGGATTAACAAATGTTAGTAGAAGACTCTGTGAGTTGGAAGACTGCACTGTCATTTAAATTCAGTGCATTCAAGTGTCCCGAGCACACAGCTGACTGAGCTTAGGAGGCTTTCCAGCAGCTCCAGCGTGAGGCAGAGTCCTTGCAAGCACAGCCTTACCATATCCCGCTCTGGAACCAGGGGAAAATTGCCTCCTGGTGAGACCGATGAAGTAATAGCTCTCAAGCACTGAAATGTGAGCAGGAGCAGCCTTCAGAAGAACAAAACCAGTTTCAGGCTCTGCTATATTTGCAGTGAGTTTGCCGTTAGTCTGGAGTTTAACCACCGGGTTGTTCTAGAGAGGTGTGCTCCGTGTGCCGCGCCCTCAGGGAATTCGGGATTTAAGCTCGGGGTTGTGTCTGGATTTGTGCAAAAGCAGCGTTCAGTTTCCACATCCTCCCGTGTCTCTAATGGGTTTATTCCCTGCCTATTTTGAGCACAGACCCAGCCTGCAAACTCGAGCAGCAGGAGCTGAGCCATCCACCTTGCCCAAGGTGAGGTGGGCCCAAGAGTTGTGCTGTTTAAAGTTCCTACGCAGCCAGTGCTTATTCCACAAAACGATGATGTAACTTTTCATTCCTGAGGTACTGTGGGGCCTCTTCTGGCCTTGCCCAAAAAATGAGATCTGCTGGCAAGATGTCATTTGAGCCCTGATGATGCCCCAGAAGCTGCTGGCGCTGAGCTGTTTGGTGCATGCAGGGCTCCGTGGGTGCCAGGGGGATGCCTGGTGTTCAGAACAGGGTCCTGCCCTGGCAGAGCTGGCCATCTCAAGGAAAGGCATGAGGAGCTGGGTATCTGCACCCTGGAGCACATTCCAGGTGGGCTGGAGGTTCTCTGTGCGTTGGTGTAGCAGCTTAGCCTGGCCCAGGGGGGCTGTCACCCTGCTGTCACCCTGCTGTCACCCTGCTGTCACCCTGGGATGGGCAGTGGGATGAGTACTGGAGCCACGTGAGGAGGCCGGGAGGAGCTGCATGCAGCACTGCCTGGGCAGGGGGGACATTTTCGGGGAGGCTGTGCTCACCCCGGTTTCTGGGTCACTCGCAGCGGGTCTGCTCTGACAGGAATGCTGCTTGGGGAACGTGGGCTTCCACAGAAAATGACCCACGGACAACAGTGTCATGAAGGGGAAGAGTGGGAGCCTTCCTTTCCCACCTTCTGACAGTCTCTGTGTTCCTTCTTTCCCTCCGCTAAAGCATTTCTCCTGGGAACAACTCCCGTGAACACGGCTAACGTTTCCTGACCTCTGGAATGCAGCAGATTGCACCAAAGAGCAGATCTTAGCAAAATATTAGCAGGAGCTGCGTCCGTGCCCCAAAGGAGGGTGCTGGGCGCTCTGGGAATTACGCAGCGCGGTTCCCAACCGCTCTGTGTTCCGGCCAGGTGCGGATCTTGGAGCCTCCTTTGCTGGTGCCAGGGTTGTGCAGCAGCTTTGCTGGTCAAGGGTTGAGTTGGGAAAGGTTTACCCTCCTGAGCTGCCTTTGTGTGCTCTTGGAGAAGGCGTTGAGCGGCCTCTCCAGGCCCTCGTGACTGCTAGCCCCGAGCAGCCGGGGCCGGGAAGTTTGCATGGAACACTCCAGGCCGCTCGGTGCACTGCTGTGAAATGACATTGGTGCGATCCTCCGCGGAGCCGCCGCTCCTTCCAGAGGAGCTCCCGATTTAGAATGGAGCGCAGGCTTTCATCATTGTCTCATTAAATTACCGTTTTGGCTTCTAATGGGGCTAATTCCAGTGGCAAATCTATGACCCTCCAGGAGTAAAACAAATTAATATGGATTCAGGCTCTGGTGATCTCTGCTTTTAGTCCATTGTGAGGGGAAAAGACATCGAATGACCTTTATAAAAATCAAGCTCGGTGCCCCTGAGTACTCCTGACTAATGCAGTGGGCTGGTTCTAGAAGCACTTAAAAGGTGTCTTAGCAGTTTCTAATGAAAATTAAGAATCCTGGCTCCCGTTCTGAGGTGCAGATGCGTGTGCTGGCAGCTGGAGCTTATTTGCATCTGTGGCTGATTGCACACCGGTGCGGAGCCACCGCGTATTTCCTAGATCAAGATTTATCTGTGACTTTGAAAGCTCTTCCACTGGGTAGGCAGAATTGTGTTTTATTGCTCAGAGGAAGCATTGATCCGGTACAATTGGTTTAATAAAAAAATTCCAGACAAACAATGATCTGTCTAGCTCGGAGCTGACTGAAGCATATGGGTTGGAGCCGCTGCCCAGAATTGCTCCCAAAAAAAAGTGTAGTGTGCTGCTTTTAGGAAGACCTGAGAACAGATACACTATCTGAGGGCCCAAAATAGTCCCAGCAGTGGATGTAAATAGAACTGCACGTTATTCACTGCCCGGTAATCTATTCGCTTCCCTTCCTCACGCCGAGGAAAAGCTGCCTTCTCTCTGCAAGCATTCCCCTCGACAGCAACTACAGATTTCAGACTTTCTCTTTTCACCAGTGTCCGTTATTGTAACTCTTGTGTGCAAACATATCCTTTATCTCATTATTCCTCTGCCAGAGCTCCCTGGCTGCTGGGGAGGTTTCTGTGGCAGCAAAAGCTCAGGTGTGAGGTGTAAGGTAGGGGAAAGAACAAAACTGTCGCTTCCCTTCGTGCTGTGGCATGCCTCGGCCTCCCTTCTCGGGGGAAATCAGTGGGATTCGCTAATTATTGTGCTGAGAGCTGAACCCAGTAGCTCTGCAGGATGGAGCAGGAGCAGGAGGGATGTGTTGAGCAGGAATGGAATGGGATGAGTTCAGCAGGAATGGAATGGGATGAGTTGAGCAGGAATAGAAGGGATGTGTTGAGCAGGAATAGAAGGGATGAGTTGAGCGGGAATGGAGGGATGTGTTGAGCAGGAATGGAGGGATG
Source organism: Malurus cyaneus samueli (assembly GCA_009741485.1). NCBI lineage: Eukaryota > Metazoa > Chordata > Aves > Passeriformes > Maluridae > Malurus > Malurus cyaneus. The sequence continues at coordinate 5,445,976 of CM019223.1, forward strand.
TGTTGAGCAAGAATGAGCAGGAATGGATGGGATGTGTTGAGCAGGAATGGAGGGATGTGTTGAGCAGGAATAAAAGGGATGCATTGAGCAGGAATGGAGAGATGTGTTGAGCAAGGAAGGGATGTGTGTTAAGGAGGAATAGAGGGGATGTGTGTTTACTTTTCCCACTCCCATCTGGTTTCCTGCCCCTCTCCAGGCTCTGTCTGTGCACGCTGCTCTCCTTAGGAAGCTGTTGCCCATGTTTCGGGAGGGTGAACAGTTTGTGGAGTGTCTAGCAGTGCTGACAGACTCTGGCAGCTCCCTTGGTGAGGGTTGCTCCATGCTCCTGGGCAGCAATGCCCTTTTCTCCATGCCCTGCCCAAAGCGCTGCTCCTCACGCCACCCTCCCTCTGTGCTGCCCAAACACAGATCCCGTGATTTGGCCTTTGCCCCCAGTGCCCGGTGAGGAGCTGCATGTGGGAATTCTGCATCAGGGAACGCTCTGTGCTCAGGGAGCAGCCGCTGTGGTGGCAGAACCTGCTCCTGGTGTTAGGAATCACCAACAGGTTTGCAGTGGGCAGCTCCCAGGATTTTCCCTGTTCTCCTCTTTGTGCTGATGGGGCTGCCCAGGATAGCACAGGGACACATATGGGGAGTGGAGAAAATCCCACTGTGCTGCAGAAAATTCCCTGGCAGTTCCCAGGAGCAGAACATGGGGATCCCAACAGGAGCGACATGAAGGATAACCCAAATTCCACTGACAGAGTGGATTGGGTCTCTGTTGCCCTCAGTGGACTTCCAGGCTGAGGCAGAGCCGTGTGTTTGTGACTGTGACAAAGGGAAGGAAATAATAAAAGAAAATAAGGGAATGAAATAAAATAATACAACAAAATAAGGGAATGAAATAAAATAATAAAATAAGGGAATGAAAATCCTGTGTCCCAACTTCCCATGTCCAGAGGAAGAGCAGGCTTTGTGGCCCAGCTCGCTGAGCAGGAGGCAGAGGATGAATAATCCCACTCTAAAGAATCTGTGTAGGAATTCAGCTTTTTGTAGGGGGCATGGTCAGGTGCCTGAGCTGGAAATCAGGCAGGCCTCACTCAGTAAAGGCAACACCTCAGTGGATCACTGTGATAAAATACTTTAATTTTGCCATGGTTTAGTTGAGGTGCTCGATGGGTTGGACTCGAAGATCTTGAAGGTCTCTTTCAACCCTGGTGATTCTGTGATTCTGTAATATTACAGTATTTTTACGTGGAGAAAATGAGATAAAATAACAGATATAATGACTAAAGCAAGAGCTGAGATTGAACAAAGGGCTGTGATTGAGATTTTCTGCATAAACTCAAGTCAGATCCTTCATACCAATCTCTGCCAATAGATGAAGACATTGTCTCTCCCACAGAAGCTCCTCCCTTGGTGCACTCAGGGCTGGCTCCTTTGGGAAAAACAATTTCACATTTTCTCCATCTCTCCTTGGAAGATAACATATCTTGTTTATTATCTTATTCAGATCCTGGTGGGGAAAAAAAAAAGAGCAATTTTCTCACAGCTTTGCAAAATACTCAACAGTGCCAACAATAAATGTTCAATTCACTTGCTGACAGCAAGGAAATTGGGGATATCACCCCCAGATGGTAGTGAGGTGGACAGACTGGTGGGAATTAGGGTTAAACTGTGTCTGAACTGGGTGTGGTGGAGGTTGTGCAGAGCAGGAGGCTCCTCACAGCATCCCCTCGGTCAAAACTCTGCCCTGGGGTGCTCCGAGGAGGGCACAGAGCTGATGGCTGCCACATTCCCGTTTGGACCATTCCTCCATGAGCAGCCAGAGCGGGAAACACGCCCAGCCACCCACCCTCTTCCCCAGCCTCCGCTGATGTTGGTTTGTCTGTTGTTATGGCAAAAATAATCGCTGCTGTAAACAACGACGCTGTGTTCGCTGCCCTCAGCCTCGCAGGATGCGCTTCCAGGCACACTTTGGGCTCCTTTCCTGGTGCTGCTGCAGGAGCTTTCTGGCCCAGGGGGAGGCTCTGAGCCCTGCTCACCTGCCTGGCCATCACACCTCACCCTGCAGGACCTTATCAATCACCTCACCCTGCAGGACCTTATCAACCACCTCACCCTGCAGGTCCATATCTCCTCCTCTAAAACCCTACCGGGCTCCTGTGGGAAATCTCCTTCCTGCCCCAGGGAAATCCTTTTGGGAAATCTCCTTCCTGCCCCAAGGAAATCTCCTGTGGGAAGGAAATCTTCTTCTTGCCCCAAGGAAATTTCCTGTGGGAAAACAGCTCCTGTGGGAAATGTCCTTCCTGCCCCAAGGAAATCCCCTGTGGGAAATGTCCTTCCTGCCCCAAGGAAATCTCCTGTGCAAAAACGAGTTTCAGTGGGAAATCTTCCTGCCCCAAGCTGTTCCTCCTGCTGAAGGAGGCAGGAATTCTCTGGGAAGCTCTGGTTTGATCCATGTGTGTAACATCACAAACTCCTGCTTCCCTGCATCCCTGCTGCTTCCCCTGACCCCGAGCTTTGACCTGTGCAATCTTTAACACAGTGTTTTGTTCTGGTTTTAAAAACATCTCAGTCTCCTTGGCATAACCATATCTCCAAGTTCATTACTTGGAGATTTTCCGGGCTCTGCTGCTCTGCCCTCTGCTCCAAACCACATTCCAGAGTTATCCCAGGCCCCACAGGGAGCACATTACAAACTCCCTGCTCCATTTCCTCCTGCTCACCTTCAGCCCCGCTTTCCCCACCTCTCACTGGGGATGTTCCTCATCCCCTCAGTGCCATCTCCATTTTCCGGCCTCCTCCTGGCAGGATTCTTGTCCAGCCAGTCCCAGATCCCAAAATCCAGCTTCTTTCTCATCTGATCACTGATTTCCCCCTGTTCTCAGCAAGGCCTCACCCCTTCACCCCCTGCAACGTTCCACCGTGCTCACTTGTCGTGGGTTTAAACCTTTTTTTCCCTTATCCAAGTCACGGCACCAAAAATGTTGTGGCTTGAACTTGACTGAAAGCCAAAAGCACCCAGCGATGTTCCTCCCTCCCTCCCCCCGCCACCGGAGAGGCAGAAGGGAGAGCAAAAAGCCCAATTAACACAAAAATTTATGGCTTCAAGATACGATAACATAAAATGAAGAAAAGATATGTATATGCTCCATAGAATGGTCAGACAGGCTGATTAACTTAAGTTGCAAAAATAGATTTATTACTACTAACTACTAAGAATACTACGTCAGTGGGGAGGGGAACAAAGATAGGGGAAAAATTTATAAGGAGAAGAAAAATAAAACAGACATTTTAAGACACCTGTTTCTCTTTCCAGGACCCCATGCTCTTTCCAGGTTGTTCCTTCTCCATCCCCCATGTTTTCCCACACAACAGGGGACAGGAATGAAAGCCTAACACAGATCAAAACACTCATTACAGTTGTCGTCCAACATCATAGGAGAAGTGTTCTTACATCTCCAAGCTGTGGAAGTTATTTTTCCAAGAAACAGTCAGTGTAGAACTGCTGATGGCAAGGGATTCTTTTTCTTTACCTCATGGGAGAAAGGAAAACACTCCTCCAAGGCCAAACTGTGTTATTTAAGGCCACTATCACAAATCTCCCGGCAGAACACAGCTTCTTCTAGGCATCAACTTGCTTTCAGACATGGGGCAGGGGCATCTCTTCCTCCTCCCAGAACACAATTTCTTCTGAGCATCAACTCGCTTCAGACGTGAGGGGGGCCAAGCCTCTTCCCCTTTTTGGCTCCTGATCAGTACAGTCCTCAAAGGCCAGATTTTTTTATCTCGGGTGCAGGGTCTCTCTTTTCTATACAGTTCTCTCATTGTAGAAATAGTCCTTTCAAGAACAGTTTGTTTTCTCCATGTTTGAGCACCACAGCAACAGCACAACAGCACCTGTCTTCTTCTTACTGTGATCTTGGGTCTCCATTATTTTTCCACATCTCCTCACCCTCCTGCTCTGTTTTTCCCCAGTGCATGATACTTAAACTAAATACCAACAACCTAAAAACTACATGGCAGCCGCCCCATCTTGTTTTGAATTATTCTTAAGTACAAGACCATCCGTCATCACAGAGGTGCAACCAACCTGTGCAATTGGCCCAGCAGCCTGTCCATCAACCTCAGAGCCACAATGGATTGGCTCTAAAACACAGGGGGTAGGGCTTCTTTCACTGGAGAAGAAGGAAAAAGCTTCTAGAACTTCCTCACAGGAGCCATCTTTGTGGTTTCTTGGTCCCATCCCCCCACCACCAAAAATCGGACCGAGTAAAACCAGGACATCACTTTATTTAATTTACTCGCTCCAGTTCCAGTCTCCATCCTTACCCTTCAGCTTTTTCTCCAAACCAGTTCCTTCTTCTCCTACATCTTCTTAGTTGCTCTCATCCTTCTGACTCTTCAAACAATCTCAGTTTTCTCCATCCCTTTCCTGACTTTAAGAAAGGATCATTTTTCCCAGTAATTTAAAACCCTTCCACATTATCCTTCTCTCTATCCTTAGACGCTGCCAATGCTTAGACAAAAGCCACCAATTTTCTATTTTTTTTTTTTTTTTTTAAATCCTCAGGCCAAAGCATTTAAAATGATGAATCCGTCTAGAAGCACAGCCTCCACCGCAGGAGAACAAAACAGATTTTATTAGAAGGAAAAATGCAGTTTCCGAGGGTAAAACCCACAGGATCGGCGCAGGACTTTGCAGTCCTATTTTAAGAAGGTAAACTTGGGGTTTCAATCCGGCCTTGCTCTGGTTAGGTAACCGTGCTCGTGCTCTCTGTGGCACTGAGGGGTTTTTTTTTCTGCTCCAGAGTCACTGCTGCAGCACTGAAATCCATTTATTACACAGATAAAAGAGTGATCTTTGTCTGGAGATAACACAGTGTCATTTTAGCTGGAAACCATTGAAATTTGTCTTTGTTTCTGATGTGTTATGAGCATCTCATTAGCGAGCCCATGAATCCCTCCGTTCGCTCTCAAAACCAACTATCTGAGCTCTCATCTGTGCCAGAGCAGAGATTTCCTCCTTTCTCTTATTTTTGAAAGCTGTGTTGGTGCCAAGGCAGTTATAGGTCAATTGAGTTATTGTTGGTTCTAATTGGCACTCTAACAAGCTATTAAATCAATTTACCTACAGATGAATGTCACTCAAAAAGCAAGGTGCCAGCTCCCTTTGAGAACTTCAAAAAGCCCATTTCCCCTGCCAGCGCCAGGGAAAGGTCAGGCTGCAGGGAAGTGGCCACTCGAGCTTTGCCCCTGAAGTGTTTGTGCTGCTGAACTCGGGCCAGGCCGTGAGGAGGGCTGAGACCATTTCCAGAGCTCGAGGCCAAGAGGAGGTGTTGAGAACATCACCAGCTCCGAGAGAGGCTCTTCCATCCCTGCTTTGGGGTGTGACAGAGCTTTTGGGCTCATTTCCATGCGAGAGGTGCAGGGGCTGTGCGTCCCACGGGTGTTCCTGTGGCTGTGGGGGCGGGTGCAGTGTCCACAACCATCTCAAACCAGGCTTCCCCTTGCAGAGTTATGGTGAGAGATTTGATTGTGATTCTGTTTGGCCAGAGATTAACAAGATTTTTCTCGCTTCCCTTACAGTGGAAGGGTTGATTCTGTTTGGCCAGATCTTCACCAGGTTTCCTCGCTTCCCTTGCAGAGTTATGGTGAGAAGGTTCATTTTGATTCCGGAAGGCCAGAAATTCATGAGGTTTCCTGGCTTCCCTTTAGGGGTCAGAACCATTATGGTAGAAGGGTTGATTTTGATTCTGCTTGGCCAGAGATTCACAAGGTTTCCTCATTTCCCTTTCAGAGTTAATAGTGGAAGGGTTGATTTTGATTCTGTTTGACCAGAGATTCACAAGATTTCCTGGCTTCCCTTTAGAGGGGTCAGAGCTGTTACGGTGGAAGGGTTGATTTTGATTCTGGATGGTCAGAGAGTCGCCAGATTTCCTCTCTTTGCTTGCAGAGGGGTCAGAGCCGTTATGGTGGAAGAGTTGATTCTGTTTGGCCAGAGATTCACAAGGTTTCCTTATTTCCCTTGCAGAGTTACGGTGGAAGGGTTGATTTTGATTCTGGATGGTCTGAGATTCACAAGGTTTCCTCACTTGAGTTGCAGAGAGGTCGGAGCTGTTATGGTGAGAGGGTTGATTTAAGCTCCTTTCTTTGATTTTGATGATCTCTCCCCACAGCAGTGCTCCAGGGCTCATCCCCACAGGCCTGAACGCTCCTTGGTGGGGTGGCTGTAAATTTGTCACCCCCGAGCTTGTCAATCTGTCACCCCCGAGCTTGTCAATCTGTCACCCCCCCAGCCTGCAGGGCAGGACAAGGCTCTCGCCCTGGCACATTCAGGATCCCGGCTGCTCTCCCACCAGGACAGGCAGTGATGGGTGCCCAGGTCCCCTCGTCACCAAAAATTGGAAAGGAAATAAAAACCCTCCAACACTCTATTTGAAATTATAGAGAATCAGGCATTACTTGATTTCCTGGATGTGCCAGGATGTGCCAAAGGAAATATTTGAGAGGATTTCCCCTCAAGCTTTATCCAGTCCAAACTCACAGAGATACCTCATTTCAAAGTCCATCAGTTCAGAGCTGAGCAAACCCCAGCGTTCACTTTCCTATTGGATCTGAATTTCTTTGCTTCTGATGTTCATTGGGTCTTCATTCCTTGATTTTCTCATCAGTTTTTTCAGGACTGGATGTCTCCAACTCTGCCAGAGGCTCTGGGGTGGGTGTTTGTAGGAGGCCGCTGATCTTCTGTTGATGTTCTGTTGATTCCGTTTATTTTTTTGGGATTTTTTTTGCTACTCCCAGTCTGTAGACACGTTTAGCCCATCTCTGTAGAGTGATGCTAAATTTCCTAAAAAACCTTAAAAATAATTCCCTTCCCCAAAGCAAAGTCAAACTAAGCCCGACTAGACAAATAAAATAAATTTTAAAAGCAATATTGTTTCCAACAATCACCCCCCTTGGAAGCAACTTTTTTTAAAGTCACTTCCACGAAACCGATTGTTTTAAACTAAATTAACTCAAATACATTTCCAGCAGCCTGGGGTGGGCTGGGGCTCGGGGAGGCACGGGGCAGAACAGCTCCGTGCGGCTCTGCAGTGCTGACAGCGCGGCCCGGGGGTGTCAGCAGACACAGCACTCACAACTCCCGGAGCGCAGCACCGCCAGCAAGGTGCTCTTGGAGAGCCCTCCCTCCCTTCCCTTCCCTTCCCTTCCCTTCCCTTCCCTTCCCTCCCTCCCTTCCTTCCCTTCCCTTCCCTTCCCTCCCCTCCCTTCCCTTCCCTTCCCTTCCCTCCCTTCCCTTTCCCTTCCTTCCTTCCTTCCCTTCCCTTCCCTTCCCTTCCTCACCGACCGCGGAATTATTCACTGCGAGCAGCATCACCCTTTTCAGTCCCAGGCTGGGGGAGAAGCGGGCTCTGCTCTCCCGAGGGCAGAGGAAGGCAGCGCCGTGAGAGCAAAGCAGATGAGCGTCCAGAAGGGAATTCCAAGGTCAGCCCCAGCCCCACCGCTGGCACGGTCCGGGGCACGGCGGCTGCAGAGATAATCCCGCTTGCGGTGGCTCGTCCAGATGTGCTAACGAAGGGTTGAACTGCCGAGGGGTTTCTGTGCCTCGGGTTTCCGTTTTGAGGCAGTTCAGGAGTTGCGGGTTGGCGGTTCAGTCCGCTGCAGGAGCTCGGACTCGTGTTTGTGGCTGTGCTCGGGGTGTCGGTGAGCACCCGGCAATCAGGAGCTGCTCGGGGAGTGACAGCCCAGCTCTGTGCGCAGCTCCAGGGGACTGGGAGCGCAGGAACGCGGCTGGGAGCCGCTTCTGCTCCTCTCAGAGCCTGGGCGCTGTCACGGTGTTATCCCACCTGAGAGCACGGGGAGGGGATGGAAACACCTGGAGAACCCCAGGGAGGTTCCATGTGATCCTCATCCCACCGCGGGGAAGGGTGGGGATGGAAATCCCTGGAGAACCCGGTGTTATTCCCATCCCACCTGAGCACGCGGAAGGGATGGAAACACCTGGAGAACCCCAGGGAGGTTCCATGTAATCCTCATCCCACTGTGGGGAGGGGTGGGGATGGAAACCCCTGGAGCCCCAGTGTGACCTTCACTCCACCTGAGCACGGGGAGGGGACAGAAACCCCTGGAAAACCCAGGGAGCTGCGGTGTGATCCCATCCACCTGAGCACGGGGAGAACATGGAAACCCCTGGAAACTCTGGGGAGGTCCTGTGTGATCCTCATCCATGCGAGGTGAGGGGAGGGGATGGAAACCCCTGGAAACCCCAGTGTCATTCTCATCCCACCTGAGCACGGGGAGAGCATGGAAACGCCTGGAAACCCCAGGGAGGTGTGGTGTGATCCTTACCCGACCTGAGCACAGAGGGGGGATAGAAAACCCCCAAACCCCGGTATGATCCCCATCCCACCTGAGCATGGAGAGCATGGAAACCCCTGGAAACCTGAGGGTGGGGAGGGGATGAAAACCCCCCAAAACCCTGGTGTGATCCTCATCCCACCTGAGCATGAAGAGCATGGAAACCCGTGGAAACCCCGGGGACGTGCACTGGGGTTTGCTGTGTGTGGGAAAGCGAGGGCTGGCAGTTATCAGCACTCAGGAGGAGATAACGGCTGCGTTCCAGAGACTGCGGGGCTCCACTCCACAAATCCTTCCTGCTGATTCCAGCTCAGCACTAACATCTCCCAGCAGCTGTGCCTGGTGCATCTCGGGGGGCTCTGGAGAGCCTGAATTATCCCTCCCCATGTCCCCCTTTGTGCAAAGACCCTGCACGGGGACATCCTGGCTCGGCAGAGCAGCAGCAGCAGCGCCCACCTCCCTGCTGGCATAGCCTGGCCCAGCTCTCCCAACAGCCCAGGTGATAAGAGAGGAGATAACGCTGCCTGGGCTGGCTGCAGCGTTTTTAACAGCAGCTTTCATTAAGCACAAATTCTCGATGCTTGACCTTTCCCCCTCCGCTTCAAAGTCCTAACGCGTGCACAAGTTCCACTTCTATTAATAACAAGAGGAATATATTTTTCCATCCCTCTTTTGCCGTGAATCGCGGGGAGGGCAGGAGGCAGGGCCGGTCTAGACTGCAGATGATGGGCTGTTCTCCTTGATGCCCGTACAAAGCACTCGGATCGTGCTCATTGAGCCGTGGATGCGCTTGGAATGACAAGCAGGGCCTGGCAGACGGAAGGACAAGCTGGAAGGGATGTCAAGCACGCAGTTGGGACCTGTCACCCATCCTCAACTGAATTCTCCGTGCCTTGACTTCTCCAGCTTGGAAAAAGGGGGTGATGGTGCTTCCAGGGGCCATGGAGGATGCTGGGGCACTCTAAAATATTTTAACGTGCCAGCAGATGCCAAGAGGAGATGCCACCAAGGGTGGGGTCGGTGCCTACCAGGCAATTCCATGACAATTTCTTTGGGATTCTCCCTTTCTGTGTAGTGCTGTAGATTCGGTCTCAGTCTTTTATTTGAAGCCCAAAAATGAGTGGAACCGTGTGCTGTCGGGTGATTTCTGAATCCTTGGTTCCTTTGTTTTGGTCAGGAAGGCGGTTCCATGTGTGGTGCTCCATGTGTTGCCTGGCACAGTTAGAGCTGGGCTGGGAAAAGGCAGGAGAAAAGGCTGCACGGATGGATTTTACCTTTTATGTCCCTAAATGAGGATTGTGCAGCCCCTGCGTGGAGTGTGGAGATGCTCTCGGGGGAAAATGTTCCATCTCTGCCTCGCCAGTCACGTGTGCTGCAGGGTGTGCTGCCCTTTCCCTTGGGAACTCTGGATTCAGTAATCCCAGTCCAGATGTGCCAAAACATGCTTCATGGACAGCCTTAAATTCCATTCCAGATGTGCCAAAACCTGCTTCATGGGCATCCTTAAATCCCATTCCAGGTGTGCCAAACCCCAGCTCATAGACACTTAAATTCCACTCCAGGTGTGCCAAAATTTGGGCACAGATGCTCAAATCCCACTCCAGATGTGCCTAACCCCAGATCACAGACACGCTCAAATCCCACTCCAGATGTGCCAAAACTTGGGCACAGATGCTCAAATCCCACTCCAGATGCTCAAAGCCCTCTCCAAATGTGCCAAACCCTGGCTCACAGACACAGATCCCTCTCCAGATGTGCCAAACCTCTGTGTCAGAGACATGCTTCAATCCCACTCCAGATGTGCCAAAACCGACTCACACTCTCAAATCCCACTCCAGATGTGCCAAACCCCGTGTCACAGACCCTCCAATCCCACTCCAGATGTGCCAAAACCGATTCACAGACCCTCAAATCCCACTCCAGATGTGCCAAACCCCGTGTCACAGACCCTCCAATCCCACTCCAGATGTGCCAAAACCGATTCACAGACCCTCAAATCCCACTCCAGATGTGCCAAACCCCGTGTCACAGACCCTCCAATCCCACTCCAGATGTGCCAAAACCGATTCACAGACCCTCAAATCCCACTCCAGATGTGCCAAACCCGTGTCACAGACCCTCAAATCCCACTCCAGATGTGCCAAACCCTGTGTCACAGACCCTCAAATCCCACTCCAGATGTGCCAAACCCCATGTCACAGACCCTCAAATCCCACTCCAGATGTGCCAAACCCCGTGCCTCACAGACCCTCCAATCCCACTCCAGATGTGCCAAAACCGATTCACAGACCCTCAAATCCCACTCCAGATGTGCCAAACCCCATGTCACAGACCCTCCAATCCCACTCCAGATATGCCAAAACCGATTCACAGACCCTCCAATCCCACTCCAGATGTGCCAAAACCGATTCACAGACCCTCAAATCCCACTCCAGATGTGCCAGGTGTGAACTGGGGCTGGCAGAGGCAGCCGTGGGTACAGCCTGGCACTCCTGGCTTTCCACGGGGGGGATCCGGGAGCCTCATTTGCAAGTAAATTCACGCCGCCAAAATCTGCACTGCAGACAAAAAAAGCTTTGCCTTGACATCATCTGCCCTGCTCGGCGCTCCGCAGTCAGTCAGGAGAGCAGAGCGCGCCTCCAGCCTCTCCAGCTCAGCAGAATTAAGGCTAAGCTCCATCATGAGCTAATGCAAGCTGTTCCCACCCCAAATAATTGGCTCCGCTGGCTGCTCTGTGTCTGTCTCGCCGCGGCCGCGTGTGGGTGGACGTGTTGTGTTGTGTGTGGATGAGTCTGCTGTGGGAATTGATGCGTAACATCGGGGGTGCAGCTCATCAGGAGCGCCCTGGGAGTGCCGGGAGCAGCGTGGGCCAGAGCTGAACGTCTGCACAGGGTGAACATTCCCGTTTCCACACCGCCACCACCGCTTCTCGCTCTTCCTCACACCCTGAACTCCTCAGAAGGGTTCCCTGTGCCGTGTTCCCCGCAGCTGAGGTGTGAAAGCAGCACAAAAAGCGCTGTGATTTCTCCAGAGCTCAGTCCCTCGTCGGCACATGAGCAAAATTAACCCAAAAACACCAGAGATTTGTGTCCAAAAAGGAGACAGAGGAGTCCTGTGACTGTATTCATGAATAAAGGGAGAGGTCGTGGGGCATTTCACATGGGGTCTCTCAAACTGATAGAGGGCACAGACTCTTCATCCAAAATTCCTTGCTGTGTTTTCTTTTCTCTTTCCCCATTGGCTGAAGGACTTGGGAGGTGAAGGCTCCCTGAAATTCCTAATGCAACCCACCTTCTAATACATGGATGGATGAACCCCTCGGGGACTCGGCTGTGCTGGGGCATCACTTTTGTTAACAGCCGTTGACGATCATTGATGGTCACTGATGGTCATTGATGGCCACTGATGGCTGTTGATGGTCACTGATGGTCACTGATGGCCGATGATGGTTACTGATGGTCACTGATGGCCGATGATGGTCACTGATGGCCACTGATGGTCACTCATGGTCACTGATGGTTTTTATCTTTTGTGCTTCTCCCGCTCTGTTGAGCTGTGAAGCTCCTCAGGCCTCCCCTGGTGGAACAATGCCCTGCAAAGAAACTTCAGCGCCTTCCCCGGAGCAAAGGCCAACAAAAACTTTGATATTAAATAAAAAATTTTTAAACTGGTAGAATTTCCAACACTCACGCCCTCGTGGTCGAGGTCTTTCTGGGGAAAAGGTGCCTCCTTGGAGTCAGGACAGGGCAGTGGGAACTTGCTCCTGCCCCAAACTCAGGTAGGGAAAAGCAAAGGTTGGCTGTGCCTGCACTTGTGTGGCTCAGGGTGGATTGCATCTTTCCCACTCTGGGCCAGGCAGAGAATTCCCAAAAAGTTTTTGCAGAACTTTTTCCAAAGCAAAATTCGGCCCTGGCTGGCTCAGGAGCAGGGAGGGAGGCCATTGCAAAGAAAGGAGTTTTGCAGGAATATGAGTACCCCGATGGTGGCAGAACTTTGCGGCAGGCAGGTGAGACTGGGAGTGAGGGCAGAGCAGTTCAGCTGCTCCTGCGGTGCTCAGCCCTGCCCTGGAGATGCTGAATTCCCTCAGCTCAGCCTGCCCCGCTGGGTGGGATCACTCCTCCACAGCCCAGGACTCTTGGGGAAGCAGAAGAATCAGTCATTCCTTCAAAAGGAGCTTCATTAGTGGAGATACGTGTCACCAAAAATCAGGAAGAAAATTAAAAACTCTCTAACAGTCTATTTGCAAGGATGGAGAATCAGGCATTACTTTGTTTTCTGGCCAGGATGTGCCAAGGGAAATATTCCAAGTTTGAGGATTTCGCCTCAAACTTTATCCAGTCCAAACTCGCAGAGATTCATCGTTTCAAAGTTTGTCCGTTCAGAGCTGAGCAACCCCCAGGATTCCCTTTCCTATTGGACCCGAATTTTTTCACCTCTGATGTTCATTGGATCTTCATTCTTTAATTTTCTCATCAGTTTTTTCTGGACTGGACCTCTCCAGCTCTGCCAGAGGCTCAGGGGTGAGTGTTTTTGGGTAGCTGCTGATGTTCTGTTGATGTTCCATTGATGCCGTTTATTTTGGGGGGGATTTTTTTGGTTACTCCCAGTCCATTGAGATCTTAATCCCATCTCCTAAAAAAAAAAAACCTTTTAAAGCTCTGTTGTTTCCAAAAGGCTGAACCAGTGCTTGCCACAGTGGCCTTGAAATCGGAAATTCTGTGTGTGCAGAAGGAAAAACTCCAGGGATGTTTCATGTTTTAGGGGCCCTGTGAGAGAGGGTTCTTCTTGGAAAAGCTGGAATTCATTGAGATTGAGGCACCGCTGGCATCCCCCGTTCCCAAAGCAGGGCCGGGAACAGACGTGCCCCAAAGCACAGGGCTTGTCTTTTCTTCTAAGGCACAAACCTTAAAAGCCTGGAATTGTCTTTGTTGCTGCGGCTCTCAGATCCCGGAGCATGTTTAGGTTCGTTCAGGGCTTCCTCTTCCACGCTCAGGACCAGAAGCAGATTATTCTGGGCTGGTGTGGAGGGCAAAGTGCCAGTCTCAGAGCTCCTCGTGCTTCACTGGGCTCAGGCATGAATGAACTCAGCCCTGCGCCGAGTTCCTGCCTCAAAATATGGATTTAAAATGGAAAATGCGCGCTTTGACCTCAGTGAGTGAGATCTGCACTTGGAAAGGTTTGGCTGTCAGTGCCTTGGAACAGACCCCCTGTCCCTCTGTGCTTCTGGTGATGGTTTTTGGTGTCAGCGTGTCTCAAAGCTGTGGATGTTGTATGTCCCAAACCCCTTCCAGAGGCTGTTATTTCACATTCCCCTTGCGGCGTGTCTGAGCTGCTGCCAAAGTGGGAACACAAGGCCAGGGTGTCGTTATTTCCTGGGTTTTCATGGTTCTTGTATCAGCACCACCCTGTCACCGAAACAAAAAACAAAAACTCTCCAACAACATTTTTTACTGTTAGAAAGTCAAGGCGTCACTTTATTTTCTGACCACAATGTTGTTCTGGCCAGGATGTGCCACAGAAATCATTTCATCCACACACAGCCCGGATGTGCAGAGAAAATCATTCCATGACACGTGGATTTCACAAGATTTTCATCTAAACTTTATACAGTCAAACCCATAGAGAACTTTTATGGTTTAATGTTCATTGGTCCAACGTAATTCTCAGTATTTGGGTTCTTATTGGATCTGGATTTTTTTGCTTCTGTGCTCGATACAGTTTGTGTCTCTTACTTGTTTTCAGTCCCAGGTGTGCAACCACCAGGCCGGAGACTTTGGGGCTGATGTTCTTTAATGATCCTTTGGATGATGCCCTGATGGTCGCTGATGCACTGATGGTCACTGGAGATGGTCCTGATGGTCATGATGGTCACTGGATGGTTGTTGATGGTACTGCTGTGAGCTGTGGTCACTGATGGTTTCATTGTACTGAGGTTGTCTGTATGGTCCTGTTACTGAGTACTGAAGTCTGTGGTGTCTGAATGGTACTTGGTGGTCACCAATGGCTACTGAATGGTCTCTGATGGCTGTTTGATAAAGGTCACTGATGTCATCGATGGTCAGTGAGACCACTGATGTCCACTGATGGTCACTGTGCCTGTATGGTCATGAGTCACTCTGGTCACTGATGGTCATTGAATGTGTATGAATGGTCATGATGGTCTGTAATGGTAAACTGGTGCACTGATTACCGATGGTCTCTGATTGGTACTGATTGCATGTGGTAATGATGGCTGATTCTAATTCGATGCGTGCATCTGATGTTCACTGATGGTTTTATCTTTTGTGCCCTGCAAAGAAATTCAGTGTCTTCCCTGGGACAAAGGCCAACAAAATCTTTAACTATAAAAAAACTTTAAACTGGTAAAATTTCCCAGTTTGTCTATTCTGTGAAATAACAGGGAATTCATTCCATTGCTGGAAATAGGAATAGTCCAACAAACCCCGTTATTGCTTGCCGGAGGTTGCTCGACGCTGGCTCGAAGCTCAAGCTAGCTGCAGCTCCTCGGTGCCAGCCCTGTCCCCGCAGTGTCCCTGTCCCAGCCCGTCCCTCCTTCCCCATTGATGGGAAACACATCAAGCTGAGGATATTTCTGAAACAACTTGTTTCTGGCCAGGTTGCTCATTCTAAAAATATATTTATTTCTAATTGCTGAGCGGAATGCTTAATGAATTCTCCCTCCCCAAGAACAATTAATCAAAGAAATGATTTAGGGCTGGCGCCTGCTCCCCCAGGGCTCGATGGCTTTGTTCCAGTGACTTCAGCAGAGCAGGGCAAGTCCAGCCCATGGTGGGGAAGATTTTTCTGAATGTTTTTCACTGAATGTGGCCACTGAATTCTTTATATTTTGTATAACTGTGATTCTGAGCATTTTCTGAGGGCAGGTGAAAAGCCAAATTTCCTCCCACCAGCCTGACAGGAGAGGCCTTAAATGTCCTGAATGTGGCCACCAAATTATTTATATTGTGCATGATTGTGACTCAGAGCATCCTCTGTGGGCAGGCGTGTGTGACAGCAGCCTTGCAGGGGACATTTCACTTTTCCATTGTGTGAGTGTTTCATTCTCCTGGCTCGGAGCGTGCACCAAGTCCTCATTTCCCCCAGTTTTTGCTGGGTTTTCTCATTTCCATCAGCCCAGAGCAGGAACACCTGGAGGGACAATCCCAGCCCCAGGAGTGGATGTCAGAATTCCTGGTTTCTGCTGAGGGAGTGAGCTCCTCTGGAATATCCATCCCTCTGGAATATCTGCCCCTGTGGAATATCCACCCCTCTGAAATGTCCACCCCTCTGAAATAGCCACTCCTCTGAAATATCCTCCCATCTGAAATACCCACCCTTCTGAAATATCCACCCCTCTGGAATATTCACCTCTCTGGAATATCCACCCCTCTGAAATATCCACTCCTCTGAAATATCTGCCCCTCTGGAATATCTGCCCCTCTAGAATATCTGCCCCTCTGGAATTTCCACCCCTCTGCAATATTTAACCTCTGTGCCTCAGTTTGCCCAGCTGGCAGAGTCCCAGCCACCTGCCCAAAAAAGCTTTGAGGTCAAAAGGGAGCCAATCCCCGGGGAGCTCGGCACAGGCAGTAATTAATTCAGCAGCCATTCCAGGGGAGAGGGATAGTGGATTCACGTGGATGCCTTAGGTAAGCACAGCCTCAGTACAGTGTGTTTCTTCTGGGACTGAAAATAATCAAAACATATCCGGAACTTTTATTTTTTTTTTTTTTTTTTTCCGTAATGCTCCATTTTTAGAAGGTGATTCATCTCTCGTCTGGGGTCTGGGCTACCTGAATAGCCCCAAGATCCCAGCAGCATTAGTCTTTTTGAGGATTCATCGTGCTCCGTCACAGCCTGAATAACTCATTGCAAACAAGAGTGTGATGTGAGCAGCGGGAGGGCTGGGCAGGAGCAGCTTTGGGGCTGCAGCACACACAGGTGGTGCCTGCACCATCGCAGGACCTGAGTCCCTCCCAGCCCGCTCCTTCCCCTGCAGAGGGGCTCTGGCTGCCTCTGGGTGCTGAACTTCACAGCAGCAGGAGCATTCCCCACCTGGAATAAAGCAAGGATTGAACCATGGAGGATTCCCATGAAGGAACAGTGATCACGGGGAGCTGAAAGTCGGAAATGCAACGTGATACATTCTCCATCCCTGATCCATCCGTTCATCGCTGATCCATCCATCCATCCATCCATCCATCCATCCATCCATCCATATCCATCCATCCATCATCCATCATCCATCCATACATCCATCATTCCCCATCCATCCATCCCTCTATCCCAGTCCCTGCTCCTTAATCATTTCTCCTTTGGCACTGCCCCCAAGGTTTAGGCCACATTCCCTGAGTACAGAAAACCCACACTAGTGACACCTAAATCCAGCTACCTAAAACAAAGACAAATTCAGAGAATAATTCATAGAACCAAGTTCTATTATGCAGGGCCTTCAGGGCCATCCAGGGCAGTCCCAGCCCACCCAGGGCTGCACCCACAATGGACAAGGCTCACGGGTTTTCACCCTTTCTCACTTTGTCCATTTGCACATCGGGGCTGATCCTCCAATTGCAGCTCACCAATGCAGTCATTCACTCCAATTGGCTCCCCCAATTCTCTGTTGTTTCCATCTCTTGGGGCCTGGCACAGTGAGGTGTCCTTGAGTTTGGGGCTGCAGAGGAATTGTTTTGTGTAAAAATGGGAGAGCAGGCACTGGGAATTGTTTGTGGAGTCTGGAGTTACCCACTGAGGAATCACAGGGGTACAGAGACATGGAAATAGAGAAGATAAAGTCCTAAGAGCGGCCATTCCTGCTGGCCAGTGTGTTTGTAACCCCAAAGCAGTGCCTGGGTAAGAAGGGTTTGACTGGGAGCGACCCTTTCCTTGCAGGTGTGCAATCCTCTGCCTGTGCTTCACAAATTCCCACTGAAGGAAAGTGAAAACAAAAAAAAAGAAAAAAACGTGTTTATTTAACAAAGAGCAGAGATGGCCCCCAGAGGGTGTTATCAGGACTGGATCATGCTGAGGATAAAGAGCTCTCTCCACCTGGTCTAACAGCTCATGGAGGTGGAGATGGAATACAGACTGCTTTGGTTACACCTTCCATGGAACCTGAGGGGTCAGAGGTTACGCAGCTGTCCCAAACCTGGTCCCTGGGTCATCCAGGAGAGCCTGGCTGTTGGAATAATCCCAAAATCTCACAAGGGTTTGGCTTGGAAAGGGCCTCAAAGCCCATCCAGTGCCACCCCTCCCATGGCAGGGACACCTTCCACTGTCCCAGGCTGCTCCAAGCCCTGTCCAGCCTGGCCTTGGGCACTGCCAGGGATCCAGGGGCAGCCACAGCTGCTCTGGGCACCCTGTGCCAGGCCTCCCCACCCTCCCAGGGAAGGATTTATCCCCCAAATCCCATCCAACCCTGCCTCTGGCACTGGGAAGCCGTTCAGGGACCCCACTTTCCCTTGGGGACACTGGAGCTCTGAGTCCCAGCCCACATGACCAGGGCACAGCAGTGCCCCAGGGAAACATTTTCAGAATCTCAGGTGGCACCAAGTGCTGCTCTCAGCTGGCAGATGACTGCGCTGGGTTTGTCACTTCCTTGGGGACGGCTGCAGAGTGTGAGGGCACAAACGTGTCAATGCCAGGCAAAGCAGGAGCTGGCAGCAGGCTCTGCATGTCCCCTGCACGTCCCCCGCTCTCCAGACCGGGATCCTCACCGAGCTGTGTGACTCATGCCATCCCTCGGCCTTATTTTAGGGTTTGATTTTGGTAAATTTGGCATCCTGGTGGTGACAGTGACAACCTCAGCTCGCATAAACTCGTATTATGTCAAGACAGACACGTCAACACAAGATAGTTGAGAAGGCAGCCTGTCATCCCTGTGCCTTCCCGAGGAGTGTGGAAAGTCCCTGGTGTCAGTGTCCTGTGCCACTCTTGGAGCAGCTCTGAGCTCACAGACACCCCCAGAGCCCTGAGCTGAGCCCAGCGTGGGCAGCAGGGCTGGGGGAATTCTGTCCCAGTGCCCTGCTCAGGTGAGACCTCACCTGCAGAGCTGCCCCAGCCCTGGGGCCAACAGCAGAAGGAGCTGGAGCTGCTGGAGAGAGCCCAGAGGAGGCCACGGAGCTGCTGCAGGGCTGGAGCCCCTCTGCTCTGGAGCCAGGCTGGGAGAGCTGGGGGTGCTCACCTGGAGAGGAGAAGGATCCAGGGAGAGCTCAGAGCCCCTTTTGGGGCCTAAAGGGGCTCCAGGAGAGCTGGAGAGGGACTGGGGACAAGGGATGGAGGGACAGGACACAGGGAATGGCTATGAAGTGGAAGAGAACGGGTTTAGGTTAAACAGTCAGAAGGAATTCCTGGCTGGGAGGGTGGGCAGGCCCTGGCACAGGGTGCCCAGAGCAGCTGTGGCTGCCCCTGGATCCCTGGCAGTGTCCAAGGCCAGGCTGGACATTGGGGCACCCTGGGACAGTGGAAGGTGTCCCTGCCATGGCAGGGGTGGCACTGGATGGGCTCTAAGGCCCTTTGACCCAAAGCAGTTGGGTGACTCTGTGATTCTGTGGTGTGTATCCATTCCATAACATCCCTGTACAGATGATCCCTTCCTATCCTCGAGCACAAACCAAACCAAACCCTGCTCCGTGAGGCAGCTCAGAGCTCCTGCTGCAGCTCCACCTGCCCGCCCAGCGCCGAGATTTGACTCGTGCTGGATGCTGGAAGTGGGCCAGGCCCTGAACTTCATCATGTCACAACTTATGCGTGTCTTTGGGCTTTAATCCTCCTCATTCCACAACACATACCCGGCGACTTGGAAGCTGCATCCCTTATCGATCCACACGGAGCGTGTGGCGCATTTCCACGGCAACAATTCCCCCCGGAGGGGCTTCCTTCCCTTCCTCACTTCAGTGGGCTTTTCCCTTGTTCAACCATCGCAGATAAACGCACAGGAGAAGGGTCAATGTGCCGATCCAAACAAAGAGGAACTTTTCCATATTCACACGAGGGGGAGATTTTGGGAGATCAAACGGAATCGCCCGGCCCTGAGCACGGCAGCTCATGCATAATGCATGAACCCTGGAATCAGTACCCATCCAGCACCTCGGGAACCCCTGGGATCCAGTGCAGGTGGGCAAGGAGAGGGGAACCCGCCGCTATTGATGAGGGTCTTGCCTCGATCGGCCAGTTTTAATTATGACAATTGTTATGTCCACTGTTAAGGGGGTAAAAGGGGTTTTAGCTCAGTATTCAATGGGATCCCAGGTGTACAATGTACAGAAATTATAATAGAAGAATTAGAATTAGAGGAATACATTTAATACATATAGAAGTTTTATAGACTTCACAAATTAGTGTATTCATTTAGGATTTTTTAATAAATCCTAAATAATAAATAAGGAACTTAAATGAATAAAAGGGTATTTCCTCGGTATTTAATGGGATCCCAGGTGCACAATGTATGGAAAATGTATGTTGCATATAGCACATATAGAAGTTTTTATAAACTTCACAAATTAGCATATTCATTTAGGATTTTTTAATAAATCCTAAATAGTAAATAAGAAACTTAAATGAAGTAATGTTTCCAGGCACAGTTAAGGGGATAAAAGGGTTTTAGCTCAGTATTTAATGGGATCCCAGGTGCACAATGTATGGAAAATGTATGTTGCATATAACACATATAGAAGTTTTATAAACTTCACAAATTAGCATAGTCATTTAGGGTTTTTTAATAAGAAACTGAAATGAAGTAATGTTTCCAGACACAGTTAAGGGGATAAAATGGTATTTCTTCAGTATTTAGAAGTTTTATAGATTTTGCAAATTAGTATCTTTATTTAGGATTTTTTAATAAATCCTAAATAATAAATAAGGAACTTAAATGAAGTAATGTTTACAGACATGGCTATGGGAATAAAAGGGTATTTCCTTGGTATTTAATGGGATCCCAAGTGCACAACCTGATAGAAAATGTACACTGAGTATAACACGTATAGAAGTTTTATATACTTCACAAATTAGCGTATTAATTTACAATTTTTTAATAAGAAACTGAACAAATGAAGTAATGTTTCCTTATTTTAAAGAATCGCTCTCTGGAATGAGGCTAGAGTTTAGTTTGTACAACATGTTCTAGAGAGAAGATTTCAACCAAGGTTGGAGTTTTAGTTTTGAGATAGCGCAGGGCACGCTGACTCTTTACGGAGGATGTTTGGGTTTTGTGCCTGGCTAAACCCTTAATCTAAATTATAATTTTTGGCTACAAGAATTACAAGTATGTAGGCTAAGGGTACAGGGATACATAAATGGTGCAGAAATGTCTAAAAGGGTATATAAAATATAGAAAAGGGTATATAAAAATAAAAGGCAAAAATCATTAGGCATCGAGGGCAGTAGGGTAGGGCATGCAGAGAGAGTTAAGTCTGTGCCATCAGCCAGCCTCAGGCTCAGTGTTACAAACAGAATGTGGGGCTGAATTCCTTCACCCTGCAGGTGTGGGGTGGGAGGGTCCTGCTGGTGAACCAGGTGTGGAGTGGAACCATCTCTGTGCAGCGGTTTGGATGAGGAGGGAACTTTCCCTCAGCAGTGACCCCAAAATGGTCTGGCCTTCTACGGGGACAGGAGTCCTCCAGACATGGGTTTGCCGGTGGCTGCGCTGCCCCACTTCCCTTCCCAAGGAATCTTGGAAACTTCCCAGTGAGCTTGCACTGTTCCATCTGCACATCTCCGGCCCCTGCTGCAGTGAATTCCCGCTACGGGACAATTTATAGCCGTGAGAATGCCAATAAATCGT
Organism: Malurus cyaneus samueli; assembly: GCA_009741485.1. NCBI lineage: Eukaryota > Metazoa > Chordata > Aves > Passeriformes > Maluridae > Malurus > Malurus cyaneus. The sequence goes on from CM019223.1 coordinate 5,467,097, forward strand.
CCGTGTTCAGCGGTGAATGCTGCTCCTTTGGGCTTCACACAGACAGGGGATGAGCTTTGCTAAGAGTTGTCACTGAAACTGTGGGAAAAACAGAAACTCTGCAACATTTTTAATGTTAGAAAGTCAAGGCATCACTTAATTTACTGGGCAGGACGTTGTTCAGGCCAGGATGTGCCACAGAAATCATTTCATCCACACACAGTCTGGATGTGTAGAGAAAATCATTCCGTGACACGTGAATTTTACCAGATTTTTCCCCAAAATTGATCCAGTCAAACCCATAGAACTTTATTGGTTCAATGTTCATTGGTCCAACATTGAGCAGTTCTCAGCATCTGGTTTCCTGTTGGATCTGGATTTCTTCCCCTCTGATGTTGGTCAGGTCCTGCTCCTCATCTCTTTTCCCAGCCCAGATGTGTTTGACCAGCCAGGGGGAAGCTGATGTTCTGTAAATGGCCCTTGGTCACTGATGGTCACTGATGGTCACTGATGGTGACTGATGGTTGTTATTTTCTGTGCCACTCCCGCTCTGTTGAGCTGTGAAGCTCCTCAGGCCTCCCCTGCTGGAACAATGCCCTGCAAAGAAACTTCAGCGCTTTCCCCAGGGCAAAGACCAACAAAATCTTTGACTAAAGTTATATAAAAAAAAAATTTAAACTGGTATATTTTCCAACAGAGTAGTACTCATAAAAATGTCACTTTGTCTGCCGATTGTTGCAGGGGAATTCTCCGTGAGATATTAATAGCCATGTCCAAGTGAGTGAGAAAATATTAATAATGCCGCTTTAGTCGGAAATGGGATGCGTGCTCTATTGGCCTCCACAGTCCAAATTTAGAGCCGGAACAAACCGAGTCTCCTGTGGCTATCTCTGGTTCCGTGTGAGAAATGAAATCTTGTTTATTTTTACCTTTCTGGGAAGATTGGGTTCTAAGTATAGATTTCAGATAGGCTTTAATTCGTTTGGCCGCCGTCTGCAGCAGGAAGGCGGCGGGAGCCGAGGACGGCGGGCGCTGACCCCTTGGGGCCGGACCCACCGGGATTTTCCTTTGCCTCGTGCCATGGTTGGGCTGGAAGTACAGAACCATCTGGGTTCTGTAGGACTGGGAGCGGGTGTTCACCAAATGGCAAAATGTTCACCAAATCCTTGGAAATGCCTGTCCAGCTCCTGTGGAGCCCCTCATAGGGTGAGGACTTTGCAGGTTGGATGGGCATATGATGCCTTAGGATTTTTAATTTCTGTATTTTCATGTGTCTGTATTCTCAGTGCACAGCAATGAGCTCCTGCTCTCCCATCTTTAGACAAAACAATTCCTTTCTGGGCCTGAAATCCAAGGACACTTCACTGCCTCAGAGCCCCAAAATATGGAAACGGCAGAGAATTGGGGGAGCAAGATTGGGGTGGGTGACATCATCACCTGCAGGTGTCATTGGAGAATTGGGGCCAGATGTGTTCATGAGACAGAACAAAATCTCGTGTCTTGGGGTCCATTTTGGGTGTAGGAGGAAGAGGCTTTGTCTGCCCTCAATGTACCAGCAGGCCTGGATTAAATTTGTCTGCTTTTATTCCTAATTTTGGCCTCTGTTTCAGATGAGCCTGGTTTTAGGCATCAATACCCCCTCCTGGTGCAGGAGCGCTGTGGGTGCGATGATTCCTCCACGGCTGCAGGGGCGCTGTGGTGCGGGGTCCCAGCTGGTTTTATCTCTCTCACATGGCAATGGTGGTCACAGCGGGCAGAAAAAGGATGGATAAAAGTTCTTTTACAAACTCATGGGCGGAACCTTGGCGCAGCAAGCTATGGCAGGATGCTGGGCTCTGTAGCGCGTTGTCCCCTGCAGGCAGCAGCTCCACCATCCTCCCCCAGTCAAAAGCCGCTGTCCCCCCACACACTTTTTCCCAACCCAAATTATTGCGGGATCTCTGCTCTTCACAGAGAGAAAACCATCAGATAGGAGGAAAATGCCTCCAGGAGTCCTCCTTCCCCCTCTGAGCTTGGCAACTTGTTTTGTCTTCCTGAGGCACCAAGTCATCAGGCTAAATACTGATCATTACTGTCTCTCAGCAACAAAAATGGGGAAAAATTCCCCAAGAGGGAGTACAAAAAAGAGAAATCCTGACCTCCAATACCAGGTTTGCTCCATCCTTGAGGCTGAGCTTAGGGATTCCCCAAGCTCACACGCTCCTGAACATCCCAGTCTCGCAGCTGTAGATCCTGACCAAGGCACTTCAAGGTTCAATCTCGCAGTTGGCGATCCTGACCAAGGCAATTCAGTGCCGTCCTCACTTCCTGGCGTGGCTGGAAGGGAGCAATGCTCCGAGCAGGGGTGGCAGCAGCTCCTCGGGGCTTTTCACATGCTTGAGCAGCGCTCCACGTGCATTTGGTTCACAATTGGTGCACTTGAGCACACAGATAACGCGGATTCCGGGGTTTCTGAGGCAGGAAAGCAGCAGGCGCAACGAGGAGGATCCAGCAAAGTCGCGGAAGGTCAGCACTGTCGGCTCGGCTGATTCATAAAGCCTCTCTAAAGCCTCTCTAAAGCCTCTCTCAGGCTGAGATGGGAATGGCTGCGTCTCGGGGAGCGGAGGTTCTGGGAAGGACACTCGCCACGGCCTCCTGGGGGTTCCTGTGGGTGACATCGAGTGTCCCCGTGTGGGGCTAGCTGTCCCTCCCTGAGAGACCCCCGAGGGGAAGGTGTTCCATCCCTGCTGATGGGAAAGGCAGCTGAGCCCTGAGCTGCTGCTCCTGCACCCAGGAACCAACCAACCAATGTAACAACCAAACCAACCAACCAAACCAAACCTAACCAAACCAACCAAACCAAACCAACCCAACCCAACCCAACACCCAACCCAACCCAACCCACCCAACCCAACCCACCAACCCACAAACAAACCAACCCAACAAACCAAACCAAACCAAACCAACCAAACCAAACCAAACCAACCAACCAACCCAACCCAACCCAACCAACAAAAACCTAACCAAACCAACCCAACCAAACCAGAATCAAACGAAACCAATGAAACCCAACCAACCAAAAACCAACCAACCCAACCAAACCCAAAAAACCCAAACCAAAACCTAACCAAACCCAACCAAACCAACCAAACCAAAACCCAACCAAACAACCACAACCACAACCAAACCAAACCCAAAAACCAACCAAACCCAAACCAAACCAAACCAAAACCAACCCAACCAACCCAACCAAACCCAACAAACCAAACAAACCAAACCAAACCACCCAACCAACCCAAACCAACCAACCAAACCCAACCCAACTAAACCAAACCAACCCAAACCAAACCAAACCCAACCCTTCCCATGGGGATTGCCTTGCATGGAAGCTCTGCTTTCCCAGGGCTCACTTTTCCAGATTTCTTCTGAAAAAATCGTTGCCACATGGAGTCGTAGAATGGTTTGGGTAGGAAGAGACCTTAAAATTCATCCAGTGCCACCCTCTGTCATGGGCAGGGACACCTTCTGCTGTCCCAGGCTGCTCCCAGCCCCAGTGTCCAGCCTGGCCTTGGACACTGCCAGGGATCCAGGGGCAGCCACAGCTGCTCTGGGCACACTGTGCCAGGGCCTCCCCACGCTCCCAGCCAGGAATTCCTTCCTAATATTTAACCTAAACCTGTCCTCTTCCACTTCATAACAATTCCCTGTTTCCTTGTCCCTCAATCCCTTGTCCCCAGTCCCTCTCCAGCTCTCCTGGAGCCCCTACAGGCCCTGCAAGGGACTCTGAGCTCTCCCTGGATCCTTCTCCTCTCCAGGTGAGCACCCCCAGCTCTCCCAGCCTGGCTCCAGAGCAGAAGGGCTCCAGCCCTGGAGCAGCTCTGTGGCCTCCTCTGGGCTCTCTCCAGCAGCTCCAGCTCCTTCCTGTGCTTGATTCCAGGGCTGGGGCAGCTCTGCAGGTGAGGTCTCACCTGAGCAGGGCAAAATCCCCCCTGTCCTGCTGCCCACACTGGGATCAGCCCAGGGCACAGGGGAGTTCAGGGCCGGGTAATTTCCAGTTCTCACCCCTCAATCTCTTTTCCCCAGAGCTGCCCTCAATCCCTTCATTGCCACCCTGGAGTGATCCCGGGGGTTGTCCCAATCCACGTGCAGCACCAGCCCTTGGCCTGGCTGGATTTGCTGAGGGCCACTCAGAGCCACCTCTGCAGCCTGTCTGGGTGCCCCTGGATGTCCCCTGGGTCCCCATCTCTCCAGACAGCCTGGCAGTGATGCCAGAATGATTTTTGCCTTTTTTCTTTTATATATTTGTACCCTTCCCAGTACTTTCCCCCACCCTTTTCCCCTGCTGAAAAACCCAAACCCATCCCAGAGCTCCGAGCCCTGGAGGACACAAGGTCCCCATCCTGTCCTGGTTCTTCCTGGGAACCAAGGTCTGTGAGAGACATTTTCATAAAAAAATACAGCTGGTACTGAGGGTGGGGAGCTCCAAAGAAAGGACTTGACCTTGTAGTTCCTTGGGGGGAATTACATCACTGCTTGTCGTCCTAATTGGTGCTTTTTATCAATTATTAATTTCCTAAAATCTATCAAACTCTATTCCCTGCTGTGGGGTGGGCTTTTATGGGAATTCTTCCACGAGTGCCCCTGGAGCTCCAATAGAACCTGCTTTTATATCACCTCCTGTACTAAAAGCAGCTCAAGTTTCATTTCTAAGTTAAAGAAGGCAGCAGCAGCAGCAGCGGGTGCAGTGCAGGGAGGCAGCAGTGCCAGCTCACTCAGGTTTGCAGAGCGCCCTGTGTGCTGGGAGTTAAGGAAAGGGCATCATTCCCAATGTACCCGCTCGTAATTGCTTCAATCCATCTGTGCCTCAAACGTGCTGTTTGCAAATTGTCAGCTATTACCGCTGGAGTAAAAATACCTCCCAGTAATGTGTATATTTATATTTTTTACAATGGAAAAGGGAAGAAATTTCCCCTTTGCTGGCGCTGGTCAAATTATAGATTATAACATGACTGGAAACCTCTCCTGAGTCTAGACAGCCGCATTTGCTGGGTGATATTTCTACCTTGGAATAAGTTTCTGTAATCTTTAGTATCTCGTAGTCCATCTGCAATAGAGGATGATAATACCTTCCTAATTATATCTGCTGGGATTTAATTAATGTTTGGACATTACTTTGAAAAATGTGGGGTGTTGATTATTGTTTAACAACGTAGCGTTTGATTTAAAAATTAATGATAGAGAAGGAATGAAACTGCTTCCTTGCTTGGACTGCAAATGCCATCTCCGAATATTACATAAGCAATAGCCTTCTTAATTTTCCACTTCCCAAAACCCATGTAATTATATTTTAAGGTAATAATGTGAGCATATGTTCCAAACTCGAAACGCGGTTCGGAGATTCGGTGGGCAATTACGGAGATGGAAGATAATCCGAGTCAAAGGCTAAGCCGTTGAGAATAGCTTGCCTGGGGTGAAAGTGCTGGTGGAATTCCATGGGAGTTCTGTCAGGGGCAGTGCAGGAGCTTTGAGGATTCCAAGTGCAAAGAGCTTTAAGGAATCCCAATGCAAAGTGCTGCTGGCTCTGCAGCAGTTTGTGCCGGGAGCTCTCCCCATCATTCAGCCGGTTATGGAAGCGTTCAACCCATCACTGTCCCTCAGGCCCTGTGCTCCTGCAGGGCAGGGAATTCCATGGGAATTCCATCCCAGAACCATCCCTGGTGCCAGCTGAGCCCCTCAGTGACCGAAGGGATGGCAGAGGTTCCCTGGCAGGGCAGCGAATTCCATGGGGAACACATCCCATCCCAGTGCCCCTGATGCCAGCTGAGCCCCGCAGTGACTGACAGGACTGAGAGGTTCCCTGCCAGCTCTGGGCTCCTGTCAGGGCAAGGAATTCCATGGGGAGCACATCCCATCCCATCTCTGTGCCCCTGGAGCCAGCTGAGCCCGCGGTGACCGCAGAGGTTCCCTCGGAGCTCCGGGAATTCCATGGGGATCATATCCCATCCCTGTGCCCCTGGAGCCAGCTGAGCCCGCGGTGACCGCAGAGGTTCCCTCGGAGCTCCGGGAATTCCATGGGGATCATATCCCATCCCTGTGCCCCTGGAGCCAGCTGAGCCCCGCGGTGACCGCAGAGGTTCCCTCGGAGCTCCGCGCTCCCCGCTGCCATCCCGAGGAGGTGCCGGAGCATTCCCGGGGGCGGTGCTGTGGGTGCAGCCCCCTCCCATCCCGCTGGATCCCCACCCTTGGTTTTCCACGCCGGGCAGTGCCGCAGGGTTTGGTGCCCCCGTGCCCAGGAGCAGGCGGGATCCAGCCCGGCTGCAGGGGAAGCAAATATCCCGGGAATTCTGGAACTCTCCTCCGCATGGCTAATCAGCAGCGCTCCCGGGAGCTTAAGTGGGCATGGCAGAGGACAGCGAGTATTTGCATAGCTCGCTCAGAAGGAATTAAAACTGTTTGTCTTTGCCTTTAGCCGGGTCCTTTCCCGTTACACAGTGCTCCGAATATTTTTGTAACTCGCTGGAGTCTTTTTCTGGTGACTCTTCATGGCACAGGTATTTGAGTAAAATCCTGATAAATAATTGAATTCCTCACACGGGGGAATTGTCGGGCTCATAGCTGGTTCGGTGTCCCCTGGTGTTGTCACCGAAACTGCGGGAAAAACAAACACTCCAACAACATTTTGATGTTAGAAAGTCAAGGCATTACTTTATTTTCAGTCAGGATGTTGTTCTGGCCAGGATGTGCCACAGAAATCATTTCATCCACACACAGCCTGGGTGTGAAGAGTGAATCGTTCTAGGACACATAAATTTACAAGATTTTCCCCCAAACTTTATACACCCAAAAAGGACCCGAGTCACGAGATCTTCCCCTTTTGTAAGATCTGTCTCATGAACACATCGGCCCCAATTCTCCAATGACATCTGCAGGTGATGATGTCACCCACCCAAGCTTGCTTTCCCCAATTCCTCATTGTTTCCATATTTTGGGGCTCTGAGGCATGAGGTCTCCTTGAGTTTCGGCCCTGGGAGGAATTATTTTCTCTAAAAATGGGAGTTCGGTAGCTGAGCGTGTACACTGGAGAATTACAGGACACGGATACATAAAAATAGAGAATCTGAATCCTAAGGCATCAAGAATAAAGGGCAGTGTTGAAGGGATGAAGGAGCAGCTCTGGGTGGATGAAGGAGCAGCTCTGGAGGGATGAAGGAGCAGCTCTGGAGGAATGAAGGGGCAGCTCTGGAGAGATGAAGGATCAGCTCTGGAGAGACGAAGGAGCAGCTGTGGAGGGATGAAGGATCAGCTCTGGAGAGACGAAGGAGCAGATCTGGAGGAATGAACAAGCAGCTCTGCAGGAATGAAGGAGCAGCTGTGGAGGATGAAGAGGCAGCTGTGGAGAGATGAAGGAGCAGATCTGGAGGAATGAAGGAGCAGCTGTGGAGGGATGAAGGAGCAGCTCCTCCCCGACAAACCGGGATGCAGATTCCGTGCTCAGTAGGTGGCACTCTGTTTCTGGAGTCAGCCCCGAGCCTCGGGACAGTGCTGGGCTGGCTTTGGGTTTGGTTTGAGCGAGCTGTGGTCACTCAGGAGCCGTTCTTGGGAGGTCAGCAGGGCTGGCCTCGCCATGGGAGCCAAATTCCAGGGCTGGGGGAATCTCCTGACATTTCCAGGCAGGTTTGGTTTTATTTGTGCTTCACCTTGAGGCGGCGCCTCGCTCCAGCCTAGAGCTGTGAGCACCCAAAAACCTTCGTGAATTTGGAGGTGAGGCTGCTCAAGGGCATTTTCTCCAGATTGTGCAAACACCACAGAAGTTCAGCAGCCACAAACGTGCCCTGCTCAGGGGCAGGGTTTGGGGGCTGTTGTGACCCAGTGATGGTCCTGGACCTCTGACCCCTGGGGTTCACTGACTTCTCTCCGATTCCACATATTCCCCTTCCTGGGTTCAGGCACTGGAACTGCCCACACTGCACCACGGAATGGTTTTGGAAAAGGAAGTGTCATTTGATTGTAAAAAATGACTTCCAAAAGCAATATTGCTGGCCTGCTGTTCCTAGACAGAATAGAGGAAGAAGGTCCAACATCCCAAACCCGCAAACCAATGCCTGCAAAGTGTGCAGGCTGTCACATCAGCTGAGTGACACAGCAGTGCTGCAGGAGCACAGATTCCTGAAATGTCTGTGCCACACTAATTCTCAGACACATTCTGTTTAAATAATAGATCAGGAATTAAGAGATCCGAGGTCGTGGTGTGTGTTGAAATGCGATTTTTAGATCCAGGGAGCGTGCGGAGGGTAGGATGGAGTATAAAAACCATGAACAAGACATCTGGTTTATTTAGTGCTGCCTGCTCCCTGTGCTCTGAGCTGCTCAGTTGCACTGAGTCAACTGTAATAAAACAATACATTCGTATTTATTAATTTTTTATGCAGGCTTTTGGAAAGAGGAAGAGAAGTGAGAAGGAGGCAGGATGTCAGAAGGAGACGCCCGACAGATGCATCCCTGTCAGGCTCTTTTGCAGGACATACGAATGGCTTCGGATCTGGTTAGACTCAAAAATCAAACTCAAAAATCAAACTCAAAAATCGCTCAGCCCCAGACTTCTGTGGGCAAATCCTCGCTTTGCCACATGGGATCCACACGGGGATAACTCTGCCTCTCCCGGGCGCGGCCAATTCCATCACTGTCAGCCCTGTGGAATCCCCGGGTGAAAGGAACAGCAGAAATGCAGAAAACACAGGTTATTAATAGCCGGCGCTTGCCCTCCCGTACATCACACGCGCCGTTAGTCACCGTGGCCAGTAATTTACGGGGAGGGGAACGACGTTCCTGGGAGCAAACGCAAAATGACACTCAGATAGTATCAGCCTCGGAGGTGTTGCAGACCCAAGAGTCTCATTAAGTCTAAATTCACTGATGCCACCCTGAGCACATCGTGCTTCATGTGTGGGTGAAATGAAAATGTGCAGGAGCTGGGGAAACCTTCGCGGGGAGATTGGAACTCGCCAGCAGCTCGCTCGGGAAAGGGGGGTGCTGGAGTTGGTGCGCAGACCGAGTTCTTGGGGGTTCTCAGCTTTTTCTGCCTCCTTCATGAAGCCTGAAGGTTATCTACTCCCTGACATCTTTATTTGAGGGATCACAGGTTGCAAAAGTTTCCCTCCTGTGGTTTTAGGCGATGACAGTAACCTGGGGTGAGTAACGCAGCCCTGAGCAGGGTGTGCAGTAGGGAACACGCCACGGTGGGGGTCAGCTCTCACCTCTCCTGCCCACAATGCCTAAATCCAGCTACCTAACACAGATGCCAGACAAAATTCAGAGAATAATTCTATTTATTGAAGGGCCTTTCTATTTACTGCAGGGCCTTCAGGGCCATCCAGGGCAGTCCCAGCCCAGCCCACCCAGGGACTGCACCCACAATGGACAATGGCTCACGGCTTTTTCACCCTTTCTCACTTTTGTCCATTTGCACATCGGGATTTGCTGAATCCTCCAATTGCAGCTGCTGCCAATGCAGTCAAAAACTCCAACTTGGCTCCCCCAATTCTCTGTTGTTTCCATCTCTTGGGGCCTGGCCCAGTGAGGTGTCCTTGAGTTTGGGGCTGCAGAGGAATTGTTTTGTGTAAAAATGGGAGAGCAGGAGCTGGGAACTGTTTGTGGAGCCTGGAGTTATCTATTGAGGAATCACAGGGTTACAGAGACATGGAAATAGAGAAATTGAAATCCTGAGGCATCACCCTTATTCTGCAGAGGCAGCTCGGGAGCAGCCTGAGGGGCAGGGAAGAGCTGCAGGAGCTGGGAGAGCAGGAATTGCTGGAAATCGGGTGTGGGACAGCTGACCACACTGGACAGGGAGAGGCAGTCAGGAAAAGCATTTCCCTGGGCTTGTGTGCGTGGGAAACACCTTCCCTGAACGGGGAGCTGTCTTGAAGTGTCCCCAGGTACCACTGAGTGTAGGAATCACCACCCAGCCCAAAAAAGAGGCACAAAACCTCCAAGATCTCGGAAGAAATGCACTCACCTTCCCCTCTCTGCCAGCCTGGCCATGCCAGGCTCATGCCATTAATTTGAAACTTGGGCAAACTCGTTTTGTTTGTGCCCGTCTCCTTGTGTATTCCCTGAGGCACCCAAAAGACGGCTGGGAGGTTATTTATTTTCGGTAATAATGCCCACACCGCTTCCAGACTTCCTGCCCTTGTGCGATTATCCAGATTAATTGCCCGGGAAAGCTGCAGCATCATCTCAGGCTCTTATTAAGGAAGCTCGGAGCAGGGATTGATATTAATGAGCTCTGCTGGGTGCCAGGGCCTGGCTCCTGGAAGAGGGTGGACAAACCCCACTGCTGGGGTGGACAAAACCCACTGGGTTTGAGGGTGGACAAAACCCACTGGGAAGGGTCCCTGGGACAGGGAGAGAGAGCCCTGGGTGCTTTTGGAAAGCTTGTTCAGGAATAATTTTGCTTTATTGTGAAATCAGCTCCCATCAGCTCTGCTGAATGATTGTGAGAATTGCTGGGGCGCTGACCCCAGCCGCACACAGGCAGGAGCTGGAATCTTAAAGATGCTTTTAGGTGCTTTAAAGGGTTCTTAACAGGGAGAGAAGGCTTTTAAGGCGTATTCTGCCCTTTTTGGTTTCCCCGCTGAGAGTTCAGCAGACCTTGCTCGGGCCGGTCCAGGTTCCACCAGACCAAGGTGGAGCTCGAGCGTCTGCAAAGCAAATCCAGCTGCCCTGAAACATCAGGAATTTGGGTGTGGAGTGTTAGATAGGGGGACAGCACCTTCATGGCCTTCAGCAGCCCCACAGCTCCCTGTGATCAATCAGGGCAAATCAAGATGGGATTATTGAATTAATAACTAAAAATATTAGATTATTGTATTAATAACTAAAAATATTAGATTATTGTATCAATAACTAACAATAGTCAATTATTGTGCTAATAACTAACCATATGACATTATTGCACTAATATCTGATACTATTAGATTATTCACTAATGATATTAGATTATTGTACTAATAACTAATGATACTAGATAATTGCATTAATAACTAATGATATTAGAATATTGTATCAATAACTAACAATATTAGATTATTGTACTAATAACTAATGATACTAGATAATTGCATTAATAACTAATGATATTAGAATATTGTATCAATAACTAACAATATTAGATTATTGTACTAATATCTGATTATATTAGATTATTGCTCTAATAACTAGCAATATTAGATTATTGTATTAATAGCTAACAACATTAGTTTATTGTATCAATAACTAACAATATTGGATTATTGTATTAATAACTAATAATGTTAGATTATTGTATCCATAATGAACTATATTAGATTATTGCATTAATAAGTAACAATATTAGATTATTGTATTAATAACTGACTATATTAGAGTAGCTGACCCAATGTGGGGCTGATGGAACCGTGGCAGTGGAGCAGTCAGCATCTCCATGTGATACATTTGGAGGGGATTGCAGAGCCACCACTGGGCAGTGAGGGTCCTCAGCTGACACTGGGAATGGTTTTAATCCTCCCTCTGGGGCAGTTGTCTGATTATGGGTCGGTGGGAAATCTTTTAAAAATCCCAAACAAATAAATTAGGGGTTTTCATTTTCATGCATCTTCAAAACAAAAGTGAGTGTTATGGTGAGGGAACGCCGAGCCGCCACTGAAGTGGTCCTGGAGACCGTGCTTCATGGAGCAGGAGTGAAATGCTGGTGTTACCATCCTTAGAAACAGAACACGTTTCCAGGCACGTGACCGTGAGCTTTATCGATTGTTGATGCCCAGCACAGGAACCCGCAGAGTGTGGACTAAACTGCTGAAACCTGGGCTCAGCAGGATCCTCAGCTGAAGGCTGTAGATGAGAGCACAGGCTCCAGTTCCATCCTCATCCCAAAGCTCCTAAAGAAGGATCAGGAAAAAACCCAGTGGTTTAACCCCAGATGGCTTTATTGACATCCAGGCTCCAAGGGTTCCCAAATCCTCATTCTCTCCTTACCCCACAGCCCCTGTGGTGACCACAGGTTTGTCACTCTCTCCCCTGGGTACACCCGGGCCTGGCTCAGCTCCTTCCTGAGCCCTGGAAGGCAGAGCAGGAGTGCTGCTCTGATATTAATTAGCCAATTAGCAGCCGGTGCAGCGTGCGTGCCCAGGCAGAGCGGCAGAGCCCGGGGGACGAGTGACAGCGGAGATGGATGAGTTCGTTCGCACTGCTGACCCCGGCTCCCCGTGGCTGATCTCAGGTGTCTCTGTCTCCCCATGCAGGTTTTACTGGGACCTGACCATGCTGCTGCTGATGGTGGGCAACCTGATCATCATCCCCGTGGGCATCACCTTCTTCAAGGACGAAAACACCACCCCGTGGATCGTCTTCAATGTGGTTTCGGACACATTCTTCCTCATCGACCTCGTCCTCAACTTCCGGACGGGCATCGTGGTGGAGGACAACACCGAGATCATCCTGGACCCGCAGAGGATCAAGATGAAGTACCTCAAGAGCTGGTTCGTGGTGGATTTTATCTCCTCCATCCCTGTGGACTACATCTTCCTGATCGTGGAGACGCGCATCGACTCCGAGGTGTACAAGACGGCGCGGGCGCTGCGCATCGTGCGCTTCACCAAGATCCTGAGCCTGCTGCGCCTGCTGCGCCTGTCGCGCCTCATCCGCTACATCCACCAGTGGGAGGAGGTGAGACAGCCCCCGTGGCCACTCCCAAGGGCTGCTCTGGAGTGCCCGGGCTCCTTCTTGGCTCTTCTGGGGCCGCCTCATGCCTGGTTGGGGCGGTTTTCCAACGGTTGTCAGGACCCGCGTGATCTGTGGGAATGCTGCACAGGCGGGGAGCGGGATGGGCCTGATGTTTGGGGTGTGTTCCCGAGGGAATCCTGCAGGTTTTTGTGACCCCTGTGATCCGTGGGGATGCTGCACGGGCAGGGTGTGGGTGGGCACGGGTGGGCCCCGTGCAGGAGGTGGGTGCTGGTGAGCAGAGCCATCAGCCCGGCAGCGAGGGCTCGCCCTCCTGGAGCCCCCTGAGGTGCAGGAACAGCTCCAGGGGAACAGCTGATGTGCAGAACTTGGGGCATCTGTTTGCCATCTGCTGCTTCTCTGTGCTCGTCTCCTGAATGAAGGGAAGAGCGTGGAGCTGTGCTAGAACCCCCCTGCTTTCCTTTCTGCCGTCTCTGGCACTGTGCTAAGGGGAAAGGGAGGAGGAGCAATCTGCAGGCAAATTCTGGTGAAAAGCAAGATCTCCACTGCCCCTGGGGCCCCTGGAGCCTGTATATTTCCAGGAGGGTTTCCAGCATGCAGGGTGAATTGTCAGGCATGATGTGGGTGAAGCCATAATCTTGCAGGGAGCTGAAAATCAGTTCTTTTCCTCCTGTCTCCATGCTCTCCAAAGCAGAGAGAAAGCTTCCTACATCTTTTTCTTCATGTAAGAGCGTGTTTTCAGTCCAAGGAAATCCAGTCAAGGCAATTTCACCCTGGACCCCACAGTTTGTGCTGTGCTTTGGAGCAGAGCCTGCTGCAGAGCGCAGAGCATGATCTGATGCTGAGCGTGCTCCCAGGACTGTGAAGGGGAGGGTGCATATTTTTCCTGCATATTTTTCCTCATGTGTGAGAGTTTTCAGGCGAGGAAGCCGGTCAAGGGCAATTTCACCTCTCCCATAGTTTGTGCTGTGCTTTGGGAGCAGAGCATGATCTGATGGTGAGTGTGCTCCCAGGACTGGGAAGGGGAGGGTGCATCTTTTTACTGCATATTTTTCCTCATGTCAGAAGCGTGTTTTCAGGCCGAGAAAAGCCAGTCAAGACAATTTCACCCTCGTGCCCATAGTTTGTGCTGTGCTTTGGGGCAGAGCATGATCTGATGCCGAGCGAGCTCCCAGGACTGTGAAGGGGAGACAGCCAGGCGAGTCACGGCTGGGCTGCAGCGAGCTGTCACAGCATGGATTTAATATCTGAGCAGCCCTCCTGCTCTGCCTTCCATGGCTGGGGAAGGAGCTGAACCAGGCCCTTTTCCTGCTCCCAGCAGCCCAGGCGCAGCGGGAGAGCACGAGTTCCGAATCCCGTCCTTGCAGTGCTGTAATCTGGGAGCAGAGCAGGGTTTGTGATGGGAGCTCTGCGATGGCATCGGGCACGGTGCTGGGCATGTGCTGGGGGCAGCGGCTGCAGAGCTCAGAGTTCACTGCTGGGTTCGTTTGATGAGTAAAGCTGAGTGTCCTTCTGGGGTGACCCAGAGAGCTGAGCTCAGTGTCAGCGCTGGGATCTCTGCAGGTGCATTTTCCTGTCCCTTGGTTGCTTTGCTCCCCCGTTCTCCAGCCCAAGAGGCCTTGAGGAGGTGGCTGCAGCCCTCAGAATTCACTGCTGAGTTCGTTTGTTGAAAAAAACCGAGTGTCCTGAGGTGACGCGGTGAGCTGATCCATGTGTGAAATCCCACATCCCTCCTTCCTCCCTGCAGCCACCAGGGGTGATCTGGGAGTGCCAGCACTGGACTCTGGGTGTACACAGGCACAGAGGGACTGCTGGCACAGGGGATGCTGCAGCTCTGGTCCCCCATTCTCCTCCACTATGCCGCTCCATGTCCCCTGCGCTGGCAGTGTCCTTCTCTCCTGAGCTCTTTGGCCTTGACCAGAGCAGAAGCAAAGGACGTGTGAGCAAGGCCTGCCGGGCTTTGAGAGC